>JAUMJK010000064.1:0-297766 GCA_033558105.1 Coccyzus lansbergi | reverse complement strand
AGGAAGCTCACACAGCCCCAACTCTCCAGCCTGTCTAGGTCACTGTGGATGCCACCTTGTCCCTCAGAGGGTGCCAACGAAACCACTCAGCTTGGAGTCACCACCGAGCAGCTGCAGGCACACTAGATTCTTCCGTCTGCGTCACGGTACCCGCATGCCGCATCCCCATTGCATCACTTAACGCATTTAGGGGCAGTTTCTGGTGCCATAAAAGCTGTTTTGAAACCACGCAGCTCCTACTTCACCCGTTCATTTGCACGCAGCTCATTTGCACACAGCTCATTAGCATAGAGCTCATTAGCATGCGTGGGAGGCGCCTCTGGGGGTGAAATTTGCATAGAGAGAGCGTGTTTGTGTCACGTGACCGTGTGCAACTATCCCGGCACGGGTGGGCGGGGCGCTGCCGCATCACGTGACCTTATACAACTGCCCTCACGCCGGGCGGGAGCCACTGTCGTGTCACGTGACCTCTTGCAGCTGAAGCCGCGTAGGCGGGAAAGTTTTCCGCCCCAAAACAACGCGCTTTTTTCTCGCGATTTGCAGCCCCCGCGCGTAGCTCCGCTCCCTGGGTGATGGCGGCAAAGTGTCTGCTCCCCGTTGGGGTTTTAACGTCAATAAAGTGGGTTTTGGCGTCAATTGGCTGCTTTACCGGGAGGGAGGGGTGTTGCAGGGGCGGGAGCTGCAGCGGTACGGAAGCCGCCGAGGCTCAATCGGCACGAGGTGTCGCCTCGCTGTTGCGTCGCTGCGTGACGGCGTCACTTCCGGGTGGCGGCGCGCGCGGAGAACCATGCCCAAGTGAGGGGCGGCGGGACCGGGGCGGGGGGAGAAGCGAGAGGGGGCGGCGGGGAGAGGGACGAGGGGGACGAAACGGGGGAGCCGGGGGGCTGGGCTGTGGGGAGGAAGGAGGCGCCAGGGTGGGGATTGTCAGGCTCAGGCTAGTGGCTGGAGGGAGAGGGTGCAGCGAGGATGAACTAGGCCGAGACGGGGATGAGGGGGAGCTGGGTCAAGGGGAACCGGGTAGGAGGAGGAGCAGGGCTGAAGGTAACGGGGGCCAAAGGAGCTGGGGCAGGGGAGAACCGGACCTGGTTCAGAAAAGGGTCAGTCGGGCTGAAGGGAGAGGGAAAAGTCGGGCCCAAGCCCGGACAGGACACCGGGGATGAAAGGAACCTGGACAGGGAAGAGGGGGAAGGTGGCCCAGGGCATGGCAGGGAGCCAGAAGGGAGGAGAAAGCAGGAACCTGGAGCAACAACTAGGGCAAGAGAGAGCTGGGACTGGGGCGAGGGGTTAAACTGAGCAGGGGACAGAAAGGAATTGGTGTAGTCAGGGAGAGTAGGAGCAAAAACAGCTGTGACTGGGATGGTGGGAGACAGTGGGAATGGGAGGAACATCCATGACCTATTCTCCCAAGGGACAGGGGACAGGACAAGAGGGAATGGCCTCAAGCTCCACCAGGGGAGATTTAGGCTGGAGATTAGGAGGAGGTTTCTCACACAGAGGGTCATTGGGCATTGGAACAGGCTGCCCAGGGAGGTGATTGAGTCACCTTCCCTGGAGGTGTTTAAGGCACAGGTGGATGTGGTGCTGAGGGACATGGTTTAGTGTTTGATAGGAGTGGTTGGACTCGATGATCCGATGGGTCTCTTCCAACCTGGTTGTTCTATGATTCTATGAACAAAGGTAGGGGAGAGCTGGGATGGAGACAAGGGGAGCTGAGCCGAGAAAGGAGGTGGAAGTGGGAGCTGGGCCTGAAGGTAACAGGGATGGAGCAAGGGGAGAACAAGGGCTGCTGAGGATTGGAGCCAGGACCAAGGGAGCTGGCTCCGGGATAAGCAGGTGCCCAGCCTGGGAGTTGAAGCTGGGGTGAGGGGTTGTCTGGGTGGGGAGAGAGGGGTCCTGTTGCTCTCCAAGGCAGAGTTTGGTGACCCCAACAGGCTGTTCAGGCCTTGAGAGACATGGAAGGAGTGCGGGGTACTGGGGTGCTGGCAAGCAGAGCCCAGAGCACCAGGGGTTTTTTGTGTGTGTGTGTTTTAGAGCAGTGTCCTAATAATGAGAGTTTTTCCTTATCAGGTTTTACTGTGATTACTGTGACACGTACCTCACCCATGACTCGGTAGGTGCTGAATCTCTTGCGCTGTTTTTTCAGTTGTGTCGATAGCATTTAAATAAAACTTATGTGGGTGAAAACCAGGTTGCTTGAAATATTATGGTGTTCCACTTGTTCTCTCTGGCTTCTTCTCAAAAAGGAATGAGAACAGGAGGAATTTGGGTGTCGAGGCAAGTAGCAGCCAAGGGCAGCCCGTGCTCAGGGCTGCCAGAGAGTGTTGGAAGAGGTTAGCAGGAGGCAGTTGGCTTAATTTATATGTAAGGGTTTCATACATCACCCATTCTTTGGCCACACACAGAAACCAGCCTGTTCTATACTGCTAAATGGTGTGAGTTTAAAATTATATGCAGTTCCCAGTAAACTTTGGGTTTATGTGCACTTTTGCAGCCCTCTGTGAGAAAAACCCACTGCAGTGGGCGAAAACACAAAGAGAATGTGAAGGACTACTATCAAAAATGGATGGAAGAGCAAGCTCAGAGCCTGATTGATAAAACAAGTAAGGCTAATCTTTCTGTGATTGCTCTCCCGTTGCTTTCCCTGTTGTTTCTCTTATGGCTTTTCTTCCCTTCTCCCACGCTGATTCTTCCCTGTTTCCTCGGTGAGTCCTTGCTCTGAATCCTGAGCAAAAGCTTCACTTGGAATTTGAATTTGGAACTTGTGGAGATCTGGGCTTCCCTGCAGGAGCCTGAGGGCTCTGCCTGAGAGGTTGTTGCAAAGCGTTTGCTGCATTACTGTGGATGAGAGTGTTTCAAGGTGCCACTGCCTTTAGTATGGCTGGTAATCTGCATTCATGCAAGCTCAGATAAAGAGCATAAGTAGGAAATCCAAAGACAGGAAAATGGACATGAAAGAGTATGGATTTTTCCTTTTTTTTTTTTTTAAATGCTCTCAGTTCTCTAGGGATATGGATTCCCCTCCTCTTTCTATTAAAGGCATGAATAAAGTGTGAAGACTTTCCTCTCACAGTTTACAGCAGGACTCTCCTCTCAGTTTTCCTCTGGATAACAGTTCTTTGCAAAAAAGAAATACGAATGCCAGGTTAATTTTGTGGCACCTTTCTCTAAATCATAGAATCTTAGAATATCTCAGGTCAAAAGGGACCCAGAAGGATCAATAGAATCATAGAATAACCAGGTTGGAAAAGACCCATCGGATCATCATGTCCAACCATTCATATCAAACACTAAACCATGTCCCTCAGCACCTCGTCCACCCTCGTTCCCCTCCAGGGAACGTGAATCAACCCCCTCCCTGGGCAGCCTCTGCCCTCCCAATAAATCCAACTCCCTCCTTCTCACAGGACTAAAAGTAAGCTGTACGAGTAAGAGCATCGTAGAGACGCTCAGTGAGCTCTGGCAGGCCTGGGGCTACAACTGCTTCCCCACGGAGCCTGTTCATTGACAGAGCAGCAGCTTCTCAGTGAAGAGCCTTTCCCTGCTGTCCAACCTGAATTTCCCCTGACATAGCTTCATTCCATTTCTTTTTTTCATCCTTCCAACTTTCACATCTTTTCCTTCCTTCTAGTCAATTCCAGTCTTTTGAATTCCTCCTCCCTTTCACCTAAAGTGGTTTTCATGCTTTTTGTTGCTCGTGTCATTCCCATTTCCACACAGCATGTCTTTCCCAGTGATCCCAGGTGAAAAAGCCGCAGCTGCGAATCGCGCCATGTGTTTTCCCTGCCATCCGCCTTCCCGTGTGAAATTCATCAAGGAGCTCTCTAGCCTCCGCTGGAGTAATTACTATCATAATTGTCTTCAAGAATATCAGGTGCTTCCGTCGTTGTGTCAAGCAGGATAAACCAGGGATTTGTTCCGGAGTTAGAACACCTGAGCGCGCAGCATGACGTGGAGCGTTCGCTGACCGCGTGGCATGAGAAGCAGGATTGACACAGGAGCTTCCTCTGCCTAGTAACTGGCTTTTTTTTTTTTCCTGGGATTCTTTCTTTCCTTTTGTTTTTTTTTCTTTTCCCCCCCAATGTAGCGGCTGCATTTCAGCAAGGGAAAATTCCACCTACCCCGTTCTCGGCACCACCTCCCGCGGGAGCCATGATACCGCCTCCTCCCAGCATCCGTAAGTCTGAACCACACAGTTTGGTTGGGGTAGCAGTGATCTCGAGCTGTGTTGCATGTTTCCTGGGCTTGTAATGAAAATTCCTTTTGGTTTTCAAACAAGCTAAGAGATTTTGAGCTTGTGGATACCAAAACTTAAGAGAATGCCTTGTGAGAGTGTTTCAGGAACCGTCTAAATCTTTAGTTTGTTGTATTTCAGTCATGTTGAGCATGTTTATTGAAGTGTATGCCTCTTCATCTCTTCGTTTCTTGGTAGCTGTTGCGTAGAGAGCTTCATTAACACTTTCAGCATCGGGTTTTATTGTTTATAGTAAAACCAGAATAAGATCGATAACCTTCTTCCACACTTCAGCTGGCAAATGGCTGAGCTCCTTTTCGGCTTGGAGCCCGGCTGCTGGCACTGGTTGTTGTGTTCAGTGGGCAAAGTTGGGAATAACAGCAAGGATATTCCTGCTCTGCTTGGCTTTGTGGCACCCAGAGTTGAAACTGAAATGCAGTCAGGCAGTCACAAAGCAACGTGATACACATTCATGGAATCGTAGAACAACCAGGTTGGAAGAGACCCACTGGATCATCGAGTCCAACCATTCCTATCAAAAATTCATGATTGAAGTATCCTGTAAAGCTTAATAACTCCTTTGCTTTGTGCTTTGATGGATAACGAGTTTGTGTTTGCTCTCAGCTGGCCCCCCGCGGCCTGGCATGATGCCGGCCCCTCATATGGGTGGGCCACCCATGATGCCAATGATGGGCCCACCGCCACCGGGAATGATGCCAGTTGGACCTGGTAAGTCTGGAAAGGGGAAGATCTCGGCCTCTGGTGCTGCAAGGTCTGGTTTGCGGGGTGTTTGGGTTCTGTTTAAGGAAGCAAAGAGCAAAGTTCTACGCTTGGGTTGCAGCAGTGCCAAGCACAGATCCAGGCTGGGCAGACAGTGCGTTGATATTAGCCCTGAGGAGGACTTGTGGGTGTGAGTGGATGAAAAGCTGGATGTGAACTGGCAATGTGCACATATCCTGGGCTGCATCCACAACGGTGGGACCAGCAGGGAGGGAGGGGATTCTGCCCTCTGCTCTGCTCTGGTGAGACTCCACCCAGAGCCCTGTATCCAGTTTTGGAGTCCTCAGCACAGGGAGGACATGGAGCTGTTAGCAGGACCCGAGTTGGCTACAGAGATGATCTAAGGAGTGGAGCACCCCCCGTACAAGAACAGGATGAGAGAGTTAGGGTTGTTCAGCCTGGAGAAGAGAAGGCTGTGGGGAGACCTTAGAGCAGCTTCCAGTGCTGAAAGGGGCTCCAGGAGAGCTGGGGAGGGGCTCTGGATCAGGGAGGGCTGGAAGAGGATGAAGGGAAACAGTTTTCAGCTGAAAGAGGGGAGATGGAGATGAGATCTTAGGCAGAAATGTTCTCCTGTGAGGGTGAGGAGGCCCTGGCCCAGGTTGCCCAGAGCAGTGGTGGCTGCCCCATCCCTGGAGGGGTTCAAGGCCAGGTTGGATGGGGCTTGGAGCCCCTGATGCAGTGGGAGGTGTCCCTGCCCATGGCAGGGGTGGGACTGTGTTGGCTTTAAGGTCCAACCCAACCCAGTCCATGATTCCATGATATTTTCCATCTTGCTGGGCAATAGTTGTGGAAGCAGCTGAGCAGAAGGTGTGAAGTGGCTGCGGTGTTGGGTGCTGGTGATAGTGGTTCATACGAGGTTATAGCTCATGGCACTTCAGCCATTGCATTAGCCTGATGGACATCTCCGAGCATCAGGCTGTGGAAATACTTCAGTTTGCCTGTGCTACATACACACGACGAGACGTAAAAATCTTACAACTGCTAATTCAAGCGCATTTACTACTTGCTGAGAGTTGCTGCTCCCTCTGTACAACTGAAATTATCACTCTGGTTAATTGTAACTGTTCTGCCTCTGTTCTTAGCAGTACAATTTATAACTGTTGAGGGATTCTGTGTCTGTAGCGCTTACGTTTTTGTACAAGGGTACATTTCAGCACTGAATGAGTTTTATTGTTTAAAGCGCCTCAAGATAATGTGTTCCAGAGAAATGACATGCCTTAAAAAGGCTTTTTCCAGAATTGTAAAGGCAAACTAAAATGTCTTTGATCTGTTCTGCTTTGAGCTTACTGGCATTTGAAGGATTCTCCGAGGACATCTTACTGAAGCTTTTACTGGAACAAATCTGAAAGAACCCACACGCGCACACTAAAAGTAGTGAAGTGTCTTGGCAATTATTGTATTACTGGTAGAAACTGTTGTTTAGATGTTTTTTAAAGGCATAAAATCCCTGCATAATCTGTGATATTAGGTGGTGTCCGTGCTCCGTGAAAATAATGGAGGAGTTGGATGGACACAATTATTCCAATGGTTTTTAGCAGAGCACTTGCTTTGCTTTAATGCTACCACTCAGCTGTGAGGAGCACACTCGGCCGGAGGATTTAACTCTTTTCCCATTGAATTCAGTAGTTTAAGTCAGAGTCTCTTTGAGCAGTTGAAAATAATTTGCAGAGAATATTGTCAAGTAGTGGGCAGATACCCCAGGAATTGGTTCTTCCTCAACTTATTGTTAATATCATTCAGGGAGGTGTAATCCGTCTCAGCCCAAACTTCCAGATTAGAGTTTACGTGCTTGTAAAATGGAGATTCATAGAATCGCCAGGTTGGAAGAGACCCACCGGATCATCGAGTCCAACCATTCCTATCAAACACCAAACCATGTCCCTCAGGACCTCATCCAGCTGTCCCTTAAACCCCTCCAGGGAAGGTGAATCAACCCCCTCCCTGGGCAGCCTATTCCAATGCCCAATGACCCTTTCTGTGAAAAACTTTTTCCCTCTGGAGAATGGGGAAGAAAACCTCCACGCTGCGTGGATGTGACTTGGTATTTGCTGCTCCTGCGGGCTCTTCGCTGACGTCCTCTCTTTCCCCTCGCAGCTCCTGGGATGAGGCCACCCATGGGAGGGCACATGCCGATGATGCCGGGGCCGCCGATGATGAGACCACCTTCCAGACCCATGATGGTGCCAACCAGGCCAGGAATGACCCGTCCAGACAGATAGAGGCGGAAACGGACCTACTCATTCTTCTTTGTATTAAGCTCCTTCATGTTCTAAAATGCCACAGACCCGTGTCCCTATAGGATGTTGTATTAAACCAGTGCATAGAGGAGATCTGCTGGTACTGCAGATGGTTTGACCTAGATGCGCACTGGACTGATGCTTTTGTACCTGCTCTGTCTTTTTTTGGGTGGGTTTATTTGATTTTTTTTTCTCCCCAACGAGTTGTAAAACACAATAAAACATAGATGCTGGTTTACAGCCTTATTCTGTGTGTGGGGTTTCTGCAGATGTCAGTGTCCATTGCTCCCTCTCTACCTGTCTGGTGCAGAATTTTATAGGTTTTTTTCCTCCTCAGTCCTTAAGTTCTCTCTTTTCCATGTCAGACCCCTGGAGGGGAGTTTTACCAGCTGCATTTTGAATTGTTGCTTCCAACCAGCAAGTATGCATGGGTTTAATTAAAAACAAGAACAGTGGCAGCAGAGAAGATTTCAGCAGTATCTCTACATGGGGATTCTGCAATATTAAGTGACTTTACTAGCACAAAAGAGGTTTAATAAAATGTTGATTCTCCACTGAGGGAAGCAAAGTCAGGCTGTTAAAAGGCTCCTTCTTGCAGGAAGTTACTGATTTGATGCTGCTGAAGGTATTTCTGCTTTTCCAATGCAGCAATTCCCGTTTTCTGAGACATTGTGTGGATACACACTTGGTTCCCTCCATAACACAAAGGGATGTGGTGTTGAAGCCGTATCCCAGGCCCTTCAGTTTAAAAGGGTTTTGCTTTTCACAAACTGCATGGGGCAAGAGCACCATCCCAGTTGAATTAAAGGATTTTATTCTGTTTGAATAACGAGCCATGCTGTGCATTTTGGTTTCCATCCATTTGTCTGCAGAAGTGCCCAGCTCATTCTGGACATGTTTCATAGAATCACCAGGTTGGAAGAGAACCACTGGGTCATCGAGTCCAACCATTCCTATCAATCAACACTAAACCATGTCCCTCAGTACCTCATCCACTCATGCCTTAAACCCCTCCAGGGAAGGTGAACCAACCAACTCCCTGGGCAGCCTATTCCAATGCCCAATGACCCTTTCTGTGAAAAACCTCCTCTTAATCTCTAGCCTAAATCTCCCCTGGTGGAGCTTGAGGCCATTCCCTCTTGTCCTGTCCCCTGTCCCTTGGGAGAAGAGCCCAGCTCCCTCCTCTCCACAACCTCCTTTCAGGTAGTTGTAGAGAGTAATGAGGTCTCCTCTCAGCCTCCTCTTCTCTAGGCTAAACAACCCCATCTGGAGGATTGTGTCCAGTTCTGGAATCCCCAGAAGAAGATGGAGTAAGAAGGAGATGGAGCTACCGGAACGCGTCCAGAGGAGGCTACAAAGATGATCAGAGGGCTGGAGCACCTTCCATACTAGGAGAGGCTGAGAAAGCTGGGATTGTTCAGCCTGGAGAAGAGAAGGCCCTAAGGAGACCTTAGAGCTACCTCCCAGTACCTGAAGGGGTTACAAGAAAGCTGAGGAGGGACTGTTCACAAAGTGATAGGATAAGAGGCAATGGGGATAAACTGGAGAGGGATAGATTTAGACTAGACATGAAGAAGATTTCTTCAGTATGAGGATGGGGAGGCTCTGGAACAGGTTGCCCAGAGGTGGCTGCCCCATCCCTGGAGGGGCTTAAGGGCAGGCTGGATGGAGCTTGGAGCCCCTGATCCAGTGGGAGGAGGGGTGGAGCTGGATGGGGTTTCAGCTCAAACATACGTAATCTCACCCTCCCCCTTTTTCAGCCCAAACCCACGCCCCTCGCCCTGTCCCTGCCCTCCCTGCTCCACAGCCCCTCCCCAGCTCTCCCGGAGCCCCTTTTTCCAGCGCTGGAAGGTGCTCGGGGCTCTCCCAGTCCCTTCTCTGCCCCAGCCCGGGGCGGGGCCATGGCGAGCCCGTCCCCGCGGCTCTGAGCCGCCTCGCGGCATGGCCGGCATCATCAAGAAGCAGATCCTCAAGCACCTTTCGCGGTGAGGGCCCTTCCTCCCCTTATTCCCCCCTCCTCCTCTTCCTTATCCTCCTCTGTGCGCAGCCCGGGGTGGGAGGGGGATGGCGGTGCTGGGGTCAGTGGGCTTTGAGTGTATGGGGAGGGGGAAATGTGGCTCTGAGGGTCTTGGGGCTGAAGGAGAGGGTGCTTGAGGGTCCAGGGGGAGGGAACTGTGGGTCTAGGGGTCAAAAACAGGTCTGAGGGGGAAACTGGTTCTAGGGGGAGAAAAACAGGTCCAGGGGCCGGAACTGTGGGTCTGAGAGGGGGTAAATGCAGGTTTTGGGGCATCTTGGGGCCAAGGGAAGGGGTGTTTGAGGCCCTGGGAGGGGGAACTGTGGGTCTGGAGGGGGAAACTGTGGCTCTGGGGGTCTTGGGGCTGAGGGACAGGGTGTTTGAGGGTCTAGGGGGAGGGAACTGTGGGTCTAGGGGTCAAAAACAGGTTTGGGGGGGAACTGTGGGTCTAGGGGGGAAAAACAGGTCTGGGGGTTGGAACTGTGGGTCTGAGAGAGGGTAAATGGGGTAAATGCAGGTTTTGGGGCGTCTTGGGGCCAAGGGAAGGGGTGTTTGAGGGTCTGGGGGAGAACCGTGGGTCTACGGGGGAAAAACAGGTCTGAGGGGGGGAACTGTGGGTCTGAGAGGGGGTAAATGCAGGTTTGGGGGCGTCTTGAGGACAAGGGAAGGGGTGTTTGAGGGTCTGGGGGGAACTGTGGGTCTAGGGGATGGAAAAACAGGTCCGGGGGTTGGAACTGTGGGTCTGAGAGGGGGAAATGCAGGTTTTGGGGCGTCTTGGGGCCAAGGGAAGGGGTGTTTGAGGCCGGGGCGGGAGGAAACTGTGGGTCTTGGGGGGACTTGGAGCCAAGGGAAGGGATGTTTGAGGGTCTGAGGGTGGAACTGTGGGTCTAGGGGGGGAAAAACAGGTCTGGGGGGAACTGTGGGTCTAAGAGGGAGGAAATGCTGTGGGTCTGAGGTGGGGTAAATGCAGGTTTGGGGGGACTTGGAGCCAAGGGAAGGGATGTTTGAGGGTCTGGGGGGGAACTGTGGGTCTAGGGGGAAACAGAGGTCTGAGAGGGGGTAAATGCAGGTTTGGGGGTCTTGAGGCCAAGGGAAGGGGTGTTTGAGGGTCTGGAGGGGGAAACTGTGGGTCTGCGGGGTTCTTGGGGCCATGGGGGGGCTATGGGTTCCGGGGAGGGTTAGGGCCACGGGGGTGTGGGGGAGCTTTGAAAGTCTGAGTGGGGGAAACTGTGGGTCTGAATGGTCTTGGGGCAATGGGGCAGGGGGTATCTTGGGATAATAGATGGTGAAAATGTAGGCTTAGGGGGTCTTTCAGGGTCTGGTCGGGGGGAACTGTGGGCCTGAGGGGGTCTTGGGGCCATGGGTGGGGAATGACTTGGGATCGTGGGTGAGAAAGTGTGGGCCTGGGGGGGTCTTGGGGCAATTGAGGGGGGAGCTGTGAGCCTGGGGATGGTCTTGTGGTGCAATGGTGTCTGAGGGCCTGCGGGGTGGTTCTTGGGACCTGGGAGGAAACCTGGAGGCTCTCAGTGCAGGGGGAAGGGCAGTTTTAGAGTCTGCAGTGGGAGGGTTGAGGGTCTAGGAGCCCTGTTTTGGGGTCTGGGGTGTCAGAGGGCCTGGGCACTGTGGAGTTGCCAGGTCTGGGGAGTCTTGGGGCTCGGAGAGGGGGGTTTTCTTGGAGTCTGGGGGCCTGGAGGGGCCTTGGGACCTGGGAAGGAGCTCTGAGGGCTTGAGGGGGTGTCTTGAGATCCAAGGGTGTCTGAGGATCTGGAGGCTGCAGAGCTCCTGGACACATGGTAGGGGTCTTAGGGCCTTGGGGAGAGACTGAGGGTCTGAGGGGGCTGCGGCTCTGCCACTAACCAGAGGGCTGACCTTGGGGAGAGAAGGCCCTGGGGGTACTGGTCGACAGTGGCTGAACATGAGCCAATAGTTGCCAAGGTGGCCGACAGCATCCTGGCTTGGATCAGCCATGGAGGAGCTGGGAACGGATTGACCCCTGGACTCGGTGCTCGGGAGGCTGCACCTCGAATCCTGGGTTCAATTTGGGCCCCTCACCACGAGAAGGACATTGAGGACCCGGAGTGCATCTGGAGAAAGGAACAGAGCTGGTGAAGGGGCTGGAGCTCAGGGTTTGTAGGGGCTGCTGAGGGCCCTGGGGCTGTTTATCCTGGAGAAGAGGAGGCTGAGGGGAGACCTCATCGCTCTCTGCAGCTCCTGGAGAGGAGGCTGGAGCTAAGCAGGTGCTGGGCTCTTCTCCCCCATAACAAGGGATGGGATGAGAGGAAATGGCTTCAAGTTGCACCAGGGGAGGGTTAGATTGCATATTAGGAAAAATTTCTTTATGGAAAGCATGGTGAGGCACTGGCAGAGGCTGCTGAGGGCAGTGGTGGAGTCCGCATCTCTGGAGGGGTTGAAAAACTGTGGCTGTGGCTCCTGGAGATAGCTGGCACGGTGGGGTCGGGCTGACGGTTGGACTGGATGAATTTAGAGGTCTTTTCAAGCCTAATGATCCTGTGATTCTGTAAAAGTGTGGTGCCTTAGTTTCCTCACTCATTCAAAAGGAAGGAGCTGCATGAGAGGTAGTGGTTCTTGCATTATCTCCTGGGCTCGGGCACATCCTCCTTCTGTGTTGCTGAAAGATCAGAAAAATATGATGAAATATGAAGGTGGCATGTCTCTGAGGACACTGGGGAAGGCACAGCAGTTCACAGTCCTTTATGAGCTGCAAACCTTTCCATTTTAACTGGGAGAGAAGCTCAGCTAGAAAGCAAGGAGCCTGAGGTGAATTGTTTGAGCTTACGTGGTGTCAGTGCTGGAGCAAGGAGGTGAGGCCTGTGCATCCTGGCTCTACGAGGCTGGTTGTAAGTCTTCAGAGTGTCTAGAACTTCAGAAAAATTCTTGAAAACTTTGAGCGAGCAATCTCCTCAGTGAGGTAACTGGCGGTTGTGAGTCACTGGTTTCTCAGCACTCCGGCTTTCGAGGCACTGTCACAAAAAGGAGCGTAATAAACCCCACTGCTTGATCTGCTCACTGCGCTAATTTCGATGAATTTCCACTAGACCTGACATCACAAATCCGCAAGCTTTCTGTCTGGTTCCCCCTCAAATCGGCGCGTCGTACTCGTTATGGATTCAGTCTTCTTGTCAGGAAGCACTGAAGGATTTATAATGAGAAGTGATGGGTAAGAGCAGTTATTAATGGAGGCTGGAATAGAGCTGGGCTTTATTCCTAGGTACCTCTCCTCCTAGGATGAAAGAGAGGGTGTTATTCTTATAGACAGTTCTCTTTATTTAAATACATTTGTTGTGCTGATGTTTTTACTTAATTCCTTTTCCGTTCCTCTCACCTTGCCCTTTTACAATGTGTTCTTGCTCCAGGGCTCTTTCCCCTTCCGTTCGTGGCAGATGTTGGTGTTCAGTGGTGTCTCCTCTGTGCAGTTCCAGGCAGAACAGGGAGTCAGGAACATTTCTGGAGCTTGACCTGTTTTCTGACTATCCAGACTTCGTGATTCTGGGTGGTTGCTCTGATTCTGCCCCTCTCTTGCATACATATTCTGGATGGTTTTCAGAAATGCATTTCCAGCACAGGTTAATGTATAAAAAAAAGTTGTTTTCCATTCTGGCTTTGATTCCTCACCTTCACCTCTGATTATTCACCTTTCACCTTTGATTATTCACCTTCCCTAGAGGTGTTTAAGGCATGGGTAGATGAGGTCCTGAGGACATGGTTTAGTGTTTGATAGGGATGGTTGGACTCGGTGATCTGGTGGGTCTCTTCCAACCTGGTGATTCTATGATTCCTCTCCATTCCTCAGCTTCACCCTCCCTTTGCGTCTCTCAGTGATGCTCATTTGCTTGTAAGAATTTTGCTGCCGAATCGCTAAGCTGCCTTTATTTTCTGCTTTCCATTTGCATGTGAAATAATTCCTTGTTCCTCGTGTTATATCTTCGTTTGAAGCCTTTTAACTGTTTTTGTTCCTTTTCTCTGTGGAAATTTTGCAAGGAAGGGTCGTGAGAGACGGCAAGATTGGGGAAATGTGAAAGGGTTATTTCACACCAGCTGCTCAGATTAAGAGCATCACATGGCTGATAGGATGACAGTGGTCGCTTGCGGTGAGCTGTAAAGCTGAGCTTTGCTGCCGGTGACACAGCCGAGTTATGAGTGGATTTTAGAAGGCTTAGCCTGTGTTGAGCCTCAGCAGCTTAAATTCCTAGAGCAGAAAGAATCCAAAACTTGCGGCGTTTTCACCATCTGTGCTTTTCACTCTCTTGTCCTATATTTAGCTGTGAAAGGAAAACAGATGAGGTGGTTTCAGTTTTTGGTTCTTCTGCACTGGTTCACGGTGGCAGTCGGCAAGAGGGTGTTTATTCCCAAACGTTGGCCACTGCTAGCTGGGGCAAAGGGTTCTCCTTCCCAGCTCTCCAAAACCTCATCTGCATGCTGTGTGTGAACCTCAACCTGATCTCCTCTCCTAAATGACAAGCGGTAGGATAAGAGGAAATGGCCTCAAGTTGTGCCAAGGGAGGGTTAGTCTGGATTTTTGGAACAATTTTTTTATTGACAGAGCAGTGAAGCCCTGGCAGAGGCTGCCCAGGGCAGCGGTGGAGTCTCCATCCTTGGGGGAGTTCAAAAACCATTGACTGTGGTGCTTCAGGACACAGCTTAGTAGACATGGTGGGGTTGGTCTAGTTGAATTTAGAGGTTTTTTCCAACCTTAACGATTCCACGATTCTGTGGTTTGAACTCCACAGAGGCTCTACAAGAGGAGCAGCACTTCAGCTGTGGTTACCAGGCAGTCATTATTCATAGAAATACATCTGTGCCTTAAAATAAGAAGTTATTTACCTTTCCTCTTCCTGGTTTTGTTTGAAGGTAGCCACTTTTTGTTCTCTCTTTCTCTTTAAATGGTTCTTGGTGCAGCTGTAGTAGATACTTGATCTCAGAGTATTGTGAAGGAGGGGAAATGGGAAAGTGAGGCAAGGCACGCTGCCCAAACTTCACTAACAGAACTCATTAGGATTTGAGTTCTCAGCATGGCAGTGTAAATCCTCATCAAAATTATGTTTATTGATTTTCATTAGGAAGTTGTTACTGCTGCATCTAACAGCTGCTTTCTGACATTTTCTGCTGTTAAGTGTGTCAAAACACGTGAGCTTATGGAGTAAGAGATGCTAACAGACCATTGGATTGTGCACATTGCATGGAAATGCCACACTTAGTCCTCCTGTTTGGAAGGAAAGAATAAAAGCGAGGTGGAGAAAATAATCACATAATAGTTTTGTTTGTGCCAGTTCCAAAGGGCCGATGTGGGAGAGCCACTGAGTCAGAGCCTCTGAAAGGAGTAAAAGCTTGTGTCAGCAGAGGAGCTGGGGTTTGGAAAAGGAGAAACCATCCAGTACCCGAAGGGGCTACAGGAAAACTGGGGAGGGGCTGTTCACAAAGGCTTGTGGTGATAGGACGAGGGGAAATGGGGATAAACGGGAGACGGGCAGATTTAGACTAGACATAAGGAAGAATTTCTTCACCATGAGAGAGTGGTGAGGCACTGGAACAGGTTTCCCAGGGTAGTTGTGGCTGCTCCATCCCTGGAAGTGTTCGAGGCCAGGTTGGATGGGCCTTGAGCAGCCTGATGCAGTGGGAGATGTCCCTTCCCATCACAGGGGGTTGGAACTGAATGATCTTTAAGGTTCCCTTCCAACCCAAACTGTTCTGTGATTCTATGATTAGGGTATCCAGCTTTGAAAGGAGCTGAAGGGGAATTTTTGAGCGGAGCGTGAGAAGTAAGTGAAAGAGAAATGGGAGAGGAAAAGCAGCTGAGTAACACCTGCGTTATAGCTGAGAAAATACAGAGTAAAACCAGTGTGGGAAAGGGCCTGTCTGCAGAGGGAGGAGTGCGGCACTTCAGCCACCAGGCAGCTGGCTGAGCTGATAACAACTCGCACAACGCGAATGTGCAGATCTGGGGCTGGTGGCTTTATCTCTGCCAGAGCTGCACTTGCAAACAGAGCCTGGTATGCGCAGGGGCCCTTCAGGTCTCAGCTCATGGAGTACATGAGTGCTGCTGGAATTTCTCTCTGTTTCATTCCCAGCCTGTTGCACTGGATTGCCAGATGCATAGGACCGTGGCTGCCGTTCCCTGTGTTGGATGGGGCAGTATCTGCAAGGTGCTCTGCAGCTGCAGAGCAAAACTGGGGCTTGTGGCTGCCCCATCCCTGGAGGTGTTCAAGGCCAGGTTGGATGGGCCTTGGAGATCCCTGATGCAGTGGGAGGTGTCCCTGCCCATGGCAGAGGGTGGAACTGGATGGGCTTTGAGCCCCCTTCCAACCCAAACCATTCCATGATTGTGGAAGCAATTAAGGCAGCGTCTGTAGCAGGGTTTTTGGCGTCATCCTATACTTCGCTTCTGGATGCAAACCCTTTACTGTTGTAATTTGGGAGACTTTTGTTTTTCTAGTACATGGCGGCTTTTTACTCTTAAAATTTTAATACTGAAGAATTCTTAGATTCATAGAACAACCAGGTTGGAAGAGGCCCACCAGATCATTGAGTCCAACCGTTCCTGTCAAACGCTAACCCATGTCCCTCCCTTTCTTGATGGAAAAGAGGAAGCCTGGGTTATTATGGAGTAAAGTAATGAACTGCTGCCTCTTCTTTGTTCAAGGCGAAGGTGAGGAAAGGGAATGCGCACAACAGGCCATGGCATTTTCCTTTCACAGAGTAATCTCTACGATCAGAGTTGCTGTGCTGCAGTTCACCACAGGAACCAAACTGTTGGTATCTCAAAGCGTGTCAGCTGCTGGATGCAGGATCCAATTGCTGCTGCTCCGCTCGAGAGGGAAGTCTGAGCTATTTCTGGAATGCTAAATAGACTCTCATTGCAGCAAAAATACATTGCACTTCAGCAGCTTGGGAGGAGAACGTGACTGGATGTATCCTCGTGTCTAGGTTTAGCAGAGCTGGTGCAGCCACGTGGAACCTCTCCATGCTATTGCTGCTCTTCACACAAAGTGTTGAGTCAGAAAAAGGGCTGTTAAGCAGGACCCTTTCTCCCCTTGTCTCTTTTCTCCCAGGCTCCTGGAGCTTTTCCCTCCTCTGCAGCCGCTCAGCCGAGTCTCACTTTTGCAACCACCTGTTATTTTCTGCAGGTTGGAAACAAAAATGCAGATTGGATTGAAGGGTGAATAATCACAGATTGCAGGGGGAATATTTTTTTTTAAATATGGGAAGTGAGACTTCTGACTGGTGCTGTTATTTATATCTTCCTTCCTAGTTGTCTTCCTTATGTTATTATTTGAGGTTTAGTCTTGGGAAATTCCCTGGCAGCTAATGAGGGTTTGCATTCCAGGTTTCGGAGCGTGGGGCAGCTGGCATTTAAACTTTACTGAGCTTCCAGATGATGAGCTAGAAATAGTAAAAACAGTTCCTCAGCGAGGTGGAGTTCAACCCCTGCCAAAAAAAATCTGCTGCTTTTCCTTTCAGATTAACTCTGCAGTTATACCAAAAGCTTCAGTGAGTAAAACTACTTTTCTTCCTGAAAGGGCTTTTACTTCTCCTTCCTGTACGTCTTTGAGGCAGCTATTTTTTTCCATTTTAACAGAAGCTTTGATCCTCTGCCCAGTTTTATTTCCTCCAAAACTATATTTCCATTTATTTGCAGATGTGTGTCATGCGGCTACAGCTTCTGCTGCCGTCTCTTGAAAGCCTTCCTGTATTTCAAAGCCAGCGACCTTTTCTTGTACCAGTCATGAACCCTTTTTCCAAGTGAGCATGCTCTTTGGCTTCTGAGATAAGGAGGTTTAATCTGAGGGGAAATGTCCTATCACAGAGATTTTCAGATTGTAGAAACATCTTCCCAAAGAAGATGGAAATCCCATTAAATCGCCTCTCCAAAACCTCACCAGACAAGGCTCTGGCAAAGATTTTAGGTAAGGAGCAAATCCACGTTGGCCAGAATATAGGATTTTTCCATGTCTAATTTCTGTCCTTCTGCCATAGTTGCTTGGATTATTTATTTGTGTCCCAAATGAAGGCAGAAAAACTTCATCTCTTCCTTTGCCGTTATCCTTACAGAGGCAAGAACAGTTTTCCTGGGCCTCTTAATATTGCTTGTCTGTTTTCAGGTTGCAGCTGACAAGTTCCCCCCTTCCTGGCTTCCTTGGCTTTTGAGTATTTTTCCATCTGCAACAGAATTGCTTCTGCCAATAGATGATGTTTGTCATTAGGTAAAATCAAGGTCACTAGTGTGCCGCTAATTAGTTCTCACACATAATAACCATAGTAACAACGATATTAATAGAAATAAATGCGCTAAGCTCTAGGTAGTGATTACATACAATAGACAGTGATTGCTGAATAACAGCAGAAGCAACTGAGGCAGAGAATCCTGAACTCAGGGAATGGTTTGGGTTGGAAGGGACCTTAAAGCCCACCCAGTGCCAACCCCCTGCCATGGGCAGGGACACCTTCCACTGGATCAAAGGCTCCAAGCCCCATCCAACCTGCCCTTGAACCCCTCCAGGGATGGGGCAGCCACCACTTCCCTGGGCCTGTGTCTCTACACCCTCTCAGGGCAACAATTTTTTCCCTAAAAACCTTGTCTCAATCTCCCCTCTTTCGTGTGAAAACCATTCCCCTCAACTTGTCCCTGCCCTCCCTGATCCAGAGCCTCTCCCCAGCTTTCCTGGAGCCCCTTTCAGCACTGGAAGCTGCTCTAAGGTCTCCCTGGATCCTTCTCTTCTCCAGAATGAAAAACCCCAGCTCTCTCAGCCTGTCCTTGTACAGGAGGTGCTCCAGCCCTTGGATCATCTCCGTAGCCTCCTCTGGACTTGTCTTACCGATCCAAAGAAAATCTAGTTTGCAAATACAAAGCTGTCGATAAAAGGATTCCTGTACCACGTGCAGTGAGATGATGATAGAGGTGGATCTGACAAGAAGTTTTATGGTTTCGGGTATTTTCTCTGACATTTTCGGTCTGTGTATTTGCTCGGTTGGAGACGGTGTGGCCAGGCGGCTGCAAATGTGAACATAAATTTATTATTTATGATTATTGCCTGGCTGCGGGCCAGCAATCGGATTTGGCCCAACTCCCTCTTGCAGTCAGAGTTTGTGGCCTCTTGATGCAGAAGCTGATGAATTGGGCAGCCGTTCTCTTAGCAGTGACATCATTCTTTGATTTATATTCAAGCTGATAATTGAGGAAATAGACTGGCGCTCCTGTGCCTTCCTCATCTGAAACATGAAATGTGGCTTCAGAGAAATCAAGTCACGGTCTCGGAAGAGGGTTTCTATAAAGAACATTGTTCTTTTAGGCTTTGCCCAAGCTGTCAGTGGGGTTTAAATCACATGGGTGTTGTTGACACTTACAGCAGACTGAAGGTTTCATCCTGCAGTTAGGGCAACACTGTTAATGACTTTATCTGTTGGCTTCTTATGAAGATTGATTGAGAGCCTGAATGATCCAATCATCTAAAGAGGAAAGAGGAAAGAAACAGTCGAACATGGTGTGTAGGGAAAACTCTTCTCTGCAGACCTCTGGGCTCAGTGAGAGCCTTGACCTAGCAGGGCTTTCCTAGCCATATAATCATAGAATCACCAGGTTGGAAAAGACCCACAGGATCATCGAGACCAACCATTCCCATCAAACACTAACCCATGTCCCTCAGCACCTCGTCCACCTGTCCCTTAAACCCCTCCAGGGAAGGTGAATCAACCCCCTCCCTGGGTAGCCTCTGCCAGTGCCCAGTGACCCTTTCCATGAAATTTTTTTTCCTGATGTCCAGCCTGACCCTCCACTGGTGGAGCTTGAGGCCATTCCCTCTCGTGCTGTCCCCTGTCCCTTGGGAGAAGAGCCCAGCTCCCTCTTCTCTACAACCTCCTTTCAGGGAGTTGGAGAGAACAATGAGGTCTCCCCTCAGCCTCCTGTTCTCCAGGCTAAACAACCCCAGCTACGGTGCATCTCTGTGCTGTTGTTGTCCGTGTGGATGCATACGTGCTCCTCTAAGTGTACACGGATGCAAAATGCCCTTGTGACTCTACGGGGACGATTCTATAGAACACAGAAAAAGGTTCTCTGGTGTGACTTTTGTGGTGGTAATCCCGACTGGCTCAAAAGGAGTGCTGCCCTTTGGGTTTGCTGGCTTAGTACTGTGTGACTCCCATTAGAACTGCAGAAAGAAAAAGTGCAAATGTCCCACACTGTCCGTTTTCCCAATAGCTGCTGTTTTCATTCACTTTTCTCTAAGCCAGCAATCCGTGCTGCCAAAACTGTAACTGCTGATGAGTATGAATGGAGCCTAAGCGTTTCTGCCAACAAACATTTGAAATTGTCCGCTCTTGCTGCTTTTTCCTTCCCCTGGCAGTGGCCGAAACTGTTCGTTTCAAGAAGTAATGAAGCTTTGGCATCTGTGAGCTCCTGAGTTCACAAGCACACTTCGTCTGGTTTGCTCTCGTAAGCCCCATCTGACGTGCATTATGCGTATTAAAATGTCTTAAAATTGAAGATTATTCCATTTGAAGATGTCCAGTTCCTTTACAGGGGAGAAATTAAGAGTGAGGAACTTGGCAGTAGCTGGGAGTGTTTATCCTGGAGAAGAGGAGGCTGAGGAGAGACTTCATTGCTCTCTCCAACTCCCTGAAAGGATGTTGTGGAGAGGAGGGAGCTGGGCTCTTCTCCCAAGGGACAGGGGACAGGACAAGAGGGAATGGCCTCAAGCTCCACCAGGAGAGGTTCAGGCTGAATATTAGGAAAAAAATTTCAGGGAAAGGGTCATTGTGCATTGTCAGAGGCTGCCCAGGGAGGGGGTTGACTCGCCTTCCCTGGAGGGGTTTAAGGGACGGGTAGGTGAGGTGCTGAGGGACATGGATTAGTGTTTGATAGGAATGATTGGACTCGATGATCTGGTGGGTCTCTTCCAACCTGGTTGTTCTATGATTCTATGATAGCTTCAGGAATGTTGACTCTGTAACTTTAAAAGAAAGATTTTGTTTCAGTTTTAGGCTTTTATTTAGCAAACTTCCCTTGTCCTTCAGTCGTCAGTGGGTTCTGTAACCTGTTCTTTGGGGCTGGTGAAGAGAATGCCTCATGAAAGGGGCTCTCCTGTCACGCCTGATGGGAGTGGTGGTGGTTTGTGTACCTGCTCAGCGTGCTTTCCGCAGCCCTTCCCTGCAGATGGTTCCACATGGCTATTTGGTTTTTGCTGGATCATGTTTCATACCACTCTCTCCACCAGTGTCCTGTTTCACACTTTTACCATCCTTTCTCTGTTACTGTTTGGTGGTATACACACACATTAAATGAAAGTAGTCCCTTGGTTTCGACGTGCCCTTGTGTTTTGCCTCTGAATTACCAGCCGAAAGCAGCTTCCCCGCATAAACACGCTTAGCCCAGGATGAGGATTTGAGGCACTGGGGGTTTGATCCTTACTTTACAAGTGTGAGAAAGCCCCTTTGTGCCGTGTCTGCTCCCCTGTAAGCTGATCGCTACCCCCAGCAGCCTAGGAGCTTAACAGTACTAAGCTCTTTTGGTTCCCTACCTGTTCAGGCTGTATTTGTTTTATTCAGAGTATCCTATCCCAAGTGGATGTGATTACAGCTGCTTTCAGTAGAGCTGGTTCTCTCATGCAAGACAGGAGGGCTCATGCTTTGCCTCTGGAGGCATTTCCTCTAATTTTAACAGTGTCTGAGATTTTGGATGCTCACAATGGGACTCCAGGTGCAATCTGAGACGCTCAGCGTCTCTGTGTGCCTCCCCTCTGGTGAAGCAGACGCTGTAATGTGCTCTGGAAGGTGTTATTTCTTTGTACAGATGCTGAGAAGCAGCGTTGAACTTGGCAGCCTTTCCTGGATGTGTTTGAACAAGGAGGCCTCCAGTTAAAGGGAGTAACAAGCCTAACGTGAGCTTGTCAGCCTGAGATGCTGGCAGGTGTGTCATAAACTCAATCTTTTATCAGTCGTCAGTGTGTACCTTCAGCTCAGGGGAGGGAGGTGACGCAGTGCATGTCTGACTCAGGCTTCTGTGGCAGCAGCAGACTCTGCGGCAGCAGGGACCAGGGGTAAAAGCTATAGCAGGCAAACTCACAGCTCTTCTAGGAGTTAGGGTGGTTTGGGCTGGAATGGGCCTCAAAGCCCATCCAGTCCCACCCCTGCCATGGGCAGGGACACCTCCCACAGGATCAGGGGCTCCAAGCCCCATCCAACCTGCCCTTGAACCTCTCCAGGGATGAGGCAACCACCACTACTCTGGGCAGCCTGGGCCAGGGCCTCCCCACCCTCACAGGAAAACATTTCTTACTAAGATCTCATCTCAATCTCCCCTCTTTCAGCTGAAAACTGTTCTCCCTCATCCCATCCCTGCCCTTCCTGATCCAGAGCCCCTTCCCAGCTTTCATGGAGCCCCTTTCAGCACTGGAAGCTGCTCTAAGGTGTCCCTGAAGCCTTCTTCAGACTGAACACCCCCAGCTCTCTCAGCCTGTCCTCATACAGGACGTGCTCCAACCCTTGGATCATCTCTCCTGTGTGGTTGCATCTATTGCATGGGGTTGATGCCAGTGGCTCTTCCCCATCCATCAGACCTTCTCCTAACAAAACCTTGACTGTGGAGAGGCCATTCCGTCCCAGGAAGCCCTCAACTGCCTGACCAGCAGCTGCCCTTTATCATAGAATCATAGAATCATAGAACAACCAGGTTGGAAGAGACCCATCGGATCATTGAGTCCAACTATAATGTCTCAACCAGTTTTGTATCGCGCCTTGCACTCCTCTGGTGGCCACATCAACTCCTCCCGATTCCTCCTCCCCTCTTTTAGCAATGACTTTATTCAAGATGCCCTTTGTTCTTCCACAGAGAAGTGACCCACGCTGCTGCTGCAGGGAAGGAGGGAGAATGGCAGCGTGTGACTGACCGTGAGACTAATCCTGCTTACGCTGACAATAGGGTCTTTCTTTCTCTTCCGCTTTCTGGACCACTGTACAGAATTAGAATTAGCATTAGCATGGAGGAATGTGTGGCATAAGCCCTTGGTTTCAGTTGTGGCTGAGTTCTTTGGCAGGAGGTCTTCATCTTTGAATCTTCTGAGTGTAGGGTGTGAGCTGCCTGGATCCCTTGGAGGCAGCTCCTTTGATGCGGAAGGGTGGTTGGATCATAGAATTATAGAATCATCAGGTTGGAAAAAGACTTCTTAGGGCATTGAGTCCAATCATTCTTACCTGCCACTAAACCATGTCCCTAAGCACCTCATCCGCTCGTCTTCTAAATACCTCCAGGAATGGTGACTCCACCACCTCCCTGGGCAGCCTCTGACACTGCCCAATCACCCTTTCTGTGAAATTTTTTTTTCTGATGCCCATCTGAACCTCCCCTGGTGGAGCTTGAGGCCATTCCCTCTCATCCTGTCCCCTGTCCCTTGGGAGAAGAGCCCAGCTCCCTCCTCTCCACAACCTCCTTTCAGGGAGTTGGAGAGAGCAATGAGGTCTCCCCTCAGCCTCCTCTTCTCCAGGATAAACACCCCCAGCTCTCTCAGACGCTCCTCATCAGGCCTGTTCTCCAGCCCCTTCCCCAGCTTCATTGCTCTTCTCTGGACTCACTCCAGAGCCTCAATATCCTTCTTGTGCTGAGGGGCCCACAACTGAAAACAGGATTTGAGGTTTGGTCTTCCCAGTGCCAAGTCCAGAGGGAGAATAACATCCCTGGCCCTGCTGGTCACACCGTTTCTGATCCAAGTCAAGATGCCATTGGCCTTCTTGGCCACCTGGGCCACTGCTGGCTCATGGTCAGTCGGCTGTCAACCAACACCCCCAGGTCCTTCTCTCCTTATGCATACAACCATCCTGGAGAGACACACACACACACAGCCTCTGTGGCCAGTTGCACTCTAAACTGGCTTTTCTGGTTCCTTCGGGGCTGTGGGAGTTTTAATGACGCCAGAGGTTTTCAGGTCTACTCCAGGATTGGTCTACTCCGGAGCAGTCCTGCTGGAACTCTTTCATCCATTGCATTTAAATATCAGCCATGTGAAGGGTCTGAAGGTGCTATGGAAACAACAGAAGCCCTTGGGAGGACGGATTCAAACAGCAAGAGCAGCAGCTGCTGGTTGCCAGAGGAGAGGAGGGCAGGAGGATGGGCTGGTCACCAGGGTTGTGTGCTTGGACCTGCTGACTGAAGATCAGGCTGGATTGTGAGACTAGTTTTTAAATAGACAGCCACAGAAATGATTTATTAATGATCTCGCACTCACATGTGGCAAAAAACTTCTGGATAATTAAGCTTTTTACTGCTCCTGTGGCACTTCGGGGGCAGTAAAATTGTTGACCTGGTGCAGTTTGGCTTTGGTTTTCTTTGGGCTTGTCCTAGGGCAAGTTTGCTGGTTTCCAGCTTCCTAGTGTTTTAGAAGGCATTTTCAGTTTCTCAACCTTGAATTTGATTTAAAACAAAACAAAAAAAGCCCTTCAAATGTCAAAGTGGAAAAGCATTTTATTTTTTTCCAGAGTAACCAACATGCCCTGGGTTTACAAAATGTCAGAAATGGTTTAACAAAACAGCTAGCAGATTCTCAGACTTAAAAATAGCTCCATTCAGGGCTCTTTGAGTCTCAGCAGCTTGGCTGGGGGTTGTTTTGAGTCTCCTCTTTCTTCTCTTGCAGGTTCACCAAGAATCTCTCTCCAGATAAAATCAACCTGAGCACGCTGAAGGGGCAGGGGCAGCTCACCAACCTGGAGCTGGATGAAGAGGTGCTGCAGAATGTGCTGGAATTGCCCACCTGGCTCGCCATCACCCGTGTCTACTGCAACAAGGCATCTATCAGGGTGAGCGGAGGGCGCTTCTCTCTCACTTGGAGATTGCTCATGATGGATTGCGACGTGAATCATAGAATCATAGAACAACCAGGTTGGAAGGGACCCATCAGATCTTCTAGTCCAACCATTCCTATCAAACATTAAACCAAGTCCCTCAAGACCTCATCCACCCGTCCCTTAAACACCTCCAGGGAAGGTGAATCAACCACCTCCCTGGGTAGCCTATTTCAATGCCCAATGACCCTTTCTGTGAAAAACTTCCTCCTAATCTCCAGCCTAAATTTCCCCTGGAGGAGCTTGAGGCCATTCCCTCTCGTCCTGTCCCCTGACCCTTGGGAGAAGAGGCCAGGTCCCTCCTCTCTACAACCTCCCTTCAGGTAGTTGTAGAGAGTAATGGGGTCTACTCTCAGCCTCCTCTTCTCCAGGATAAACAACCCCAGCTCTCTCAGCCCTTCCTCACAGGACCTGTTCTCCAGCCCCTTCACCAGCTTCATTGCTCTTCTCTGGACTTGCTCCAGAGCCTCAACATCCTTCTTGTGGTGAGGGACCCAGAACTGAACACAGGATTCAAGGAGCGGCCTCACCAGTGCTGAGTACAGCAATCCACACATAGAATCATGGAAGGGTTTGGGTTGGAAGGGACCTCAAAGCCCATCCAGTTCCACCATGGGCAGGGACACCTCTCACTGGGTCAGGGGCTCCAAGTCCCATCCAACCTGCCCTTGAACCCCTCCAGGGATGGGGCAGCCACCACTGCTCCGGACGCTCCTTGTTGCTTAGGATTTTACAGGCCTCTCTAGTCATTCCCTCCCATTTCACATCCACTTTGATAGCTTTTGTGTCTTCCCTCATCCCTGCTGATTTTAATTTTAATGCTGAAGTTGTAGCACAGAGCTCCACCAGGAAGAGGAAGCAGACAGAAATGGCGTGTGCTTCTGTGAAAGCCTAATTATGTTGTCAGGTATTGTAAAAATAAATCGAATTCAAGTCTTAGCTATTGAAAACATAATTAGTAAGAAATGTCTGGCTAGTACGTGTGAAAAGCTGCTCTCCCTGTGCTTGGGCAGCCTTTCATAGAATCATAGAACAACCAGGTTGGAAGAGACCCATCGGGTCATCGAGTCCAACCATTCCTATCAAACACTAAACCATGTCCCTCAGCACCTCATCCACCAGTGCCTTAAACCCCTCCAGGGAAGGTGACTCAACCACCTCCCTGGGCAGCCTATTCCAATGCCCAATGACCCTCTGTGTGAAAAACTTCCTCCTAATTTCCAATCTAAATCTCCTCTGGCAGAGCTTGAGTCCATTCCCTCTTGTCCTGTCCCCTGTGACTTGGGAGACTGTGCTCACAGTTTTCCATGCATGCACTTGCACTTTTGTATCACTGAACTGTCTTCCAAATTCTTCCTTCTTGTGCTTTTTAGAGCAAAAAATTGATATTTTTCAGTTGATGTGAAATAACAAATAGTTTGATTTCATTTGCCACTAACCATAGTTGCCTTAAGTGATGCAAAAGCGTTCTCTCAGCGAAGAGACTTGCTAGCAAAATATGGTTCTGCTCTGCCAAGTGACTATAAAAGTGAACCTGTCTTGCTCATCTGATCCCTTCTGGTTTTAGAGTCAGATCTGCTTAATTTAGTAACAAACATTTGTTCTTCCTCCTATGAGAACTGCGAAAAAAGCATCGCTGTAAGATCATAAAATGGATCTTATAAGTTTGTGCAGTCTTCAAAAGAGCTACCTGACTTCCAGGAGCAGCAGCAATTAGTTGTGAACTCGTTAAGGAGCGGAATGTTCTCCATGAAGGAGTAGGAAACATCAGCGTTTGAGCCACAGAGTATCTATTACTCATGATGATACGTGAGATCCAAAAGCTAAGCTCAGTTTATAGGTCTAGCAGCTGGAATGTCGTTCCACTTGTCTGTGTGAGCCTGTCTGACCTGGATTCGGCCAGGCTGGCTGGATTGCCGCTGTGGTCATGTCTCAGAGAAGAACTTTGGTGGCTCACGTGGTTCCTTGCGATTTCTCAAACTTTCCAGTGCAAAAATAACTCTTGTAACCTTTGTTGTTGCAGATCCAGTGGACAAAACTGAAAACGCACCCGATCTGCCTGGTAATGTTTCCTCTCTCGTTCATTCTTTGTCTTCCTCATGCTTTTTAATCTCTCCTGCTTTAGAAACATTCCACAAAGGGAGACTGAAGTGCATACTTAAATTTCCTTTTGACCTAAGTCCTCCAGGCCCTTAGCACACAGAAGGAGGGCAGTTCTGGGAATTGTCCTGTTTGGCAAGAAACAGCTTCCCGTGAGATGCACTGGGCTGAGCTCTCAAAGTCCAACATGACCTCGTGCCTCCTTTTTGTTGTTTGTTTTCCCCACTTTTGGGGGTTGGGGTTGACCAACAATGCTTACACTGACAGTGTGAGAGCTTTAACACATGAAACTCCAGAGCTTAGTTACTCCTGACATCTCAGACCTAAGTTAGGCTGAGATTGAGGCTTGCTCTGGTGTTTGTTGCTCCCATGTTCTCTTTTTGCAGTACCTGGATAAAGTGGAGGTGGAGATGCGAACATGTGAAGAGCCACGGCCGCCCAACGGACAGTCTCCCATCGCTCTGGCTGCAGGACAAAGGTCAGACCCTGAGCTTCTTTGGGGCTTCTTTTTGACTCCTTACTGGGGTTTGTTCTGGGCCCCTCAGCACAAGAAGGATGTTGAGGCTCTGGAGCGAGTCCAGAGAAGAGCAACGAAGCTGGTGAAGGGGCTGGAGAACAGGCCCTATGAGGAGCGTCTGAGAGAGCTGGGGGTGTTTAGCCTAGAGAAGAGGAGGCTGAGAGGAGACCTCATTACTCTCTACAACTACCTGAAAGGAGGTTGTAGAGAGGAGGGAGCTGGGCTTTTCTCCCAAGTGACAGGGGACAGGACAAGAGGGAATGGCCTCAAGCTCCACCAGGGGAGATTTAGGCTAGAGATTAGGAGGAAGTTTTTCACACAGAGGGTGATTGGGCATTGGAATAGGCTGCCCAGGGAGGTGGTTGAGTCACCTTCCCTGGAGGCGTTTAAGGGATGGGTAGATGAGGTGCTGAGGGACATGGTTTAGTGTTTGATAGGAATGGTTGGACTCGATCCGATGGGTCTCTTCCAACCTGGTTGTTCTGTGATTCTATGATTCTATGATTGAGTGACTGTTGTTCTCCATGGTTAACCGTCAGCCTCTCCGCGTGTTTAAGTGGTTCTAATTTTGCTTATAAAACTTGGAGTCTCTCTGTATGGACCCTTGCCTTTACCAGGGCTTCTGTTGTAACAGCCGATGACTGAGGGATCTTCTTTTTGCAGTGAATATGGTTTTGCTGAGAAGGTCGTGGAGGGGATGTTTATTGTTGTCAATTCAATCACCATCAAGATTCACTCCAAGGCTTTTCATGCTTCTTTCGAGCTATGGCAGCTCCAAGGCTACAGCGTCAACCCAAACTGGCAGCAGAGTGACTTGCGACTCACCCGCATTACTGACCCACAGAGAGGAGAGGTAAGGGGTCATCTTAGGTTGCTTGTCCTAGCACCCTGCTGCCTGAGCCCTTTGGGGTAACCAGGCTGGTGTCTGTGAGAGCTGACTTGTGTTTAGAGCTTTCTCTGAGCTTTCCTGATATGAGAGAATAAAACTAGAGAAGCTCTGAATGCCCTTGTGGTTTGGCTGGTTTTAAATTCATTGTGAGAGAGGTGGTTGGATGCTACCTGGGACATGATTTTGGTTTTGGACTGGGACCACAAAATGATTTTCTGTGGCCTTGCTTCTTTCTGCATCTTTAAAGTGTTTCTTTTAATCCTTGAAGTCGTTGAAAATCTCAGCATTTTCCTGGTTTTCTCTTCCTGATCAGGTTTTGACATTCAAGGAGCTCACCTGGCAGACACTTCGGATAGAAGCGGATGCCACTGACAATGGAGATCAGGATCCTGTCACTACTCCTCTGAGACTCATTACCAACCAGGGGAGAATCCAGATCTCTCTCAAGAGAAGGGTGAGAGGTTCCTCCCTGCTCTGCAGGATGCAGTCTCACTGCTGGAGCAGCTATGATGTGTATTTCCTCTCATGTTCCTCAGCAACCATTCTTCACAAATGTTGAGCCTAAGCTGTTTTAAAGCTCTGCATTGGGAGACAGCTGCGTTCTTACCAAATGCCAAAGCAGTTTATTTCCCAGGGGAGAATATCATGTATGGAATAAGTTTTTAAATCCCTTTGAACATCCCAAGGAGAGCTGTCATCTCTTTGCTGGGAGGTGACAGCCTGGTAGCCTTATTTTTAGCTGTCAGTGGAAATGTGATGATGGTGACATCCGCCAGATAAGTGACTTCTCTGTCAGATGAATTTCAGAACAGCATCTGTTGTTCCTGCTACAGCTTCTATGTGTTATCACGAATCTATGTACGTGATAGCAGTTCTTGAAGCCCCCAACTCCTCCTTGCTGTTTCAGACCAAGGATTGCAACGTGGTGGCATCCAAGCTGATGTTTCTCCTCGATGACCTGCTCTGGGTGCTGACGGACTCCCAGCTGAAAGCCATGATGAAATATGCCGAGTCTCTGAGTGAAGCCATGGAGAAATCTGCACAGCAGAGGAAAAGCATGGCACCAGAGTCTGTACAGGTGAGCGAGCCGTGATTTGGATGTTGGCCTGCCAGGAAAAAAAGAAAAGATTAGGTGAAAGAGATGTTTCTGTTTGTGTGGCATCTCACCCGTGCTCACAGAGCATCTCCATCGCAGGAACTGGTAGGCTTACCTGGTGTCTGTCAGCTTCCTGTGGATTGTCGCCTTCTCTTGGGGAATGAAGTGACCAGATGAGTTGGATTAATTGCCCAGCAGCACTAGAGAATGTTTATATGTAGTCACAGGCCAGATTCAGCCTGGTGGCTGAGAGAGCTGGGGGTGTTTAGCCTGGAGAAGAGGCGGCTGAGGGGAGACATGATTGCTCACTGCAACTACCTGAAAGGAGGTTGTGGAGAGGAGGGAGCTGGGCTCTTCTCCCATGGGACAGGGGACAGGACAAGAGGGAATGGCCTCAAGCTCCACCAGGGGAGGTTCAGGCTGGACATTAGGAAAAACTTTCACAGAAAGGGTCATTGGGCATTGTCAGAGGCTACCCAGGGAGGGAGTTGAGTCCCCTTCCCTGGAGGTGTTTAAGGGACGGGTGGAGAGGTGCTGAGGGACATGGTTTAGTGATTGATGGAAATGGTTGGACTCGATGATCCAGTGGGTCTTTTCCAACCTGTTTGTTCTGTGATTCTATGAAACAGTAGTGCTAAGTTGCATGACTTTCTGGATTTGGCTGGCACATGGGATGCTGCAGAGGATCCCATGAGGATTTGGTTTGGTAATAAGCAAGAAATATCTTCTTGAAATAAGTTTTTCTGCCTCTGAATGACAATCTGCATGAGCCTGGGGGAAGGGTAACAAATTATGACTCAAAACCCTAGCGATCTGTGATGTTGGCAGCCGGTTTCACTGTTGTTGTTTGTGTTTCTTTTTTTCTTCCTAATACTCTGGAGAGAGCCCTTGATTTTTGCGATTGTTCTTTGCTTCACATTTAGCTTAGAGGCAACCTTAGAACAGCTGATTCTGCCAACAACTGTGACCTTCCTGTGCTGCTTTCCTTGCTTTCAAAATGCTATGCTGAGTAGTTGTTTGACAAATGTCACAGAATAAATATGCAGGGCAGAGGACAAAACATGTCTTCTGAGACAAGGACGGGAGGAGAGAAACGTCGCTGCTGGTGGTGGAAGCTCTGGGGAAAGAGGACTGTACACCTAGAGCAGAGAGATGACATAGAATCATAGAACAACCAGGTTGGAAGGGACCCATCGGATCACCGAGTCCAACCATTCCTATCAAACACTAAACCATGTCCCTCAAGACCTCATCCACCTGTGCCTTAAACACCTCCAGGGAAGGTGAATCAACCACCTCCCTGGGCAGCCTATTCCAATGCCCAATGACCCTCTGTATGAAAAACTTCCTCCTAATCTCTAACCTAAATCTCCCCTGATGGAGCTTGAGGCCGTTCCCTCTCGTCCTGTCCCCTGTCTCTTGGGAGAAGAGCCCAGCTCCCTCCTCTCTACAACCTCCCTTCAGGTAGTTGTAGAGAGTAATGAGGTCTCCTCATAGAAGCTGAGGTCAGGAATACTTAGCCCTTTGTCTCTAAGAGTCTTAAAGTGTATTTCAAGATAAGCGAATGATAGCTTGATGTAGAGGAGGCAGGACCACAAAACAAAGCGTTTTGCTCAGGAGAATATAGGAAAGCGTCCAGACTTCTAGGCTCCCAATTCAATTTCTATAGTGTTGCCTTGCAGTCTGGAACATTGCATGAGTTGGCTTTGATTGCATTATAACCCCTCTATGTCTCTCTCTTTCTCTTTTTTTGCTTTCTATTAGTTCTTACCGAGCTTGTCTCTCCCCGACAGATCACGCCGCCTGCTCCAAGTGCCCAGCAGTCCTGGTCGCAGCCTTTCGGAGTCAGCCCAAATGCAAGCAGCATCAGCCAATACTTTGATAAGCATGACATGAAAGAGTCATCGTACCACCTCCTCATCTCACGCTTGGACCTGCATATCTGCGATGACAGCCACACTCGAGAGTCAGGTAACCGAGAGCAGCTTCAGGAGGACACTGCAGGAAGCAAACACGAATCCAATCCCTTCTCTGCCTTGAGGGAAGATCTTCCTCTTGCAAACAGGCACTGTTCATGTTAGTTTCCCAGCAAAGCAACAGGCTGTTGTTCAGGCTGATAGAGGGATCAGTTCTATATATCTGAACTAGTCAGGAGAAAATGTTTTATCAGTGTTCAAGACTTTCATGGTAGCAGAGCTACAAGGATTCCCTACCACCTGTTTCAGACCATTCCCCTGCTACCATGTCCTCTTCAGACAATGCTTTGGGAATTAGTGCCAGTTTTACTCCGAGCTCCCTCCTACTGAGCTGCACTTCTAAATACTTTCTTCCTTTTTGAGGCAAACGTACCTCTGCGCAGCCATCTCTGGTCCAAGCTGCCCTGTTTGTTTTCACACTTCCCTTCTAAAAGAGAAAACAAAATTCTCCTAGCCACATCCGTTGCTCTTCCAGGTATTTTGGAGCTGATGTGTGTATCACCGTCTCCTGAGCTGCTGTTATCAATATCCTGGCTCAGTTTTGTTGTATTTATTTCACTAGCCCTATCAGCAAGTGCTGGAAACTTGGATCATAGAATCATAGAACCAGGTTGGAAGAGACCCACCAGATCATTGAGTCCAACCATTCCTATCAAACACTAACCCATGTCCCTCAGCACCTCATCCACCTGTCCCTTAAACCCCTCCAGGGAAGGCGAATCAACCCCCTCCCTGGGCAGCCTGTTCCAATGCCCAGTGACCCTTTCTGTGAAAAATTTTTTCCTAATGTCCAGCCTAAACCTCCCCTGGCAGAGCTTGAGGCCATTCCCTCTTGTCCTGACCCAGCCTGATCCGGTGGGTCTCTTCCAACCTGGTGATTCTATGATTCTATGAAAAACAAGTGCTGGCTCTTGTAGTGGGAAATGTATTTGATAGTGGCCTGGGAAGCAATGGGGTCTTGTACCTTGGTATTTGAGACTCTAGGTGTGGTTCTTACGATGTCATCTGTTGGCCTCTTACATCCAGTCGTCCTTTGCCTTGCCCAGGACAACGTTTTGTTAGAGCTTTTCAAAACATGATGCGCTAATGCTGGTCACAGTGATCGATTGCTGGCAATCGAAGAACTGTTGTTCTCAGTTCTCCTGGATCAGGGCTTGGGTTGCAGAGCTGATTGTTCTGTTTTCTTTGTTCTGTTTTCCGCAGGTGCTTTGAAGCATGGGATGCTGGGAGGTGCCATACAGCTGACCTTCAGGAGGATGGCGTTTGACTATTACCCTTTCCACAGGGCAGGTAGGGCAGCGTGTGACCTCCCAGCTTGAGGAGGGGGATAAAGAAGAATTTGAAGAACAATGATTATAGAATCATAGAATCACCAGGTTGGAAGAGACCCACCAGATCATCGAGTCCAACCATTCCTATCAATCACTAACCCATGTCCCTCAGCACCTCGTCCACCTGTCCCCTAAACCCCTCCAGGGAAGGTGACTCAAACCCCTCCCTGTGCAGCCTGTTCTGTATGACAGGCAGGACTGGGAGAAAGGCTACACAAAGGTTTTCAGACTTAAATCTTCATGGTGAGGGTTAATCTAATTTATCTGCTGATGGATGAGCTTACAATATGCTGGCAGAGTGCAAAGAGAGGAGTAAGCTGCTCTCTGCTGTAAACATAAAGTTGAAACTTTGGATTCCTTTCCAGTTGCTTAAGCTCTAGATGTGGTTCTCGCATGAACCTAATCAATCTGCAAGGGTTATAGGATGTCTCCCAGGAGAAAATCTGTTTGTGGTTAACTGAAGAATCAAAGAAAAGTGACTTTGGCATCTTTCCCAGCACCCGAATTTGGAAGACAGGCTGGTAGGACCAGCTCTGTTGTGTGAAAGCCTGCGCTTGTTTTACAAGCACTCAGTATGTTGTATATTGCGTATTCCAGATCTGATGCCAAGAAAGAGGAATGCTGTTCAGATTTGCTTACATTTGAAGGGTACAGGAGGCTTGCATGTATCCAGGAACCTTTTTTAAAGCCAGGTTGTTTGCTTTCCTGCAGGAGACGCCTGCAAGCATTGGGTGAGGTACAGCGAAGCAATGGAAACCCGGGGACAGTGGGCAAAGAAGTTGGTCGGTGAATTTCAAAGCAAGATTGAGAAGCTTTATGAAGAAATGGACCCTGCGCTTGCCAGGACTCCACCTTCCCCCTTCAAAAGGAAACCAGGTAATGGTCTTTGATAAAACTCCAAGTTAAAGCAGGAGACAGGAACAATTCCGTTTCATAGATTCATAGAATCACCAGGTTGGAAGAGACCCATCGGATCATCGAGTCCAACCATTCCTATCAAACACTAAACCATGTCCCTCAGCACCTCATCTACCCATCCCTTAAACGCCTCCAGGGAAGGTGAATCAACCACCTCCCTGGGAAGCCTGTTCCAATGCCCAATGACCCTTTCCGTGAAAAACTTCCTCCTAATCTCTAGCCTAAATCTCCCCTGGTGGAGCTTGAGGCCATTCCCTCCTGTCCCCTGTCCCTAGGGAGAAGAGCCCAGCTCCCTCCTCTCTACAACCTCGTTTCAGGTAGTTGTACAGAGTAATGAGGTCTCCCCTCAGCCTTCTCTTCTCCAGGCTAAACACCCCCAGCTCTCTCAGCTGCTCCTCATAAGGCCTGTTCTCCAGCCCCTTCACCATCCAGCAATATCTCTATCAATATTCATCCAGCAATATCTCTAGTTACCTCTCCCAAGTCTAACAGGCTAATCTGTTAGTGCAGAAATCCAGAGCACACTAAACTCATAAATATAATTGCAAAAGAAGGTGGAAAAGCACTGCAGCACAAATAGATGAGCCGGAGTGTCACTTTCCTAGTTTATTTATTGAGTTTCTCCGTGAGTATATGAGGAATAAATGAAATACTTAAAGCTTGGCTGAATCATGTGCTGTCTTGCTACAGAGCAGGCTCATCTTTCACAGGGTTCTTTCTTCAAAAGTCCTATTTTTTTTTTTCCTGAGCCCATTTGTTTCTAATTCTGGGGCTATTAATTCTGCATTGCTATTGATGGTGAAGCTGCAAAGAGCGTGAGTAAAAACCTGCTGGTTCTGCTTTTCCATCCTCTCAGATTCTTCCTCAAGTCCTCAGAAAAATCCCTTAGAGAAAGGCCGGGTGCCTCCCACAAGCTTGCCGCGACTCCGGCACCCTCCCTGGAACCGGCTTCGATCCAGCTGTGTGGTGGTTCGAGTGGATGACTTGGATGTTCACCAGGTAGGGGCTTGAGCCATTCCCATTATCATTAAAAAAGAGATTCAATCTGAACGGATTCAAATCGTGCAAATCCTGCGTCATCCAAGACAATCCAAACTCTGCCAGGCAAACCCAAATGCCATTATTATGTTGCATGTAAAATTTTAAGCTAAGTATGAACTGCTCCTAGTTTTTATGTTCAGAGGAAATTGCAGAGTTTCTGTGCTCTCTGTCCACATCCAAAATCGCATCAGGGGTTTGCGGGTTCAGGGTAAAATATTTCCTGCATTTGAGAAGTTAGCGAGGGTACAGATTTTTGACAGAGGAGGAATAAGCCGTACCTTGTGCTTTCTACCCAGTGCAGAAAGCGTTACTAGGTGGGATCAGACCCTACATCCAAATCCCCTGTGACCACTGCGAGAGCATAATTGATGCCAGATCCTATCAGGGACTTACCAACGCGCCGTTAATCTTGAAGAGAGCTATAATAGATTTCAGTTCTGTTTACGCACGTCACCTAGTTCTGATTGTTGGCTCTTTTGCTAGCAGTGACAGCTGACACAAAGAACTAAACTCCCTCAAAGGAGGGGACTTGGCAACATAAGCAGATAGGAAAAAGGTTTATTTCTACTTGAAAGCAGAGTGTGTTTGATGTGTAAATGAGATGGGTTGAATACAGGAGAGTGCAGGGTTACTGGGACACTTCGTTTTGCCACATCTGCATTCCGCACAGCTGTGTACTCTTGTGTTTTTCAGGTTTCTACAGCTGGTCAACAAAGTAAAAAACCCTCCACCTTGCTTTCATGTAGTAGGAAATCCTTCAAGCTTCCCGATCAGGTCTCTGCGATCCATATTGAATTCACAGAGTATTACTTCCCAGACAATCAGGACTTTCCAGGTAATACACCAAGGTTAGCACCTTCTTTCATAAGTTTCTTAAAGAATCGGTCAACTCTTAATTCTTTAGGGGTGTTAACCCTGTTACATATTCTCTGGTTGCCTGTTTTGTTTGATTTTCTGATGTTTACTTTTCTAATATTGTTCTCTGGGAAAGCAGGATAGAGTTTCCCTGATTCAAAATGTGGAGGTAGAGTTGTGCTTGCAAAACATACCCAGGAATGTGTTGAAGGAGCTGCTGCCTGTCCAGCTCTTGGGGTTCACGAAGCTGGTGAAGGGGCTGGAGAACAGGCCCTATGAGGAGCGGCTGAGAGAGCTGGGGGTGTTTAGCCTGGAGAAGAGGAGGCTGAGAGGAGACCTCATTGCTCTCTACAACTACCTGAAAGGAGGTTGTGGAGAGGAGGGAGCTGGGCTCTTCTCCCAAGGGACAGGACAAGAGGGAATGGCCTCAAGCTCCACCAGGGGAGGTTTAGGCTAGAGATTAGGAGGAGGTTTTTCACAGAAAGGGTCATTGGGCATTGGAATAGGCTGCCCAGGGAGGTGGTTGATTCACCTTCCCTGGAGGTGTTTAAGGGACGGGTAGATGAGGTGCTGAGGGACGTGGTTTAGTGTTTGATAGGAATGGTTGGACTCGATGATCCGATGGGTCCTTTCCAACCTGGTTGTTCTATGATTCTATGATTCTGCCTTATTGATTAACACTGGAGTAGGATTGTAGGATTCTCTGGTGCACCTCAGTGTCTTCCTTTCGTCGAGAGGTCTGCCTTCCAGTAGGTGTTGGAGCCCTTTGCACTGGTGTGGTCAGCGTGGGTCAGACACTGAGCTGCAGACTGCTCAAAGTGCCTTTTCAGCTGTTACTAATTCTTCTCGTTTCTGTTTCGTTGCAGTTCCATGCCCAAATCTGTATGTACAGCTGAATGGCCTGATGCTGACCCTGGACGCAGCCAGCGTGCTCTGGATAAACCTCTTCTGTCTGGATCTTTATCGCAGCTTGGAGCAGTTCAAAGCCATCTACAAGCTGGAGGACTCAGGCAAACGAGATGAGCACGTTGATGTTCGACTGGATGGCTTCCGAATGAAGGTACCATTCATTTCCTTCCTTTCTGGAAGAACAGGCCCTATGAGAAGCAGCTGAGAGAGCTGGGGTTGTTTAGCCTGGAGAAGAGGAGGCTGAGAGGAGACCTCATTACTCTCTACAACTACCTGAAAGGAGGTTGTAGAGAGGAGGGAGCTGGGCTCTTCTGCCAAGTGACAGGGGACAGGATGAGAGGGAATGGCCTCAAGCTCCACCAGGGGAGATTTAGGTTAGAGATTAGGAGGAGGTTTTTCACACAGAGGGTCATTGGTCATTGGAATAGGCTGCCCAGGGAGGTGGTTGATTCCCCTTCCCTGGAGGTGTTTAAGGCACAGGTGGATGAGGTCTTGAGGGACTTGGTTTAGTGTTTGATAGGAATGGTTGGACTCGATGATCCGATGGGTCTCTTCCAACCTGGTTGTTCTATGATTCTATGATTCTTGGGCTTCAGTGTTCTCGCCCTCCCTGTTGTGGAAAGCATGTGAGACCAGGACATCGCTAGAGTCCACGATGAGAGAAAACATCCATCTTCTCCAGCTTTCTCCTTTGTACCACTTGTGGTTCTTTGGTTTTCATCTGTGGGCAGTAAAAGAGGCGCTTGAATTCTAGCCCAGAGTAGGCAGGCAAGTCAGTATGAAAACAGCGTCAAGGAGAAATTGATGGTTCAAGTAGTCAAAAGTTGTTTCCTGGCCTTTGGAAACCACTTTGACTCTCAAACTATTCCCAACGGGCAGCGTTGGCTGTGTTGTTGTCCTGTGGTGTTTGCTGTTGGCTGCCCTTGTTAGCAGTTTTGTGAGGAGACTGAAGGGCCTGAACATGTACGAAGTCCTTGTGGGCAAAGATCAAAGTGAGTGTTGTAAGTTGAGCTGCTACATAAACCACGAGTGGTAAAAGAACCTAAAATAAAACTTGCTTTAAATTCCTTCTTCCCTAATGTGTAAATTTTATTTAATTTTTCGGATAGGCTAAGCTAGAGATTAGGAGGAAGTTTTTCACACAGAGGGTCATTGGGCATTGGAATAGGCTGCCCAGGGAGGTGGTCGATTCCCCTTCCCTGGAGGTGCTTAAGGCACAGGTAGATGAGGTGCTGAGGGGCATGGTTTAGTGTTTGATAGGAATGGTTGGACTCGATGATCCGATGGGTCTCTTCCAACCTGGTTGTTCTATGATTCATCTATCCCAGAGCAGACCTTCCGTGTAACTGGGCAGGATAAGCCTCTATAATTTCCCTACTTACTGCTTTACTTGCGTGTCTTTCTCTTCCGTGTAGCTCAACATCCCCGTGGAGAAGAAAGTCACTGATCATCGAGACCGTCCTCAGACACTCTGCATTTGCACGTCGGAGGTAACTGCCACCAACACCCGCCACGCTCCCTTCTGCAGCTGCCAGGACCTGCAGAGCCTCTTCCGGAAATTTGCCAGTTCAGAATTCTTCCACTCCAGCTACGCCAAGTTCCCAAGGGCTCAGGACAACTTCAGCCTCCTCCACACCCTGTTCTTGCGCCATGCCTATCAGGTGGATGATCGGCCTCGGAAGCATCAAGGCTTTCCCCAGCTGCTGCACAAAACCTCTGCCTCTGAAGATCTGTGGTCTGTGAATTTCACTGAGCTTTCCCTGGACTTCGAGGGGGCTGAAAGCTCGAAGGGCAGAGCCCTTAGCTTTATTGACCCTTTTCCCCTTACGGTTTGGGCCTGCCTTCCCAGGAGATGGGGGCAAGCCCAGATATCTAAACGAAAGGAACTGGCAGCCTCCAAGTTGAAAATCAAGCCTTCTACCAGCTTTAGCAGTCACCTGAAGAACGAGAACCTTTCCAAAGAACATGGGGGTTGTCAAAGATCAAAGACTGACCAGGATCTGAAGAACATCTACCAGGTTCCAGAGACAATGGATGTCTTGGGAGAATCTGACTGTGAAATGGATGATGGAGTAGATGATAAAGAGCTGGAAGCCTCTGCTGATATCCATGTGCTTGTATCCTCCTCTGTTCACATCAAAGTTCGGCTCAACCACTACCAGTACCTGGTGCTGCTCAGGATGAAAGAGGTTCTGCAGGCACTACAGGAGCAGTTGGCCCAAGACACCCAGGAGGTAACTGGGTCTCCTTTAGATCCCATGTCTGTCTGCGTGGGAGTTGTGTTCCATAGTGCCGAAGTGGCCTTACTCATGAATCCTGCCCCAGGGTCCATCTTGGAACCCAGATCCCTCGACTCGGACACAACAAGCCTGGTAGAGTCTGAGCTCTCACCTTCAGACAGCAAGGAGGGGCTGGTGGCTGAGGAGAAGGAGCTGAAATCTGAGAGCAGTTCAGAGAAGGGAGCGTGCAGTACCTCCGTGGTACCTGAGGGCAGTGAGATGGAAAACGCAGGTGCCAGTGTCACCAACGTACCGCTGGAGAGGCTCCCACGATCCGCAAGTGATGGAGCTCTGAGTACAGCTCCACGTAGTAAGAACGGAGAGGAGAGAGGTTTGATAGAGGAAGCACATGAAGCTGTGGAAGCCCTGGTTGCAGAAAGACCAGCAGAGAGCAGCAGCAGCCATCCTCAGAGCCCTCCTGTTCTCCCTTCCAGCCCAACCTCAGACGCGCAGCCTGTGGCCAGAGGGAACATCGCTCTCAACGGCCAGGCAGAGCTCATCCCTTTGAAGAACATAGAGGTGGAGCTGTCTAGTGCGCTGCACATCACGAAGGATGCCACAAAGGAAGCTTTGCACGTGACTATGGACCTCACCAAAGAAGCCATGTCTATCACGAAAGACGCCCTGAGCCTGAGCCGGGAGAAGATGACCTCCACCATGCAGAAGATGCTCTCTCTGCCCCCTGCCAAGTGAGTGGGTCGTCCTCCTCCTGGGCTCCACAACAGCAGCAGCCAGGCTGTGGGGAAGCATAGGCAGACTGCTGCTTTTCTTTCCATGTCATCTGGAGTAGAGCTAGGCTAGATCTTCATCTCCTTGTATCAGAAATGGTGTTTGTATCAGAAATGGTGTGACCAGCAGGTCCAGGGAGGTGATTCTCCCTCTGTACTCAGCACTGGTGAGGCCGCTCCTTGAATCCTGTGTTCAATTGTGGGTCCCTCAGCACAAGAAGGATGTTGAGGCTCTGGAGCAAGTCCAGAGAAGAGCCACGAAGCTGGTGAAGGGGCTGGAGAACAGAACCTATGAGGAGCGGCTGAGAGAGCTGGGGTTGTTTATCCTGGAGAAGAGGAGGCTGAGAGGAGACCTCATTACTCTCTACAACTGCCTGAAGGGAGGTTATAGAGAGGAGGGAGCTGGCCTCTTCTCCCAAGGGTCAGGGGACAGGACAAGAGGGAATGGCCTCAAGCTCCACCAGGGGAGATTTAGGCTGGAGATTAGGAGGAAGTTTTTTGCACAGAGGGTCATTGGGCATTGGCATAAGCTGCCCAGGGAGGTGGTTGATTCACCTTCCCTGGAGGTGTTTAAGGCACAGGTGGATGAGGTGCTGAGGGACATGGTTTAGTGTTTGATAGGAATGGTTGAACTCGATGATCCGATGGGTCCCTTCCAACCTGGTTGTTCTATGATTCTATGATTCTGTGATTCCTGGGGTTGGTCTAAGTGCACCAGTCTGACTCGCAAGCATTCAGAGTCCAGCCCCATATCTCTTTAATCTGGGGGCCGCGCTCTTTGCCTTTATCACTGTTGTCTTTTGATAGGGATTCTGTACCCAGAGCAGAAGAGGGAGTGGTGACTCCAGGTGGCGGTGGCAGCAGCCGAATGCGTTTCTTCTCCATGAAGAGGACATCGTCGCAGCATTCCTTTGACACCACGTCTGTGGACGGGAGCGGCCCAGAGGATGGACTATCGGTGGACAGCGATGGCAGTGATGGCTTTGTGATGCTCACGGACTCTGGTAAGAAGCGTTTGGCTTTGTCCTCCCTGTGCTCTTATTTGACATCACTGAACACTTTTCTGCTGTGGGCAACCGAGTCACTTTGTGTTCGTGTGGAGTTCGCTTGTGCCTCTCCTTCCTTCTTGAAGGTCTTGAGTCATCCACAGTGGCTCTTTCTGCTTTTATAGATGCATTTTCTTTGAGATGAGGAGCATAAATGAGTGGGGAGGGTGGCTCCTGCACACAGCAGTGATGTTCTGAGGTGTTCAGCCATAGTGTAGATATGTGCAGGCAGGGAGGTACATTTAGGAAGCGTTTAGCAGGGGCTGATTGGAAATACTGTGCACTGAACACCTTTAATTTCAGCTCTGTATTGCTTCAGCTCATCTGAGGAGCTGGGGAAAGTTTCCTAGAGGATGTTGTAGGCTGAGAAGCCATGAGATTCAGGCAGCAGGACTTCTGAAAACCAGAAAAAGGAGCAGAATTGAGTTGGTTTTGTTACTTCCATTTCAGAACCCAGCCTGGACCCTCTTTCCTCGGGGAGTCTTCCTCAGGTCCACAATGACATAGGCAGCAGAACAAGCCTGATGGCAGAGGATGAGGGTGGAGTGTCTCCTGAAGTAAACAGCTCGACTTCGCAGAGTGAAGACCCCAGTTTGCAGCTGGTCAGAGCTCTGTTCTTTTTTCACTGTGATGTTATCTCCGAGTGCATCTCAAGTGAACCCCACAGCGGTGTTTGCTTTAATAAGTGAGCTCATCACTTGCTGTTTCAGGTGTCTGTCTTCGTGTTGAAGATGAATGACTTGAACTGTGGCATAGAGGCACGAGGGGATGATTTGTCTGTTGCTTTACAAGTGATGAACGTGGTTCCAGAGCAACTGAACAATGTTGGAATGTGGCAGTATCTACGTGGCTATCTGGGTAAGATGCTGCCTCTTGGAATGTGCTGCTTCCGTAGCTGCACTTCCATAACATCCAACCTGGCCTTGAACCCCTCCAGGGATGGAGCAGCCTGGGCCAGGGCCTCTCCCTCCTCACAGGAGAACATTTCTTCCCAAGATCTCATCTCAATCTCCCACCTTTGAGGTTAAAACCATTCCTTCTCTTCCTGTCCCTGCACTCTCCGATCCAGAGCCCCTTCCCAGCTTTCCCGGAGCCCCTTTCAGCATTAACATTCAGTGAGTTTAGGATCAAATACAACTTACACATCAGTGCTGAGAATCTGTGTGTCAGTGGTTCAAATCTGGTGTTTGAAAGATGTTTCCAAGGTGCCTACACAGTCAAACTCTGTGGTGCCTAATTATTGTCTGGGGCTTTTTTTTTCCAATGCTGCTAGGAGGCATGAAATGAATTCAAAGAGTGATTAAAGCTGTGTAGAGACCACAGGGGAGACCCTGAGGTTATTCTTGCCCTGACAATAGTGCTCCTGGGCTGGGTGCTTCCCCAGAGCTGATTAAACCATAAAAACTGCACCACACATAAACCAACCAGAAAAAAAAAAGACAACCCAACTCTAAAAAAAGGAAATGAAAAGCAACTGCAACCTGAAACCTGAAGTGAAAGCCTGGGCTTTCTTTGGCTGTTGGCCCTTCCCTCTGGCAGTACTTGACTGTGGCCGCGAGGGGACATGTGAGGGGACACAGAGGCACCCGAGGCTGGGAGGCCTGAGGGCAGTGGAAAGGCTGAGCTCTGTCACCTCGGATGTGTGTGAAATGAAGGCTGATTTACAGTGTTCTGAGGTGGTGAGAGGGGAGGGTGCGTCTCAGGGCTTAACTGCCCCAGTTCTTGCGCTTGTTCCTGCGAGATGGACTCTGTTGTTTGAAATTTGGATTCCTTTTAGTGTGAAGGATGATTTCAGACTGATATCATTTGTGAACGTGACCTCATTCCTCATCTGGACAGCAGAGGGCTTATCAAGATACCTGTTTAGCATTCACATCTCGTTATCGATGCCATAGAATCATAGCACAACCAGGTTGGAAGAGACCCATTGGATCATTGAGTCCAACCATTCCTATCAAACACTAACCCATGTCCCTCAGGACCTCATCTACCTGTGCCTTAAACACTTCCAGGGAAGGTGAATCAACCACCTCCCTGGGCGGCCTATTCCAATCACCCTCTGTGTGAAAAACTTCTGCAATGAGCTGTTTTCTTTCTCCTGTAGCTCTTGGAGATCCAGGGATAGAGAAGTCTCCAGTCCATGAAGTTGATAAGACGCAGCCAGAAGTGTGTTTACGGCTGGAGGTAGGACCTGCTGCTGCCGCACGTTCACCTCTGGCTGTTCAGAACGGCTTCCTTCACGTGCTGGTCCACAGCTACACAGCAGAGCTCTTCATGTCCTCTCTCACCAATCTTGGCCCCTTCCTCGAGGATGAAATCATTCCAGAGGTGATCCCCATGGAGATAGAAGTTGTGGATGCCAAAATCACATTGAAGGTGAGTGTATTCATCCCCACAACTAGAAATTCCATGCAGAATCATAGCCTGGGGGGACTCACTTGCAAGATTCTGCTTGGGAAACAACCGGATCCAGGGGAAAGTGTCCCTGCCTGTGGCAGAGGGGTTGGAATTGGATGATCTTGAAGGATCCCTCCCAAACCGTTCTATGATTCTATGCAAGGATGCTCTGGGATTGCTCTAGGTTTCTGCAGAGCTCCTGTTTTCCTGATGCTGTTTTATTTTGCTCCTAAAAGCTGCCCCAGGGATGAACAAGTAACACAATGGAATTGTTGAGTGATCAGATTGTGGAGAAACGGGAGCCTGACCTTGGGATCCTCCCCCTGCTTTGTTGCTGCCCTGTTTGCAGACTGAAGGCAGAGAATTAAATACCTCCTCCTCCTCAAGCCTGTGTGAAATGGGAAATTTTTGACCTTTGCTGTAAGCGTTTGGAGAATAAAGGATGAAAAACATTACCTGAGAGCAGGTTGATAGTTGGGAGGGAGCACTGACAGAAGGTCTTGATTAAACCTTTTTGAAAGCAGTGCTCAGGCTCCGCTGACAAATGGGAACCCGTCTTGCTGCACAGCAGCACGAGAATCTCCAGAATAAGGGATATTGGGGGTTTTTTTTGGCCCAGGAATGTTGGCTAAGGGCTTTGAAGCAGGGATTTGCTGGAGGACAACTGTGAAAGCAGCCTCTAGGGAGGTGGTTGCAGGCCTCACCTCAACCTTTGCGATGGATGCAGCAGGACTTGGTTCTAGTCTTGTCTGTAGAAGTCTGTAGAATCTTTCCACATAGATTGAGACCTGCGTGCAGCCTGGTGTGGAAGCCAGGCTTCTCCATATGGTGGGTCACCTTGGTGAGCTCTGGCAGTCTGTGCCGCTCCTCCCATGAGGCTGGGACCAAGGGGAATCCTTTGCAGAACTACCAGAGCTGTCATAGCACTTAATCTCTTCTTGGCTTTGTTTTTTTTTTTTTTCCCAGGATGACAGCCCCAGCGTCTACCCCACCTCCCCTGGCCCTGTTCCTATCACCCTGGCAGTAGATCACGTCATTGTGAAGCGCAGAGACGATGGGGTGTTCTACCTAACAGGTCAGCAACATCAGGAAACTTCTTTTACTCTCTCCCAGCACCCCCAGGCTGTGCTGGAAACAGAGTTTTCTGCTGTGCCCGGTGCTGGAGGAGGCTGGAGCTGAACTGGGGTGGTTGCTGCTGTGATGATGAGCTCTGGTGTCTCAGACTGTTCTCTGCAGTCGCTTCTTCACCATGAGGGTGGGAGGCCCTGATTGCCCAGAGCAGTGGTGGCTGACCCATCCCTGGAGGGGTTCAAGGCCTGGTTGGATGGGGCTTGGAGGCCCTGATCCGGTGGGAGGTGTCCCTGCTCATCGCAGGGATTGGAACTAGATCATCTTTAAGGTCCCTCCCAATCCAAACTGTTCTATGATTCTACCAGAACAGGCAAATCTGTCTTCAGTGCAAGGACCCAAGTGCTTTGGCTGCTCTGCTATGTTCATCTCGGGATGGATGCATTCCCATCTCTCTAGTTCAGGCTGCTTTTCCTGTTCGGTTTGGACAGCAAATGTAAAACCTCAGGCACAAGAGAGAATGAGGACAAGAGGGAATGACCTCAAGCTCCGCCAGGGGAGATTTAGGCTGGAGATTAGGAGGAAGTTTTTCACACAGAGCGTCATTGGGCATTGGAATAGGCTGCCCAGGGAGGTGGTTGAGTCACCTTCCCTGGAGGTGTTTAAGGGACGGGTGGATGAGGTCTTGAGGGACATGGTTTAGTGTTTGATAGGAATGGTTGAACTTGATGATCCGATGGGTCCCTTCCAACCTGGTTGTTCTATGATTCTATGATTCTAATACCTAAAGCCATGAACAGGCAGCCTGAATTCATGCCTGATGTCTCCTTGAGGATAGGTTACTGCTTCTTCCCTTGCTTTGCTTTCTCCATTTTGAAATGGAAATGAAATCTTCCTTGTTTAAGAAGCTGAATAAAATTAAAAATCTGAAGAAAAAAGGTCAAGTTATTCTTTTTGCCCTGAGATCCCTGCTGTATTTAGGCTGGAGATTAGGAGGAAGTTCTTCACACAGAGGGTCATTGGGCATTGGAATAGGCTGCCCAGGGAGGTGGTTGATTCACCTTCCCTTGGAGGGGTTTAAGGCACAGGTGGATGAGGTCTCGAGGGACTTGGTTTAGTGTTTGATAGGAATGGTTGGACTAGAAGGTCCAATGGGTCCCTTCCAACCTGGTTGTTCTATGATTCTATGATTCTATGTATCAATATCCACTACTGAAGGTTTTCTCTGCTGCTTTCCAGCTCCGCAAGAGGAAGGCTCAGCGAAACAGGAGAAACCTGTCTCAGTTCTTCGGGAGCAGAAGGCCCCAGCAGAGTGTGTCTTGGCGGCCCCGGCAGCAGGAACACGTGGGCTGCAGGTGAGTCACTGCTGTCTGGGCAGCTGGAGAGCTGGCAGGGAGCGGAAAATGCAGCCCTTTGTCTTCGTGTTTGCGGTTTCGGAGAGGTGTGGTGTGTTACAGACACCGGGTGCACACAAAAGCAGCCTGTGCCTCGTCTGACAGGCGCAAGGGTACCGTGCCCAGCATAAACTCCCTTGTTCCCCTTCAGAAATCTGGTGTTTATTTTGTGATTGGCTCCATTGCCAGGGGAGATTTAGGCTGGAGATTAGGAGGAAGTTTTTCACACAGAGGGTCATTGGGCATTGGAATAGGCTGCCCAGGGAGGAGGTTGATTCACCTTCCCTGGAGGGGTTTAAGGCACAGGTAGATGAGGTCTCGAGGGACTTGGTTTAGTGTTAGATAGGAATGGTTGGACTAGATGATGCGATGGGTCCCTTCAAACCTGGTTGTTCTATGATTCTATGGATTTTGTTTATGGAGACAAGGAATAGGAATGCCAGGCATCTGCTTGCCTCGGATATCGTATTGGGATATAAAAGCAGGGTGCCAATCAGAGCCCAAGTGGGATTTTTTTTCCCTTAATATGGTTACCTTCAGGCAGAATCAACTGGCTGCTTTGCCAGAAAAATCCTTGCCCACTGCAAGTCTTGTTCCTGAGGAAAAACTTGGGAGAGGAAGGTTGCTAGCCAGACATCACTCGCTCTGAGGACAGGGATGGTAGTCAGCAGGTATTTCTGCAACTCAGACTGGGTCACAGCATCAGGGAGCTTTGTGGGGTTGTGTCACGATTCATCTCGGAAGCTTCCGCGTTGGTTTTTCCCCTCTGAGCAGAACAGTGGAGTCAGGTCTGCCCTGCTTTGACCATTGGAAACTTCAGGTTTGTTTCTCCTCTGTCTCTTGTAGCTGAAGGAGGTGCCGGAGTTACAAAGGGAGCTTCAGACCATGAAAATTGCCCTGGCAGAAGCCAACATGGACAAAGCTCGCCTCCTGCAGGAGATTAGGAAATACAATCCCCTCTTCCAGCTTTGACAGTCAAGGCACAGGCTGCGGCTGCTCCGGAGGAGCGGAGACCACCACCAGCACTGAGGCAGTCACTTGGATTCTCTCGCTGCTAGATGGCTCAGCTCCTGGAGACCGAGCACCTCCGAGTGGAAACCAACCGTGACTGCAAAGTGAACTTGAAAGAGGGAGAGAGGAAGGAACGAGGAGGAGTTATGTTTGTAGCCACTTCCCTCTGTCCTGTCAGTCCCTGAACCAGGGCAGTGGTCAGCGCACACAGAAAAGGTCAGGAATTTGGTGGGACACCCTGTGTCTCTTCATCCGTGGGTGGCAGTGACAGTGTGCTTTCAGACCTCGCCCTCCCTGGTGACATCTCAAGATGGTTCATCTTGGGGTTCCTGCTGCTCTCAACCTTCCTCGCCACGTTCTTGCCCAACCATGCAGGCCAAAACACAGAAAGAGGAGTGCAAAACACATCAAGAGTGACAGAGAATAGGTATGTCAGAAAACACTGCTGTGTTCTGATGTCAGGCCTGTTCCCTCCAGGAAAATGCACTTTAACTTTTCAACCATCAGTGGGCATTTCTTTTACCAATACTGCCTCGTGCGTGGAGTAATTCAGAGGCAAAAGCAGGAGATCTAAACTCGCTGTGAATCCATCCTCCCACCCCCAGCAGCTCACTGTAAGTACCATCCCCGACAAAAAACCTACAGGAGAAGCTGTTCAGCCAAACCTTTGTGCTTCTGTGGTTGCTCCCTCTTCCTGTGCAAAGCAAGAAATACAGGAACGCTTGCCTGCCTTGGCGGAATACGATGATGTTCGTTCTTTATCTTCACTAGTTGCTTGAAAACGGGAGGTTTGTTTCTTCTCTCTCACATTCTCATGACTCTTGGGGTTGTCCGGCCTCACCTCCCACCAGGTTTGTTTCTTCTGTCTCTCGTTTTCATAAGTCTTTGAGGTGTTTGGCCTCATCTTGGGCAGGGAGCAGGATGTCCTGGTGCCTCTCACCATGTCACATGGCTCCATGTCACACAGCTCCCAACCGCTCACACCCACAGACCCGAGAGAGCTGGGGCCAGGCTGCTTACAGCAAATTCCTTGCTCCAGCAGCTCCCGTCAGCCGGGTTTGGTTAAGAATTAATGCACTTCCATTGTTTTAAGTACTAGTAAAAGGCACTGTAAAACAAAAATCCGCTTCCTTTGTACATGGCAGCTGTGGGGGAGGACAAACACCATCTCCACTGATGCTGATTAGCTGAGTTTACTGTTTGGAGCTTTTCATTTGAGAACTTCTTCTGTGTTATGAGGAGAGCCACCTTAATCCTCTGTGTGACTGCACTGCAGTTGCCCTAGGAAGAGCACATGGCCTCAGCCTCTTGTTTCCCAGCGTTAGGAGCCACGAGCTCGCGGGGGACGACTGTACATGTGGGTAACATGCAGCTCTGACCCCCAGTTTGAGTTTTAGGCAGTATTGGAACTTTGTTGCAGTGTATTTCCACTCATGCATTTATTGGTTCTATGAACCATACTAAGAAATTAAACTTGTTAACCTCCTGACAGGCTCATGTGGGTTTGTTTCTCCCCTCCCTTTCCTTCACCTTCACTTTGAGGATTGTCCTGTTTTCTAGAAGTAAAACTGCCTTTGGGAAGAGGAGCTGAGCAGTGGCTTCAGCCCCATCGCTTCTCAGCGTCTTCCTTTGCTCATGCAAATGGAACAATGTGAGCCAGAGGCGAAGCGAAGCTTCAGGAACGTGTCTGGGGCAGCTGAGACAGATGATCCTGCTGCGCTGCCCCTGCTTTCAATCACACCATTACACAATTAATGCTTCCCAGCAACATCAAGCCGACAATAATGAGTTTAATGTATAAAAGAGAGACTTCTGTACACAGACACCGCTCCAGCGCTGCCAGCAGGAACTGCGGCCTGGTGGGGAAATGCTCTGAAAACCATCAACTTTCCTCCCCCTGTGCTGTTGCAGCGGAGGAGCCCAAGGCTCCAGGGCAGGGATTGGGCTCCTGCCGAGTGCCTGGATGCCAGGAATCCCTCCTGCAACCCCTTAAGTCTATGCACGATGCTCCTGACAGAGCTGCAGAGTCCCCCCCGGCTCTGCTCTAACTGCTGTGAGGTTCACAGCTTGCGTTAACTTCTCTTCGGTGGCTGCCGCTGCGACGCCTCAGTGGAAGATGATCTTCTTGTACTTGGAATTTGGGATCTGTCCTCGGGATTTGAGCCTCCTGACCGCCTCTCGCATGTGTTTGGGCTGCAGTGGGGGCAGCTCCCCCCACTTCTCGCACACGTCCAGTGCTGCATGAGAGAAACCAGAGAGCTCACATGAGCCAGACGGCCCAGCTCAGCCAGTACCCACCCTGCCAGCTTTAAGGCTGTACTCAGCACTGGTGAGGCCGCTCCTTGAATACTGTGTCCAGTTCTGGGGCCCTCACCACAAGAAGGATGTTGAGGCTCTGGAGCAAGTCCAGAGAAGAGCAACAAGGCTGGTGAAGGGGCTGGAGAACAGACCCTATGAGGAGCAGCTGAGAGAGCTGGGGTTGTTTAGCCTGGAGAAGAGGAGGCTGAGAGGAGACCTCATTACTGTCTACAACTACCTGAAAGGAGGTTGTGGAGAGGAGGGAGCTGGGCTCTTCTCCCAAGGGACAGGGGACAGGACAAGAGGGAATGGCCTCAAGCTCCGCCAGGGGAGATTTAGGCTAGAGATTAGGAGGAAGTTTTTCCCAGAAAGGGTCATTGGGCATTGGAATAGGCTGCCCAGGGAGGTGGCTGAGTCACCTTCGTGGATGAGGTCTTGAGGGACTTGGTTTAGTGTTTGATAGGAATGGTTGGACTAGAAGATCCGATGGGTCCCTTCCAACCTGGTTGTTCTATGATTCTATGATTCTAAGGGTAACAGTTTTGTGTGGGGTTTACAGCTCACGTGTTGGTAACACACACCAACACAACCACTTTGCACGCTTCTCTGAAAAAGTCTCTCCGGGGACCGTTGATACCAGATCAGCATAAACTGCTGTTCAAACCCCTCTGGCTACTGTGGAACATGCTGGTTTGAGTCACATAGGGACTTAAGATCCTAAACCTGTTCCAAGGCAGGCAGTGAGTTCTGGAGCAGGTTCTTTTTTGTCATTACAGTAAAAGCATCATTCACGCCTCCTGCCAAGGACATGAAGCAATTAATAACATGAAGCAATTAACGACACGAAGCAATTAACGACAGCAGTGAAGCTGCTTATCCAAAGCACGCCAGGTAATGCAGCAGGGAAGCTGCATCTCCCCAGTGATGGTGATCCTGGCACATCCAGGCCACGTTTTGCATCAAAATCAGAATCGCTGCCTCCTCCAGCCCAAGTGGAGCAGCGACACAGCTGCGCAGGCCTCCCACTCCCTGTCCCAAAGAGATCCCAGCACATTCCATAAAGGAGGATAAATAACTCAGTTTCTGAGTTTGCCCATGGCAGGATTAAGAGGAGATCCATGCTGCCTGCTCACAGGTTGACTTAGAGAAAGAACTTCCATGTTATCCTCCTTGGAGAGGATAAAACAGGAGGGCAGCAATCACTGGTCTCTGCTACTCTGTGGGTAGCAACATGGATAGGATCAGGAGGACAAAGTGTGATGCTGCACTTCACCCCTCCGAGTGCTTCCCGTAGCCTTCTCTGCTGCTGGGAGCCTCCTCCAAACTGTGGGGAAGCAAGACTGGGACCCACGAGCTGTTTAGTCTTGTTTCATATCCTGCTCTGTTGTGAGCAACGTGTTTACCCCCTATTCTTATCTTCATACTCAAAAGTGACCTCTGCCACTCACCTTCTTCCACCACCTCCCCCACGAAGACTTTGGAGATGCCGGACATGGCGATCACCACGTTCTGAGACACGGAGGTGCCGGTGATGGACTGGATCAGCTGGGTGAGAGAGAGACGAGTGAGCTGCGCACGGCGACCGCGACACATTTCAACTCATTTACCAGTTTAAGCCTGTCAAATATCAACCCCCTGCTGTTCTGCCCACTTCAGCTTTTGAATTCAATTGTGCAGCTTTGGGCCTGCCCTGGCTGGAAGATTTTAGCCTGTTCTCAGTTTTTTCTCAGTCAGTGGCAGTCCCTGTTCCTACAATCCCTTCTCCTGTTGTCCCACAGCCACCCAGCCCTGAATTGCAGAATGATTTGGGTTGAAAGGGACCTTAAAGCCCATCCAGTTCTGACCCCCCAGCCATGGGCAGAGACACCTCCCACTGGGTCAGGTCGCTACCTCAACCCCATCGGCCCTGCCAGGACACTGAGCTGATCCAGGGAAAAAGGTCTCAGCCCCAGGGGCTGAGGAGCTGCTGGAGAAAGGCACACACGGAGCCAGCTCGTGCTGTGCAGGGCTCGGCGAGGAGCAGCCGCTCGCTCAGCTTTGGTTGTGTTGGTGACAAGGTGTTATTGAAGCCCTACCCGTTTAATGGCAGCTTTGGGGAAGGCAGAGCGGCGGTACATCTCGTAGCGGTTGAGCTGTTCTTCGGAGAAGGAAGAAACCAGTATTCTGAACAGGAGAGAAGTGATGGATTACAGCAAAATGAAAACACAAGTCTGCAGCAGCCATCCTGGGAGGCCCTTCTACCACCCCAACACTGAGTGGGAAGGGGAAGGCAGTGCCGCAGCAGGGCACAAAATCACTAAGGTTTAGCCTGGAGAAAAGAAGGCTGAGAGGAGACCTCATTGCTCTCTCCAACTGCCTGAAAGGAGGTTGTGGAGAGGAGGGAGCTGGGCTCTTCTCCCAAGGGACAGGGGACAGGACAAGAGGGAATGGTCTCAAGCTCCACCGGGGGAGGTTCAGGCTGGACATTAGGGAAAAATATCTTCACAGAAAGGTTCATTGGGCACTGGCAGAGGCTGCCCAGGGAGGGAGTTGAGTCACCTTCCCTGGAGGGGTTTAAGGTGCAGGTGGATGAGGTGCTGAGGGACATGGTTTAGAGACTGGTAGGAATGGTTGGACTCAATGATACGGTGGGTTCTCTTCCAACCTGTTGATTCTATGATTCTATGGTTCGAAAAGACCTCTTGGCTCATCCAGTCCAACCCCACTGTGCTTGCTCCACCTCATCCCCAAGTGCCACACATTTTTCTAACCCCTCTAGGGATGAAGAATCCACCATTGTCCTGGGCATCCTCTGCCAGTGCTTCACCACTCTGTCAGTGAAAAAATTGTTCCTAATATCCAATCTAAACCTCCCCTGGATGCAACTTGAGGCCTTTTCCTTTTGTCCTACTGCTTGTTACATGGGAGGTTTGTAATGGCTGGGCCAGTTCAAGAGGGATCTGGGACGGAACCGCAATCCATGTTACCCACAGGGTCACAAACCCACTGAATGTTGACCCCCAAGGAGAAGCTCCCCCAGCACTCACTGCATCTTCTGGATCTCGTCCTCATCCACTTTCTGCTTCTTCTCCTTCCTGTCCTTCAGCTCCAGCTTCACCCTCTTGGCCGCAGACTGCAGGCTGGGGTCCTCCCCATCCACCACGTCCCCCTCCGCGCTCCTCACCTGGGCGAGAGCACAGCGCTCAGTTCCTCACTCCCTGCAGCCTCCCCACAGTCCCCTGGGCTCTGCAGACACTGTGGGTCTCACTCCCCATTCCCCGCAGCACCCCAGCTCCCCCAAGACCCCACTCCCTGCAGTCCCCTCCCCATTCCCCGAAGACCCCACTCCCTGCAGTCCCCTCCCCATTCCTCACTCCCCATTCCCCAAAGACCCCACTCCCCACAGCCTCCCCAGGCCCCACAGCCCCCCTGGGCCCTCCTGCTCCCCTCCCTGCCTGCACCCCCTCAGCCCCATTTCCAGCAGTCCCCATGGACCCTGCTCTCCCTGCAGCTCCGCTGGAAGCCCCTGTTCCCCCCAGGCCCCCAGCCCTGCTCCCCCCAGCTCCCCATGCCCCTCAATCTCATTCCCTGCAGCCCCCACAGGCCCTATTCCCTAGAGCGCCCCTGGGAACCCCCAATTCCCCAGAGCCCCCCTGGGAACCCCTCCTCCCTACAGCCTCCTGCTCTCACTCCCTTTCCCCCCTATTCCTGCTCCCTGTGCTCCCCCTGTTCCCCCCCAGTCCCTGCTCCCCTCAGCACCTCTCCCCCACATTCCCCTCCATTATACCCTCGCCCTCGAATTCCCCCTCTCACTCCCCTGATTACTTTCTCCCTTTGTTACCCCATTCCCCTCTCTCCCCGCTCTCCCCCTCATTCCCTCCAACTCCCCTCATTCCCCCTCACTCCCCTTCTTCCCCCTCATTCCCTTTCATTCCCCCTATTTCCCCTTCTTCCCCTTTATTTCTCCTCACTCCTCTTCTTCCCCCTCACTCACCTTCTTCCCCTTCATTCCCTCTCACTCTCCTTCTTCCTCTTCATTCCCCCTCATTCCCCTTCTTCCCCCTCATTCCCTTTCATTCCCCCTCACTCCCCTCATTCCCCTTCTTCCTCCTCATTCCCCTTCCTCCCCTTCATTCCCTTTCATTCCCTCTGATTCCCTTTCATTCCCCCTCACTCCCGTTCTTCCTCCTCATTCCCCTTCATTCCCTTTCATTCCCCTTCATTCCCTTTCATTCCCCCTCATTCTCTTTCATTCCCCCTCATTCCCTTTCACTCTCCTTCTTCCTCTTCATTCCCCCTCATTCCCTCTCACTCTCCTTCTTCCTCTTCATTCCCCCTCATTCCCCTTCTTCCCTTTCATTCCCCCTCACTCCCTTCTTCCTCCTCATTCCCCTTCTTCCTCCTCATTCCCTTTCATTCCCCCTCACTCCCCTTCATTCCCTTTTCATTCCCTCTCACTCCCCTTCATTCCCTTTCATTCCCCCCTCATTCCCCCCTTGCTCCCCTTCTTCCACTCATTCTCCTTCTTCCCCCACCAGAGCCTCCCAACTTCCCTTCTCCTCCTCTCCCTCGGCTCCCCCTTTCTCCCAGCAATTCCCTCTCCCCTTTCTTCCCTCACTCCCTCTGTCCCTCCCACTCCCCCCATTCCCCATCTCGCCCCCCAGCCCCACCTCCCCATCGGTCGCCGCCTCCGCTCCGCTCTCGCCGCCCCCGCCGGCCTCTCCCGCCTCCGCCAGCCCCTCGTGGGCCTTGGGCTCCTCCTGGCTGCCGTTGCCGCCGCGGGCCCGTCCTGCGCGGGGGCAGGGGGCGGCGGGGGCTGCTCGGGGCCGCGGTCCTCACGGGCGGCCTCACCGGCGCCGCCATCGCCTCTGGGCCTGGTGGGCGGGGCCGAACGGAGAGGGCGGGGCCAGGAGGGTGGGAGCAAGTGAAGGGGCGTGGCCAAAGGGAATCGAGCCAATCGGAAAGGGGGTGTGAGTAATGGCGGTGGGCGGGGGGCAACGGGATGGGTAGGAGGGGCCACGAGCAATTGGGCCAAATTGGAAGGGGCGTGGTCACCTCGGATGGGCGTGGCCAACGAGGATCATGTGGTTGAAGGGGCGGGGACAACCTGCTGGAGGCGTGGTCACGTGAAAGGGGCGGGGGGCAAGAGTCACGTGTTATTAGAGAAGGGGCGTTTCCAGATAGAGTGGGCGTGGCCATAGGAGATAGGGCCGTGCGGGAAGGGGCGTGGTTACATGGAGGGGGCGTGGCCATAGGGGCGGAAAATGGGATCGCGGGAACTAGGGCTCAAAGTCAGGGGACTTTGAGGGTCTGTGGGAGGATCTGGGCGGGAATGGGGACACTGGGGTGAGCTCAGGCGACTGGGGGAACTGGGGGGAAGCCAAGAGGTGGGGGAAATGGAGGGACTATGGAGAACTCAAGAGATTGGGGGAACTAGGATGAACTCAAGGGATTAAAGGAAGAGGAGGGATTGGGGCACTGGCGTGAACTCGAGGAACTGGGGGGAATAAGTGAACTGGAGAGAAACTGCGGGGGACTGGGAGAACTCAGGGGAGCTGAAGGCACTGGTGAGAACTGGGGTAACTGAGGGGAACTGGGGGACCTCACGGGTTGAAGGGAACTCAGGAGACTTGGGGAACTGAGGGGAACTGGGGTGAATTCAAGGGGCTGTTGGAACTGGTGGGAAGACTTGGTCAGTTTACGGGAAAATGGGGTAATTTGCGGGGACTGGAGAACTGGTGGGGACTGAGGGCTCTAGGGTTAACTCAGGGGATTTGGGGGTACTGAGGGCTCTGGGGCGAACCCAGGGGACTTGGGGTGACTGAGGGCTCTGGGGCAAACTCAGGGGACGTGGGGGGACTGAGGGCTCTGGGGCGAACCCAGGGGACTTGGGGGGACTGAGGGCTTTGGGGTGAACCCAGGGGACTTCGGGTGACTGAGGGCTCTGGGGTGAATCCAGGGGCCTTGGGGGGACTGGAGGAACTGGAGTCTGTGGTGAACTCAAGGGACTGGTGAGGACTGGGCCCAAAATTAAGTGGAATGGAGGCTTCATTGAGAGAATAAGACGGCGCGCACTGGCCCCGCCCCTCGCCGTAGAGAGCGCTTTCCATTGGCTACACCTCCCCTTGACTCCGCCCACGAGCTTCCCCATTGGCTAATCTCACGATAACCCCGCCCCCAAGCAAACCTAGTGCCCCTCCTACACGGCCCCAGCAACGCCCACGTCGCGTCCCCATTGGCCCCGCCTCCCCCTCAGGCCCCGCCCCGGAAGCGCCTCCGAGGGGGCGGCTCAGGGCGGTCTCGGCGGGCGGCGGCGATGGGGAAGGAGCAGGAGCTCCTGGAGGCCGCCCGCACCGGCAATTTACCCGCCGTGGAGAAGCTGCTGTCGGGGAAACGGCTCAGCTCCGGCTTTGGGGGGTCAGGAGGAGGCGGGGGAAGCGGCTCCGCCGGGGGAAGCGGCGGAGGAAGTGGCGGGAGCGGCGGCGTGGGGCACCCGCTGTCCAGTTTGCTCAGGTGAGGGGGGTGTGGGACATAAGGGCCGGGAGGAGGGGCTCGAGAGAGGGGTGTGGGGTGTGGGAGGGGGGCTGGGGAGGGGATTATGGGGAGTGGGAGGAGGGCGGAGTGGTTGAGGAGGGGGTTGTGGGCTGTAGGAGAGGAGGTGAGTGGCTGGGGAGGGGGTTATGGGGCGAGGGAGAGGAGGTGAGTGACTGAGGAGGTTGTTGTGGGGCATGGGAGGGAGACTGAGGGGTTTATGAGGAGTGGGAGGAGGGCTGAGTTGTTGAGGAGGGGGTTATGGATCGTGGGAGAGGAGGTGAGTGGCTGGGGGAGGGGGTTATGGGGCGAGGGAGAGGAGGTGAGTGGCTGGGGAGGGTGTTATGGGGTGAGGGAGTGGGGCTGAGTGGCTGAGGAGGCTGTTGTGCGGCGTGGGAGGGAGACTGAGGGGGTTATGGGGCGTGGGAGGGGGACTGAGTGAATGGGGAGGGGTCTGTGGGTCGTGGGAGAGGGCATGTAAAGCTGGGGAGGGGGTTGTGGGGCATGGAAGGGGAGCTAAGGAGCAGTAGTGAGGTGTGGGAGGGGGGTCGAGGGCCTGGAGGGGAGGTTATAGTGTTGTGGGAAGGGGTTGAGGGTCTGTGAGTGTGTGGGAGGGGGGCTGAGGTGGAGTGAGGGGGGTTATGGGATGTGGGAGGGGGGCTGAGGTGGAGTAGGGGTTATATAGGATGTGTGAAGGGGGCTGAGTAGCTGGGGAAGAGATGTGGGGAGGGGTTTATAAGGTTGGGGGGGGTCTATGTGGGGCTGTGGTGGAGCTTGGGGGGTAGGGGAGGTGTGTGTAGGGAGGGGGCCCTAGGAATAGTGTGAGGGGATGTGTATGGAAGGGCTTATGTATAGCACAAGGGGATCTATAGGGCAGGAGGAGCGTGTGAGGAGCAAGGGGGGCGTGTAGATGGGAGGAGGACTTGTATGGGGCTGTGGGGAGCGTGTATAGGGTGGGAGGAGGTTCTGTAGGGCAGGCAGTGGGGAGCCTGTGTAGGGTTAGGGGGCATGCGTGGGGCAAGAGAGGAGGGTGTGTAGGGAGGGAGGACTGAAAGATCACAGGGTTGCGGAGTCAGAGGTTATGAAGGAGGTGGGGTCTGTGGGGGTTTGGAGTTGAGGACTGTGGGGAGGATGGTGGACTATAGGGTTGTGGGGCTGGAAGTGTGGTCTATAGGGAGGGTTTAGGGTCTTGGGGGCAATGTGTGGGGTTGAGGGATCTGTAGAGCTGTGCAGTAGGGCCGGGGGATGCAGGAGGTTTGGGCTTTTGGGGCATCGTTGGACTGTGGGAAGGCAGGGAGCATGGAGCTGTGGGGTGCTGAGGATGGGGCTGGGGGTCTGCAGGGGGCGTGGGGCTGGGTGGTGTGAGCTAGGGGCTGTGGGGCAAGGGACTAAGGGAGCAGGGAGCCAACCGGAGGGGTCTGGATGCCCTTTGGGATGAGGGGGCTGTGGAATTGAGGGGTGTTGGGATCCCTAGGGCTCGGCAGTGCATGCTGGAGTCTTGGGAGGTGCAGCTCTTGGCATGGAAAGGCTGCAAACGCATCCCCAAGGGTCTGGGGCAGCGTGATCCAAAGGATGAGAACATCAGATGAGAATTGGGGATTCAAGGGCTGGGATGAGGTGTTAGAGCAGGCTGGGGTGGATGTGGGGTGTGCAGGGTGCGCGAGGACGGGCTGGAGGAACCCTGAGGGGCTGGAGCTGCTTCTGGTGGGAGCAGAGCCTGGAGGAGGCCGTGCCGGAGGGGCTGAAGGTGTGCCTGGAGGTGCAGAGCGGCTTGAGAGAGGAGATGCTGCTGTCTAGGGCTGGGTGCTGCCCCGTGGGGTGGGCTGTGCCCTGCTGGGGGGTTGTGGGTGCTGCTGGTTGCTGTCGGTAGCTGCTGACTGGTGTGACTGGGATGTGTGCTGAGGAGGGCTCTGGGTCAGGATGCTGGGCTCCCACGGTGAGGAAAACCGCTGGATGATTGAGCTGGGCCAGATGCGTCTGTCTGTCTGTCCAGGAGTCCTCTTGCTGCTCTCACTCAGTCCCTGCTTGCCCTTCCTCATTGATCCATAATGCTCCTCTGCTGTCTTCTCCGAGCGGTGTGGCCCGTGGGCTCCACAGCTGCGGCTGCTTTGGAGCTCCGAGACCTTTGTCAGGTTTTCCTCCTCCCCTTTTTTTCTGGCACCTCCCAAGGAAACCACTCACTGGTGCGATTTTTGGAGTCCCAGCTTTTTGCCGTTTCACCTTCGCTGCTGGAAATGCTGCTGTTCCTGTTCCCAGAGCAGCTGGTTTCTAGCAGGGCAGGAGGAGGAGATGGGTGTCCAGCGCTGAGTGACGCTGTCACTGTGCGATGTGGCTTTTGAGGGGAAGCTGCCTCGCTCATTTCTAGCCAAATTTGTTCCATTTTTCCTTCCAGAACCGTATCAGGAGTCTCTTGCGCACTGAGCTGAGTGGCAAAGACGTGCAGATGCAGGGAGCTTGTGCTTTCCCGGTGCTTACGTTTGCTTCTCTGAAATGTAAATCTGCTCTGGGAACGAGCTTTATTCTTCTCTGTTAACGTATCAAACGCTCTGAACCCTCGTTTTGAGTGGGAAATTGCTGTGGCCACTTCAGGCTTGTCCGTGTTCGAAGCTGGATGTACTTGCAGGGTGTTTAGATAAAGTGGAGAGGGTCAGCGAGTTAAATACACACCGTGAGTGCTATCAGCCTCTTGTTCTAACAACTCCGCTGCACTTCCCAGCAGTGCATGGTGGTGATGATGATGATGACCTTTTTTTCCTGGGTAAGAGCTTCTTGAGATACCTGCTGAGCTGTGGAGTTGGGTGTCTGATCAGTTAGAGTTGAGAGGAGGCTGCGGAGATGATCCGAGGGCTGCAGCACCTGCCGTATGAGGACAGGCTGAGAGAGTTTGGGTTGTTCAGCTTGTGGGTGAAGAGAAAGCTCTGAGATACCTTAGAGCAGCTTCCAGTGCTGAGAGGGACTCCAGGAAAGCTGCGGAGGGTCTCTGGATCGGGGAGTGTGGGGATAGCATTGCCTTCTGCCTGCGTGTCAGCCGCTCTCTGTTGTGGTCTGTGCTCACTCTGCAAGGTGTGAAATGAGCTCCTGCCCCAGTGCCAAGCCTGATTACCGGCTGCTTTGCTCCTCTCTGGAGGTGTGTAGTTCCTCTGGAGCACCTTCGCCTGCGGTTTCCCTGCTTCCCGGGGGCAGGGAGGGTGTCGCAGCAGGCACGGTGTTTAATTAGAGTGAAGTTTGCCTTTCTGTACTCTTTTTAAAACGACTTCAAGGGTTTGCAAAACGACCAATATGAAATTTTGTCTGCCTGACGCTTCGTGGAAAGTTGGAGACCAGCAAATTAAAGGGACCTGATGGTGTGGGAGGAGGGTGGAAAGGTAGAGATGACAGCAAAGAGTCTGCAGTGTCCCCCCCCTTCCCTTGGAGGGCTGCAGCCAGAGGTGTGCAACAGGTCGAAAACAGCACAGGAATACCTTTAAAGTCAAAGGAATACCTTTAAAGTCAAAGTGTTTTCTCTTAAATCTTACCCTCATATCGTGATTTTTTTTTTCCCCCTAATGATGATTAGATGCATTTTCTAAATTAAACACAGTAAATATGGATTGGATGTGTGCCTGGAGAAAGTCACGGGGCTAATTAAGTGGAAACATTAATTGCAGCAGTAAGTTGATGGGAAAGGTGACGGTGCCTCAGCTGGTTGTCAAGGCTCTGTGGTACAAGAAAACTGCTTGAAAGATAAGTGTCTTCAGTGAGGGAGTCAGTCACAAAATAGGCATCTGGAGCAGGGATTTAGGTTATTGTATGGTTGATAAAGCCGTATCGGAGAGAATTTAGAATCATAGAATCATAGAACAACCAGGTTGGAAGAGACCCACCGGATCATCAAGTCCAACCATTCCTATCAAACACTATGTAGGTTCCAGAGCTTTGTTTTCGAGGTTCAGAATCATTTAGAAAAGGGGTAAAGTGGGTTTTATCCTTGCTTAGAAGTGGGACCTGCAGCAAGCTCCTGGCAAACGGTCCCTTGTGTCCTCTGTAAGAGCCAGGCAGCATTTCTTAGCTGGGACCTGTGAAAAGCATCTTTTGAGCCCACGCAAGTGCTTCGCAAGAGCACTGTTGGCCTGCACGACGAGAAGGTGGCCGAGGCTGGTGGGGTCTTCTCTTCTTCAGGCAGAATAAATCCAACTCTCGCAACCTGTCCTCGTATGGGAGGTGCTTCATCCCTCAGGTCATCTTCATGGCCCCTTTCATTGATGGTTTCTCACCCCTCAGTGGTGGTGGAGGAACCTGTTGATGGTCAGTTCTGTGCCTTTCATGTTTTCCTTTTTCCAGATGACTTAGCAGCCTCCCTCTGTTTGTCCAGTCATTCTGATTCCTGGTCCTGCAGAAGCTGCTCGTGTATTTAAAGAAACCTCCTGCTACGGAGCTGCTAAGCTGCCCTCTGAAGCTCATTCACGAACAGGGTCATAAACGCTTGGCTGGGCTGGCAGAGCTCCCTGCTTCCTTCCTCTGTCTGATGTCGGGTCCCTTTGATGTCTGCACGGTATTTAGTTCCTTTTTAAGCCCCAGCGCTTGGAGTACCTGTTGTCTAAAGAGCATCTGCAGCGCTGGTCCAGGCTTTCTCTGTTCAGTTCCCCAGCGTTTCAGATCTCTCATACTGGTTTGAATTGGGTACAGAAAAGGTGTTTCATGGAAATGAGTGTGTTCGTGGGCATGATGCAGGGAGCTGCCTTCCCTCTGCTGCTTGTGGGAAGTGTTTGCGTTGAGCTTTCTGCTCTGAGCTTGGAAATAATGGGTTTATGCCCTTTGTTTTTAACAAAACAGAGAAGACCTGAAAGGAGGTTGTAGAGAGGAGGGAGCTGGGCCCTTCTCCCAAGTGACAAGGGACAGGATGAGAGGGAATGACCTCAAGCTCCACCAGGGGAGGTTCAGGCTGGACGTCAGGAAAAAAATTTTCACAGAAAGGGTCATTGGGCAGTGGCAGAGGCTGCTCAGGGAGGGGTTTGATTCACCTTCTCTGGAGGTGTTTAAGGGATGGGTGGACAAGGTGCTGAGGGACATGGTTTAGTGTTTGATGGGAATGGTTGGACTCGATCTGGTGGGTCACTTCCAACCTGGTGATTCTGTGTTTCTATGAAAAAGAGCAAATGCTGATCCATTTGATGCTCCATCAGTCAGTGCTGTGGAACCTGTTGTTTTATCACATCAACTTAACTGCCCACTATGTTTATTGTGGTTGAAATGTGAACTTTGTCATGGGCTGAAGCTTTCATACTTCCTGCTTGGATCGCAGACGTGTGCGAACTCTAAATGTAATCACCGGTTCCTGCAGGTAAGCAGGAAACGAGATGAGATGGATGTGGATAAGCCAGCCGAGAAGGAAAGGCAGAGGTAGAATTAAAGATAATGCCTCTCCCTAGGGAGTGAATGTGGAATGCTGAAAATATTGGGCAGGAAAATAAACCCCAATGGAAAGCTGATGGGTGTAAGGGAATTGGAAGGGCAGGCTGAGGAAATGAGAAGGATATGGGAGACTGAGGAGCAGTGGTGCAGGAGATGAGTTTCTGGCTCTTCCTGAAGAGGATGGTGGGGCTCACAAAAGTGATGCCTTGCCAGTGTTTTGGGGGCAGCTTAGCTCCATGTGCTGTGCATGCAGTCACTGGGTCCAGCCCTGTTCGATGTCTTCTTCAATGACCTGGATGAAGGCATCGAGTGCTCCCTTAGCAAGTTTGCAGATGACACTAAGCTGGGTGGAAGCATCGATCTGCTGCAGGATCGGGAGGCTCCAAAGGGATCTGAACAGGCTGGATCCATGGGCTGAGACCAAAGGGATGAGGTTTAACAAGGCCAAATGCTGAGTCCTGCACTTGGGGCACAACAACCCTGAGCAGCTCCAGACTAGGAGACATCTCTCTAGAAAGCTGCCTGTTTGGAGACCAAACCTTGAATCCTGTGTTCAGTTCTGGACCCCTCAGCACAAGAAGGATATTGAGGCTCTGGAGCGAGTCCAGAGAAGAGCAACGAAGCTGGTGAAGGGGCTGGAGAACAGGCCTGATGAGGAAGGGCTGAGAGAGCTGGGGGTGTTTATCCTGAAGAAGAGGAGGCTGAGGGGAGACCTCGTTGCTCTCTTCAACTCCCTGAAAGGAGGTTGTAGAGAGGAGGGAGCTGGTCTCTTCTCCCAAGGGACAGAGGACAGGATGAGAGGGAATGGCCTCAAGCTCCACCAGGGAAGGTTTAGGCTGAACATTAGGAAAAAAATTTTCATGGAAAGTGTGATTGGGCACTGACAGAGGCTGCCCAAGGAGGGGGTTGATTCACCTTCCCTGGAGGGGTTTAAGGGATGGGTGGACGAGGTGCTGAGGGACATGGTTTAGAGATAGATGGGAATGACTGGACTTGATCTGGTGGGTCTTTTCCAACCTGATTATTCTATGATTCTATGATTCCTCGATAAGATCAGTTTAATGGAAACACTAATTAATGCTTATAGGCAAAAGCAAACCCAGAAATCACAAATGCTCTGTGAATCCACGAGGTTTCGGGGGTGCATTTCTGCAGAATTTGGTTATCAATTTTTTGCTGCTTTGTGGTGAAGTTAAAGGCAGGAAGCAACAACACAATCTGTGGCCTGAAATATCAAGCTGCATTCAGAAGGTTTTGCCAGTAGCAGTAAGGGATGGATTGTGCTAAAGCCAAATCTGCAGAAAAAAGCTTTTCATTTTCATCTATTGATGTGAAAAGACTGAATCTTTGTTGCTGTGAGGGGAAACTGAGGCTGCCGTTGAGCCCCAGATTGTCTATGGAATCCTCTGGATGTGTAGGAAGGAGAAACTTCTGCTGGGAATTGCAACTTTTTTTGCATACATCTGTTGTGGGAAAGGATTCGACTGTTGTTTCGCAGGAGCCGCAGCAAGTGTTGTAGGGAATCTGCAGCAGTTCTTGCTGGCGAGGGGTTGGTTTGGTTTCGGAAATGACATGGTCTGATAGCCAAGCACTCAAAGCAGCTTCCAGTGTGGTTTGGAGTTGGAAACGTTATTTCTATCTGTATAAAAGAAATAAAAGTGGGAGGGGCTTGTAGTTGTTCTTGTGCAGCTGTATGGTTTAAAGAAATGACATTAGTGGTTTGTGTTCTCTCAGTGACTGGAGAATCTGACTCCATCCTTTCTGCTGAAGGAATGAGGATGGAACCAGATTCTCCAGTCACTGTGTTCCCATTGGGAAGGGAGCTCCTGCACTGGCAGAGCAGCTCCCATGGGGAAACTGGAAACGTCCCGTCCGTAGTGAGGATAAAGTTGTTGGATTGTGTCCGTCTACTCACAGGGGTAATGTTACTACACTGCATGTGGCCAGGGCCCGTGATTTGGCTGAGATAGTGGCCAGGAACAGCAGTTTGGCACCAAGGTCTGAGTTCCAGGAGTGGGTAAAGGTGCAAACAAATGATTTCCCCACTTTTTCACTGTTCCTCATCAAAAGGAATTGCTCCTGGTGCACTCACATGAACCAGGGCTGCGTTAGAAATCCCAACTGGGTCTTTCCCTCCTCTGGGCGCTGTGATTAATAATCTCGCTCACTTTTGGCTCTCCTATCCCACACCCTGTGTGCAAACAGCAATGCAGTGCAGATCACTCTTTAATTAGATCCCTGCTTGCTGAGGGTGTTAGTGCCACGGGCAGTAGGTGTGCGCTGGCTCCTTTTGGTGAATTGTTTTCCAAGCACTTTTTAAAACATTAAGAAAGGCTGGAACTATCAGCAGTGACTGTGAGATGTTTTGGGTCTGTGTGATCATCTAATCCAACTTTAGAAGTTTTTATTTGCTGGCTTTGGTCAGTGTGACTCTGAGGAGAAGGCTGTGTCTAGGTAGGACTGGATTCACAGCTTAAACTCACCGCATGACCTCGAAGAAACCACTCTGGCCTTGCCTACCAAAGCTTTGGATGCTCCCTGATTTCTCTGCAGAGGACGACTTGAATTTTATGTTGGGCTTGCTTGGTGTGCCCATGGAAATTTACTGTGTAGGTGGCTTCCCTGTCAGTGAAACTCCCTCTGAAGGGTTTAGGCTCTGCAAAGGGACCTTAAACAGGCTGGACCACTGGGTTGAGTCCAATGGCATGAGGTTTAACTTGACCAAATGCCGGGTCCTGCACTTGGGGCACAACAACCCTATGCAGAGCTACAGACTGGGAGAAGCCTGGCTGGAAAACTACCAGGAGGAGAGGGACCTGGGGGTGTTGGTTGACAGCGACTGACCATGAGCCAGCAGTGTGCCCAGGTGGCCAAGAAGGCCAATGGCATCCTGGCTTGGATCAGAAGTGGTGTGACCAGCAGGGCCAGGGAGGTTATTCTCCCTCTGTACTCAGCTCTGGTGAGGTCGCTCCTTGAATCCTGTGTTCAGTTGTGGGCCCCTCAGCACAAGAAGGGTGTTGAGGCTCTGGAGCAAGTCCAGAGAAGAGCCACGAAGCTGGTGAAGGGGCTGGAGAACAGGCCTGATGAGGAAGGGCTGAGAGAGCTGGGGGTGTTTAGCCCAGAGAAGAGGAGGCTGAGAGGAGACCTCATTGCTCTCTGCAACTCCCTGTAAGGAGGTTGCGGAGAGAAGGGAGCTGGGCTCTTCTGCCAAGGGACAGGGGACAGGACAAGAGGGAATGGCCTCAAGCTCCACCAGGAGAGATATAGGCTGCAGATTAGGAGGAAGTTTTTCATGGAAAGGGTCATTGGGCATTGGAACAGGCTGCCCAGGGAGGTGGTTGATTCACCTTCCCTGGAGGTGTTTAAGGGATGGGCAGATAAGGTGCTGAGGGACTTGGTTTAGTGTTTGATAGGAATGGTTGGACTCGATGATCCGATGGGTCTCTTCCAACCTGGTGATTCTATGATTCTATGCTTCCTTCCACTCGCTGTGCAGCCCAAGGGTTTTGTGCTGTGGAATGAGCTGCTGCTGCCTGGTTCTGCGGGTAGAGGGAATGGTTGGAAGCAGAAGGGAGGAGCAGTGGTGCTGTGGAGGTGTGCAAGAGCTGGATTAAATGGGCAAGGAGTTGGGAGAGTGTGTGAATCGATGGAAGTGGCGCAGCCTTCGAGCAGAATGCTCTGAGCACAGCACATCAGATTGGAATCTCTCTGTTAATGCTGAGTAAAAGTATTTTAACTGTGTAGGCAGTGACTCAAAGCCTCTGTTGCTGATTAACCTAACATTGGTTCTATAAGATATGTGAGTGTCTGTGCTGGGGTGGATTCTTCTGGCTGTTGACTTCCCATCAGTCTCTGTCCACGTTTGAAATCCTCTGCTGTCCTGGGACTTGCTCTCTCGAGAGTGCTAATGTGTTTGTGTCAGGTGGAGGATGAGAACACAGGAGCTTAATTTCTGCCTTTCATTGAGGGTTTCTCAGCCGAGCGTTTTGAAGTGCCAGACAGGTTTTGGAAACATCCGTGTGCTCACTCAGGTCACCTCAAATGCTCCATGAGGGATTTGCTGTGGGCTAAGATTGATGTGAGGGGTGTGAGGCAGGTTGAGATGCTGGGTGAGGGGCGTTAGGTGAGTCAGATGGTGTTGAGGATGCTGAGGAGATGGCAGAACCAAGCTTGTTACCACATGCTGACAGATACTAGAATTTAAACAGTTGCAGCATCTCCATGGGTTGCTGGAGGCAGGAGCTGAGGGAAGGAGACACCGCAATCCAATCGCTAGGTTACCGTGTGTCCCTGGAGCATCATCGTATGGCTCTTGGCATTCACAGGGCTCACATAAGATTTGTGCTCTGCCCCGTTGTGAGAGGAAGAGTGAAATGTGTCCCTGATGCACAGTTTGCCTGTTTTCTGTGCCCTGAACAAGCCTGAACTCCGGAGCTGGCTAGAGCGTTCCAAACAGCGGTGGGAAGCCTGAGGACTGAGAAGGTGATTTGTGATCAAGGTGACCTCATGGTTTGAACTTGGCTCAAATGCTGAGGCAGCCTGAAATTTGCCCCTTGAAGACTTCAGCACTCATTTTATTGATGCTGGAATCATCAGCTGCATTCAGCACGTTCCTGCCAAGGGATTTCTGGGTTTGCCATGATGGCAAAGTGGATGTTGGTGAGACTTGAGTGGGCTGAGTGGATGCTTGTGAGATTCCGTAGTGGCTCTTTGATCTATGTGTCCCAACTTCTTATTGTACCATTGAGCTGTGGGTAGGAATTTCAGGACCAAAACCACAGCTATGCCTGTAAACAAATACGTGAGATCCTGACACTTCCATAGCCTCGCTACCCTCTACTTTTGTCTGTGGTCCCAAAACCAAAGAAATGTCACTGTGGGTTTGAGTATTTCCAGCGTGCTCTGTATTCCGAAGGCAGGAGCTGTGCAGAGCTCAGCTGGATGCTGAACGTTTAACAAATGCGTTTTGGCATAAAAATGTGAAGGTCAAAACTAAACTTGCCCAACAGTGTGAGCAGTGGGCTTGTCCCACCCCTCTAGCCCTGATGTCTGAGGAGTCGTGTGGCTGTGCAGATCCCTTCAGCTGGTGAATCTAATTGAAAATGTGTTTCCTGAGGCTGCACGGTTCCTAGATCCGATGGGAAGGGCATGGCAGCAACCTGCAGGTGATGGTATAGAGGAGCAACATCTTCCCTTCCCTTCTGTTTTCCTTGGAGAACTGTTGTCCTGCTGTCACTCTCTGCACACCGTGTTTTGCATCTGGATTTGGGCTGCCTGACAAACGTGTATTTATGGCAGTGGAGCCACTCTGCTTGGTGACGTAGGCTCTGGGCTGCTCTGGCTGATTGAGGCTCTTTGGCAGAGAACCGAACTTTCTAAAGATGAATGTATGGAACTGCTTGATGCACTGGGAGCAGCTTAGCTGAGAAACAGTGTTCATCCTGCAGATTTTTTTTAATGTAATACATTAGAATGCCTTGAAGAAAACTGGGGAGGGGCTCTTTATCAGGGAGGGCAGGTATAGAATGAGAGGGAATGGTTTTCAACTGAAAGAGGGGAGATTGAGTTGATATTTTGGGAAGAAATGTTTTGCTGTGAGGGCAGGGAGGCCCTGGCCCAGATTACCCAGAGCAGTGGTGGCTGCCCCATCCCTGGAGGGGTTCAAGGGCAGGTTGGATGGGGCTTGGAGCCCCTGATCCAGTAGGAGGTGTCGCTGCCCATGGCAGGGGTGGGACTGGATGGGCTTTCAGGTCCCTTCCAACCCAAACCATTGTATGATTCTATGATTGTTTTACTGAGATTGGAAGAGAGCCAGCAGGATATAAAGACTATGTGAGAATCGTGATACAGAACAGCCTCTGCCACTGCCTGATGACCCTTCCTGGGAAAATTTTTTTTCTGAAGTCCAGTCTGAACCTCCCCCGGCACAACTTGAGGCCATTACCCTTTGTCCTGTCCCCTGTCACTTGGGAGAAGAGCCCAGCTCCCTCCTCTCTACTACCTCTTTCAGGTAGTTAATGCCTCGATTCTCATGTGAGCCCTTTGCCTTTCACGAGGGGCGTACAGGGAGTTGGATACTGCCTGCTGGTGCAGCTCTTTGCAGGGACTGGATGAAGGAGATCCATCTGCTGCACAGAGAGTTCTCAATGCCTGGTGGGTGCTCAGCCTTCTGGTGGGTGCCCTGCTGAGCTTTCTCTGCGTGTTCATGTGCTTCCACTCTCTGCCATCCGCTCCTCTGCCCTTTTCCGCTCCACAGACGCATCTCGGTAGTGCTCTGACTCGGAGCATCCTTTCAAGGTGAAGTGTCCTCTCAAAATGAAGAAGGTGCCTGTGGATAAGGGTGATGGCTATTTCCTCTTGTCCTTGACTCTGCGTATGAGGTCCTGTCCAATGCCAAGATGGCACCGTCTCTGTCCCAAAGAGCCGCTCTAGAGGACAGCTTAGTCATGGAAATGAGATAAATCCTATTTCACAGAAAAACTGGTAAAAATAAAACTGTTGAGGATTGATTTGTTTCTATAGCAACAGACTCGAGGAGCTGGTACAGCTGCGGAAGGGAGAAAAACAGGCATGGAAGTGTTGGTCCACCTGGGACCGTCACTGTCAGCGAAGGGCAGGTCTTTGATAGACCGATGATGGGATGAGATGCTTAATTAGAGACGGAGGGCAGGAAGATGTGAGCTGCCCTCAGGGAGACATTGGTGGCAGGATTGTGTGAACGTACCCTCTTTTCTGAGCAAAACCTGGAGAGCCCGTTACGTCCTCTGCTATTTATATCCTGTTTCCCAAAGGACTGCTTGTGGAACTTGCCTGCCACCCTCTCGTGGGTTGGGAAGAGCCCTTTAATGCCCTTCAGGACATGAGTGTTCATGTCAAATGCACACTTTTAAGCCTGAATTTACAATGATTTTGTGTCCTGTGGCGTGTCACCATAGCTTGCTGGAGAAGCATCCAAGGTTTATCAGGGAATCTCCTTGTGGCGTGAGCTGCGAGATGGCCCTGGAGAAGCCTGGATGGATTTCTGAGCTCAATTTTCTTTAGCTCCAGCATAGAATCATAGAATCACAAGGTTGGAAGAGACCCATCGGATCATCGAGTCACAACCATTCCTATCAAACACTAAACCATGTCCCTCAGCACCTCATCTATCCATGACTTAAACCCCTCCAGGGAAGGTGAATCAACCACCTCCTTGGGCAGCCTCTGCCCAATGACCCTTTCTGTGAAAAACTTCCTCCTAATCTCTAGCCTAAATCTCCCCTGGCAGGTCTTGAGGCCATTCCCTCTTGTCCTGGGGACATGAGCATGACACGGACGGAGCTGGGTGTTCCACAACAACATGTGCCAAGGCAGTTTTCCATAAGTGTTTGTATCCTGGAAGAAAATCCTTTAAAGTACTCAGACTGCTGGATAAGGTGCTTTGGGTTTAAAACTATTTTTATCTCTGTAGATTCATGTAGGGTTTGGCTTTCCTTCTGCCAACGCCAAGCTCTGTAGCAGAGGAGGGACCTGCAGTGGTGAGGAGGAGACTGTTTCCCCGTGGTTAGTACAAACTGCTGAAAGGTTTGCGATGCCAAGGGCAGGATGTTTGTGGAATTACACAAAAAGTTTCTTTTTAAAACAGACACGAGGCTCGACTCGTACTGGGTTCTCCAAGAGAGTCCCTGTTGTTTAGCTTAAGGAAAGCAAAGTGGGAGCTGGGTTGGTGGTGTTTGTAACCCCAGATTACATTAGCGCTCTTCCCTTGTTATTTAAACATGTGGTTTCTTTTAAAGGGAAATTACATTTAAAAACAAACCTCAAGCTCTTTCCAGCTTAAAGGAAGTGTCTGGAGTGCTATGCGCTAAGGATGCAAGAACCCAGCCCTCTAAAAGTGAGTGCTGTAAATATTATTTAAATACATTATCTCATTAGATTTGTATCTAATCCTGTTGCCTGCTGGGTTTCAGACTTTTAGGGCAAGGGAGGCTGAAGATGTCACAGCCAGCGTTCAAATCTAATATTAAAGTGGACTGGAAGCGAGGTGAAATGACTTTTGCCTCATCCCAGTTAAGTCACTATGAGAAAGCCTTTTGAGTTTGGCATCACGAAGGAAATTGCCTGGTTTTAAAGTGTAATCTGATTAAAACAGCCCAGTGCCTGGGAACGTCTGACGCCTGCCTGTGCGGTGGCACAGATGGGCTGCCCAGACCCTTCCTTTACTGCTCTTGATTTCAGACATCAGCACAGTTCCTTTAGGAAGCAGGATCAGGATTATAGTAAAGCCTTGAACTCCAGAGACGTCAAAGCTTTTGCGTTCTGGTTTTGGTTCTGTTGGAAGGTTTATAGACTCCATCAAATGGTTGAAAAATGAGATTTTATGTCCCAGGGCCTTTTTTTTTTTTTTACTGTTTTTTTCTTTCCAGTGTATTTTCAAGCTAGTGTTTCTTGCTGTCTGGTGTGAAGTCTGATAAAGTGTTGGCTGTCATGTAAGAGATGTTTAAACAACCCTGATTCATGCTATGAGCCCTGTGGATGATTTGGAGTGATGTTAGTAACTACCTTTGTGTGATCTAAAATCACTGATGTTCCTTTTGTGACACTGGGCTCTTTACAACCTGGTGGAGTCTGAACCCTGTGGCTCTTCTCCATTGAGTCAGAAAGGGGTGAAAACACCCACAGCTTGGAGGATGTAAATAATTAGTGCTGAATTTGGCATTTTGGAAATACATCCTTTAACCTCAATGGAATCATAGAGTTATAGGATCACCAGGTTGGAAGAGACCCACCGGATCATTGAGTCCAACCATTCCCATCAAGCACTAACCCATGTCCCTCAGCACCTCGTCCACCTGTGCCTTAAACACCTCCAGGGAAGGTGAATCAACCACCTTCCTGGGCAGCCTCTGACACTACCCAGTCACCCTTTCTGGGAAATTATTTGTTCCTAATGTTCAGCCTGAACCACCTCTGGTGGAGCTTGAGGCCATTTCCTCTTGTCCTGTCCCTTGGGAGAAGAGCCCAGCTCCCTCCTCTCCACAACCTCCTTTCAAGGAGTTGGAGAGAGCAATGAGGTCTCCCATCAGCCTCCTCTTCTCCAGGCTAAACACCCCCAGCTCTCTCAGCAGTTCCTCATCAGGCCTGTTCTCCAGCCCCTTCACCAGCTTTGTTGCTCTTCTCAGGACTCTGGGAATTATTTCAGAGTGAAAATAATTCACTTGTTGGTTGACATCACCAGGGCAGATGCAAAGGTCATGGGGGTGAATGTCCGCTCTTCAGGTGTGATTGACAAATGAAAGAATTTGGAATCTCAAAGTAAACTTCTGAATGTCAAATGTTACATTTGACAGGTCCAGAGAGGTTATTCTCTCTCTGTACTCAGCACTGGTGAGGCTGCTCCTTGAATCCTGTGTTCAGTTGTAGGCCCCTCAGCACAAGAAGGATGTTGAGGCTCTGGAGCGAGTCCAGAGAAGAGCAACGAAGCTGGTGAAGGGGCTGGAGAACAGGCCCTATGAGGAGTGTCTGAGAGAGCTGGAGGTGTTTATCCTGGAGAAGAGGAGGCTGAGGGGAGACCTCATTATTCTCTCCAAGTCCCTGAAAGGAGGTTGTAGAGAGGAGGTAGCTGGGCTCTTCTGCCAAGGGACAGGGGACAGGACAAGAGGGAATGGCCTCAAGCTCTACCAGGGGAGATTTAGGCTAGAGATTAGGAGGAAGTTTTTCACACAGAGGGTCATTGGGCATTGGAATAGGCTGCCCAGGGAGGTGGTTGATTCCCCTTCCCTGAAGGAGTTTAAGGGATGTGTGGATGAGGTCCTGAGGGACATGGTTTAGTGTTTGATAGGAATGGTTGGACTCGATGATCTGATGGGTCTCTTCCAACCTGGTTGTTCTACAATTCTATGATTCTATGACTTACATTGTGTGTGCACAAATGCATAGTGAGCTGGTTTTTTATTTTCTTGTGCACTGACCATAACTACTTGACAATAATTTAATTTTTGATCTATGACATTATCTGAGTTTGAGGTGAGGAGGCTGGTTTTCTCCACAACTCACTCGTGCTTAGCTTAGGCTTTTTATTCTGAATTCCTCAGGAAAGTTGGGTATGTTTAATGGTCCTCACCACTGCTCCAAGGCGGCAGCACAGCTGAGGAAAGAAGTTTGTGCTCTCCATCCCCAAAGCTGGTGCTGTTGGTGGTGGGGAAGCTTTTGAAACCTTCTGAAATGCTGCAGGATTCTGGGAACTAGAGGGGTATGAGCTGTTACAGCCGAGATGTAATTATTTGCTGGGATGGAGTCACATTGGCCTTGAAATCGTTTGAAGTAATGGAGAGTTTTATCCCTGCGTAAGTTTATAATTTCGTAGCCTGACTCGCACAGATACATTCATTACAAATGTTAGGCTGGGAAAGGCTCTACTGCTGCTCCTGGCTGGGAGAACTGTATTTAACAGAGAAAAAACCCGGAATTGGGTTTGAATCCTTTCAAATAAGTGGGCAGGAATAATTTAAGGGTTTGCAAACATGTTATCTTATGCTGTGTATGCTCCCCAAAGAGAATGTGTTTTTTGCTGGTGAGGAGAAAGCCTGTTGGAGGCTGACTTGTCATCTTAGGCAAAATCTGATCTGGCAGGTGGATACAGACGCAGCTGGAAACTTAAGGTGTGCAGCAAAATGTGTAGGAAAGAGCAGTCTCTGTTGCCTGCTCTGTTATTTATTCAGTTTTGCACTGTCGGGGTTGCCTGCAGACGTCCCTGCTGGTGCTCTGAGGAGCAGTTCCTGCCCTTCTGGCTTCCCCGGCAGCTTTTCACAAGCGTTTAGTAGGGCAAGGACCTCAGTGTTTAAAGGGTACCCTTCAGCTGCCTGACATGCGCTTCTGTTTTTCAGCTCAAACCTTATCTCTGTTCCTCAGAGAGTGTAGACGAGTAATGACAGCTCTATAGGAGCTATCTCGAGGTTCAGAAAAAATTTACTGCCTTGGCCATTCATTCTCATCCTGCTTTTTAAATCATGGAACGGTTTGCGTTGGAAGGGACCTCAAAGACTATCCAGTCCCACCTCCTGCCATGGGCAGGGACTCCTCTGACTGGATCAGGAGCTCCAAGCCCCATCCAACCTGCCCTTGAACCCCTCCAGGGATGGGGCAGCCACCACTGCTCTGGGCAACCTGGTCCAGGTCTTCCCCACCGTTATAGAACATTTCTTCCTTAGATCTCATCTCAATCTTCCCTATTTCAGCTGAGATCTGTTCCCCTTGTCCTCTCCCTGCCCTCCCTGATCCAGAGCCCCTCCCCAGCTTTCGTGGAGCCCCTTTCAGCACTGGAAGCTGCTCTAAGGTCTCCGTGGAGCCTTCTCTTTGCTAGAGTAACAGGATGTCCTATTTCATTTCCATCCCACTTTTCTCAATCTTTCTTAAGCAATGTTCCCTTGTCTACGTTGATGCACTCTGTTTGCTCAACACATGCCAAGAAAGCAGCAGATCTGGTTGCAGTGCTCTATGCATGGTAACCACTCAGGTGTCTCCTTAATGTTCCCATCACCTTTTTATTTGCCTCCTTGGCCTTGCTGACTTTACTCCCTCCATTCCCTGTTTCTTGCTCTTTGGGCATCCAATTAAAAAGCTCATCAAGAAGGAATTCCAGTTGGAGTCAGTGCCGTGGTATGTAGCTGCCTTTTTTTTGCGTCCCGCGTTGTTGCCAGTTAATTCCTTGCTCGACCGTGTCTCTCCTGAGCCTTCAGGGACTTCTGATTAAGCCAGAGCACTGGGATTTGATACGTGCCATGTGGGTGAAACGACTTGACTGCTGATGTGGGTCGTGTTGAAGGGCAAAGTCTGCTCCAAAGGCTTCAGTGGAAGCTTTGTCATGGCTCCGAATTCTCCAACCCCGCGTTTCCCTCCTTGAGGGCCTCTTCTTCCATCCCATTGTGTTCAGTCTTCAATATCAGAGCAGCTAATTTCCTTTTTTTGAGCTTAACGTTTCTCCCCACGTCTTGATGTGCTGGGATGGGCACCCTGGGAGTCTCCCGGAGGCGCCCGGGCTCTCCCTGCATACGCTGTGCCCTCTCCCCGTCTGTCGGAACAATTCAGCACTTCAATGCCAGCACCAATTCAAAGCCCTCGTGTCACTGATCTTGGCAATGTCACCAGCGACGTGGGATGTTCTGTTAGCCCCTGTCTCATTTTTATTTTCAGTCTCCCTAAGGCAAAAGTGCACTCTGGATGCAGTTATTGGTACAAAATAATTGCGTTTGCTTTTTAATTGACGTAGGGAGGGGTAATTTAGTCTTTCAGTCTCTGTTTCTCTGGCTATATTCTACTTGACCTATTTACCTGCTTCTAATCTACGCCAGGTCAGACACAAGCGTCGTTGTTCCGTGTTCTGGGCATCGCTTCTAGGCAGCAACCAGGCTGGAAAGGCAGAACCCGCTTTGCTGTGGATGTGAGTGAGCTCGTGTGGCTTCCCAGGGATAAGGCATCAAGCGGAGATGGCTCTGCTGGGCTGGAGGGCACGGTGGCCACGTGGGCCATCTGAACTTCACTGTCATGGGCTGGAGCAGGGAGATGAGTTCTCTTTGGCAATGGGAGACAGGAAGTACGTGGAGGTGTATTTATCTTTTTTCTATAGAATCATAGAATGGTTTGGGTTGGAAGGGACCTCAAAGCCCACCCAGTCCCACCCCTGCTGTGGTCAGGGACACTTCCCACTGGATCAGGGGCTCCAAGCCCCATCCAACCTGCCCTTGAACCCCTCCAGGGATGGGGCAGCCACCACTGCTCTGGGCAACCTGGGCCAGGGCCTCCTCACCCTCACAGCAAAACATTTCTGCCTAAGATCTCATCTCCATCTCCCCTCTTTCAGCTGAAAATCATTCCCTCTCATTCTATCCCTGCCCTCCCTGATCCAGAACCCCTTCCCAGCTCTTCTGGAGCCCCATTCACTATTGGAAACTGCTCTAAGGTCTCCTTGGAGCCTTCTCTTCTCCAAGCTGAACAATCCCAACTCTCTCAGCCTCTCCTCATACAGGAGGTTCTCCAGCTCTTGGATCATCTCTGTGGCCTCCTCTAGACTTGCTGCAACAACTCCATGTCCTTCATGGGCTGAGGACTCTAGAGTTGGACGTAGGATTTGTGCTCTTGTCACCCTGTCTCACACTTAACCAGGAGGAGGGTGTCCAATATTTAAAAGATCACCTTTCCTATATGCTTCTAGGCAAAAGGTTCCCTGCTATAGAAATCCCACATTCCTACTGAGATGCATATTGGTTCAGATCCCTGTTGATGCTGAGAAAAAAATAGTGAATTTGCCTTCTTAGATGAAATAATAGGATTAAAACAGTGAAGGTGTTGCTGTTTCACAGAGTAAACGGCTCCGAGAGGGTAACAGGTTTTGTGCCATCCTGAAATCCTTCCTAGGTGCATCCATTCCCCCATACAAGACGAATGACAGGAGCTGGGAATGAAATGCTCTCTGCCAGAATTCCTTTTGACAACGTTTTTATTCCCACCTTGGACCTTTTGTGTGTCTGTCAGAAGGGAAGGCGCAGATGGACACGGACACCTCAAGACGTGATATGCTGTTTCCTTTGGTTGTTGCCTGTCAAGTCTTTTGGGATTCTCTGGCTGGTTAAATCATCTCCCAGAAGCAAAAGGGGGAAGGAAAATCCGGTGTGAGGCTGCCAGCTGTAGCCAGCTCGGCACTGCTTGGTGTTTTTTGATTAGGAATCTGTGGTTTTCCAAGCAGATTGCTTCCATTTCTCTGGAAGCACTAGCTGGAGGGAAGGTGAAGAGCAAGTCCCGCACCTTTCTGAGGAGTTGTGCTTCAACAGAACGTGCCTTGCTGATTTTCTCTGCATCTCATTATTTAATTACTACATTTTCTTCATGTAGTTGCTTCTTCTCCAGCGCTGTGGAGAGAGTAGAGCTTTGCTTCATATGAAGAGCGAGCGATGCTTACCTGAGCAGTCACATGCCCACGATATTGTCTGCTCCAGGCTGTTTACTGTGACTTTCACCAAGCTGCTCGGTTTATTGAATTTCTGCAGGAATGTTTGGCTTCCTTTTGCTCATATTTCTCAACTCCCCATCTCCTTGGATGCAAAAGAGGAGAATGGAACACGAAATTGCTGCTTAGTCAATCTCATTAAGGCCTCTGTAAGCTTTTTGTGAAAGTTGTCTGATTTCTGTCATCTCTTAGAGGTTGGTTTCCCCACCTGGAAGAAACAAGGCAGATTTTTTTCAGCTTCAGTGCTTCACGGACAATTGTACAGAAGCTGTTGAGCGATCAGGGTTTGCTCACTGCCAAATGCAGGAGCTCCGGTGTGTGATTACTGTTATTGAGGTGCTGGTGTTGACTGCATCTCACATTTAGTTATGTGCCTTAGGAGCTAAATTCAAACTTGCTTTTTAAAATTACTCCAGTGTGCATTTTCCATTCTCCTAACCTCTTCTGAGTTTTATTCTGTCAAGCTGACTTCAGACAGGGTAGCAATGGAGTCTCCTTCCCTGGAGGTGTTAAAAACCACGTGGCTGAGGCTCTTGGGGACACGGTTTAGTAGACACAGTGGGGTTGTAGGTACAGTGGGGCTGGAAGAGTTGAGATCTTTTCTTATCTTAAAGATTCTATGATTCTGTGCAAGTCCTTGTGAGCTGAAAATGTGAGGGACCTTAGGCTGATGCCATTTTAGAATCATAGAATGACCAGGTTGGAAGAGACCCATCGGATCATCGAGTCCAACTATTCCTGTCAAACACCTTGATGTCACCTTCCCATTTTCACAGAATCATAGAATGACCAGGTTGGAAGGGACCCATCAGATCTTCTAGTCCAACCATTCCTATCAAACACTAAACCATGTCCCTCAGCACCTCATCTACTTGTGCCTTAAACACCTCCAGGGAAGGAGAATCAACCACCTCCCTGGGCAGCCTATTCCAATGCCCAATGACCCTTTCAGTGAAAAACTTTCTCCTAATCTCTAGCCTAAATCTCCCCTGGTGGAGCTTGAGGCCATTCCTTCTTGTCCTGTCCCCTGTCCCTTGGCAGAAGAGCCCAGCTCCCTCCTCTCCACAACCTCCTTTCAGGTAGTTGCAGAGAGCAATGAGGTCTCCCCTCAGCCTCCTCTTCTCCAGGATAAACACCCCCAGCTCTCTCAGCCGCTCCTCATAGGGCCTGTTCTCCAGCCCCTTCACCAGCTTTGTTGCTGTTCTCTGGACTTGCTCCAGAGCCTCAACATCCTTCTTGTGGTGAGGGGCCCACAACTGAACACAGGATTCAAGGAGCAGTCTCACCAGTGCTGAGTCCAGAGGGAGAATCACCTCCCTGGCCCTGCTGGTCACACCATTTCTGATACAAGACAGGATACCATTGGCCTTCTTGGCTACCTGGGCACACTGCTGCCTCATGTCTCTTTCTCTACTGACACACTCCCTTGGGCCCATGCGTGGAGAGCAGGATGCTCCTGCCACCACACACTTTGGAAACCAAAACTCCTGACCCCTTTTCCCTGGAGAGCTTGGCTTTCCTCATCTTGCTGGCTGAAATCTCTTACCCTTCTTTCAGAGGGGCTTTGTTTGGCGCTGGCCCCGCTCATCGTGCCAGCGTGCAGAGCCCGTGTTGTATGTGAGCTCTTCTCCGTGGCATGTAATCAGCTGGAAACACTCTGTAATGGGAGCAGATTGCAGAGCGAGCTCTGTAATGCTTTTAAAGAATAAAGGGCAGCATATGCACTCAAACCAGACTAGTTTTCTTTCCTCTCCTCCAGCTATTTATTTTGCCTCCAGCTCTGAGAGGTTCTTTGATGGAGTGTAACATGCACGTGTGACCCATCCTTTCTCTCTCCCCTCACATAATGCAGGTGACAGCACCCACTGTCACCCCCCCCCACCATACATTAAGCTTAAAAAAATGCATTTCCAGTGCCAGGAGCCATCTGAAAGCGTAGGGCTGCCCTCTTCTCAGTGCGGAATTTTAGCTTGGGTGGATGCTTTTCTATTAGCGATGCCAGCCATATCTTGATCCTTTATGGGGTGAGCCTGCGAGCCCAGAGGTAAAATGTGTGGTTCATAGAATCATGGAATCATTAAAGTTGGAAAAGCCCTTGAAGTTTGTCCAGTCACCAACCCAGCACGACTGTGCCTGCTAAACCATGTCCCCAAGTGCCAAGGCCACATGGGGTTTGAACCCCTTCAGGGGTGGAGACTCCCCCACTGCCCTGGGCAGCCTCTTCCAGGGCTTAACCTCTCTGTCAGTGAAGGAATTTGATAGGAATGGTTGGACTCGATGATCCGATGGGTCTCTTCCAACCTGGTGATTCCGTGATTCTATGAATTGTTCCCAATATCCAATCTAAACCTCCCCTGGTGCAACTTGAGGCCGTTTCCTCTCATCCCATCCCTTGACACTTGGGAGAAGAGCCCAGCACCCATCTCACTCCAACCTCCTTTCAGGTAGTCATAGTTCTGGCACCAGCCTCCTAATGGAAACGAGGAGTTTGCAGCCTGATTTTGAGAGGAATAGATGAACTTACCTTTTGACTCCCACAGTCCCTGAACTGATTCATCACGTGGCTGTTGCCACTTGGAAAAATCCACACAGGTCTCCCGCACCCACTCGCTGCACCTCAGGAGTGAACGGTTCTGCTCTCTTCATGAAGAGAAGAAACAGTGGCTGATAGAGGGCCGGTTGCTGCCTGGTGTTGTTGACATGCTGGCTTGTTTGCTGTGTGCTGTCATGCTGAGCTGTCTGTCGGGGTTGGGCAATGAGGCTGTTAGCAATCTTTTCTTCTGAACTGTTGCTTCACCCTGCAAAAGAGCTGACAAAGTGGAAGGTCTGGAGGTGTTGGAGCTTGGGTATTGTACTGTGCCTGTGCAGGGATGCTTTCTGCCTGCTACAACATCAGACTGCAGCCAAACATTTGCTGCCTGAATCTCTTGACGTTCGCTCTGCTTTTGCTGCTGGGGGCCTTGGAGCTGGAGTCCAACTATAGAGCCTGAGCTCTGTGGCTCTGGGCTGGGTTGTGATGTTGTGCAATATTAGTTGGGTCATTTTGGTTTAGTGTTTGATAGGAATGGTTGGACTTGATGATCCGGTGGGTCTCTTCCAACCTGGTGATTCTATCATAGAATCATTGAACAATCAGGCTGGAAGAGACCCATCGGACCATGTCCCTCAGGACCTCGTCCACCCGTCCCGTAAACACCTCCAGGGAAGGGGAATCAACCACCTCCCTGGGCAGCCTGTTCCAATACTGAATGACCCTTTCCGTGAAAAACTTCCTCCTAATCTCTAGCCTAAATCTCCCCTGGCGGAGCTTGAGGCCATTCTCTCGCGTCCTGTCCCCTGTCCATTGGGAGAAGAGCCCAACTCCCTCTTCTCTACAACCTCCTTTCAGGGAGTTGTAGAGAGTAATGAGGTGTCCTCTCAGCCTCCTCTAGGCTAAACACCCCCAGCTCTCTCAGCTGTTCCTCATCAGGCCTGTTCTCCAGCCCCTTCACCAGCTTCGTTTGATTCTGTTTTCATGTGTCTTCCCTTATTCTATGATTCTGTTTTCATGTGTCCTGCCCTTATTAAGGTTCTCACTTTTCCTGATCTACTCTGGCATCATGTACTCGACCTTGAGATCCTATGACTGAGCTAAAATTGTCTTTTGGCTCTAATTTATCTGGGGGGATGTTGAGAAGAGGCTGCGCTTCCTCCTCTTACTGTTTAGGTCTACCTTTTGTGTCATGCATGCAAAGTTGGCCTTACCAAATATTAGCAACTCCTAAAGGAGGAGCCTTGAGGCTTTCAGGATGGACTGGGTGAAGCTTTTTCTGATCCTGATGCTGGAGAGAAAAGGGAAGAGGTGTCCAGCAACTTGCCACGGGCAGAGGTTTTTTCCTGCTGCTCAGACTTTACATGGTGTCAGTGTCTCCAGTAGCTGCTTTTCAGTTGTTCTCGCTGCCTGCTCTGTTTCTTTGCAGGTATTAACACATCCCTTCCATGCGTGTTTCATTTAGTGCAATAGGATTAAGTCTTTTAATCTGTCTGCCCTGTGTGTTTGGTGCTGTGCTTCAGCATGCTTAGTCATATGGGAAGCGCTCTGCAGGGGAGGGATAAATGTGAGCCTTAAATGTGATATTAGCCATAACTGTGAGCTATTCTTTCCCTAGATTTTGTGGTTCAGTGTCTTGTCTGTGTTTCTGTTTTTTTAAACACGATACAAACTGCGTTGAAGGCTTGTAATTCCCGCAAGAGAAAGTCTGTGCCTTCCTCCTTGAAAAACCAGGCTTTGTTATTTTTTCTAGATAGTTAGATGTGACCTAAGGCTGGAAATATAGAATAGTTTGGGATGGAACGGACCTCAAAGCTCACCCAGTTCCACCCCCTCACACGGGCAGGGATACCTCCCACTGGATCAGGGGCTCCAAGCCCCATCCAACCTGCCCTTGAACCCCTCCAGGGATGGGGCAGCCACCACTTCCCTGAGCAACTTGCTCCAGGGCCTCCTCACCCTCATAGTGAAGAAATTCCTCCTTATGTCTAGTCTAAATCCGCCTCTCTCCAGTTTATCCCCATTGCCCCTTGTCCTGTCACTACAAACCTATGCAGGATTTCAGCGTGATGGTGCACAGTGAAGAGTTTGCTGGAATCACTTGTTTCACTTGGAGTGAAAAAAAGCCCAGGACAAGTCCAGGAAAAATACATTTAAGCTTCTCCAAGAGTTGGATGTCGTTACCAGGCTGATGTGTGTGATGGTTTGGGGGAGATACAGATAAAAATTAAGCAGCAGAAAAGCAGTCTTCTTGCTGGTGTGATGATTGAAGAGGTCTCTGAAGAGCAAGAGGCAGAGAACCAAGGGGGACATTGTCCAGAATCCCGTCACGGCCTCATGCAGGTGGATGCTGCTGTGTTTGGAGTTGACTGTCTTTGCTGGCTCTGAGGACTCTTGGTGATCACCCCAATGCTGTCATTCCTGGTGCATCTGGAGGTGCTTGGCTTCCTCTGTTGTGTTTGTCAAAGCCACATTCCCACCATCGTGCCTTCCAAACACATGGATTCTCCACTCCTGGGGGAACTTCCTCGCCGCGTCCTGCTGTTGGAAACTGGGCTGTGTGACAGTTTCGCTCTAGAGGAAGTTATGTTTTTCTCATGTGCCAAACCTGCTTCTTTTGGCCAAGGTTTTGAAAGGGAAGAAATCCAGATGCGTGTAGGAGATCAAAAAGTCACTCTAGGAAAAACTCATTCCCAGTTTTCCTCGGTTATTGTAATGTTACAGGGTTGTGCTGTTATTTCTCCTTCCAAGCACACTCTTTCCTCCAAGAGAGCTGGTGGAGATGGGAGATGTATTCCCTCCTCTTTGAGTAATGTAAATATCAATGGATGATGAGGAAGTTTGAGTCTCACACTCTCACTTAGGTGCCCCTCTCCAAAACTTGAATGCCAGGAGATGCTGGGTGGTTGTTTCCATTAGAAGTTGCAGCTGCGTAGTTAAGATTGGCTGGTGCTGTCGAGTTCTTTGCCAGGATCCGGATCCAAACTTGATCTGAAATCTGATGGAACAAAGTCCACTGGGAGGTGTGAGTTGATTCTGGAGGTACGAGATGAGATAACGCGTGTAGAGCTGTTCCTTGCATGCATGCGGATGGATGGGTGAGAATTAAAGGGAGTTTTGTGGGTGCAGCTGTTGAAAATGCTTGTTACTCCCGTAAAACTTAAAACTGTATACAAATGCAGATAGAAAATAAACAAATTCTCCCTACGAACGTGTCCATAAATGTGGAAGTTTGTGCAAGTCAGTGAATGCAGGAGTAGGGAGCAGTTTTCAGTTTTTTCACAAGTTCTGACCAGCTTCGCTTTGGTTCCTGACCAGATTTGAAGATGGAACCATATACCTGTGATGCAAAAGTAGATATTTTCTCCGTAGCCTGGTTGCAGGAGGGAGAACCAAACAAAGTCCAGGTGAAGAGCATAGGAGTCCTTTTTCAGTTAGTGCTTCCAGCCTCTCTGATCCAATACAGGATGGGATCTCAGATAGACACGATTAAAGGGAGATATTAATCTTCCCAAATGTTTTGGGATGTTTAGAAGAGGGGAAAACTGTTGATGTATAGCTGGACTAAAATTTAATATCTTGTTGAGGAAGAGATGAGAAAGCCAGAAGCTTCTCCCTCTCCTGAATGCTAGAGAAGTAGTTAACAACTTTTTTTTTTAATAAGGTATGTAGAGATGGGACTAGGGGAATGGTTTTGAGCTGCAAGAGGGGAGGTTGAGATGAGATCTTAGGAAGAAATGTTTTGCTGTGAGTGTGGGGAGGCCCTGGCCCAGGTTTCCCAGAGCAGTGGTGGCTGCCCCATCCCTGGAGGGGTTTAAGGGCAGGTTGGGTGGGGCTTGGAGCCCCTGATCCAGTAGGAGGTGTCCCTGCCCATGGCAGGGGTGGAACTGGATGGGCTTTCAGGTCCCTTCGAGCTCAAACCATTCCGTGTTTCTGTGAAATTGCTCTCAGGTGAGGTCACTACCTATTCAAGGAGATTGTTTTATGCTGCAGTGTGATGCTTGCAGTTTAGTTGTCAGGGTTTGTTAGGTGGTTGTCCAAGGAAATGCCTACACTGGGCAACTGTGGGGTTTTTTTTTGACCTGCACTTGAAAGGAGTTCTCTGGAAGGAGCTTCCTGCAATTAGAATGGGAAAGGCACCTCAGCAGGCACCAAATTCTTCTTTGCATCATCTATACTGCATGTCCTCACCTGTTGGCTCTAATTGGAAACGCAGTTGTTGTTCACTGATAGATGAGTGTCTGAGTCAGCTCTGGTGTAAGCCTGTAAGGAGAGAAGGTCTGTTCTGAGAATGGGGAAAACCGGAGGAGTAAGATCATAGAATAGTTTGGGTTCGAAGGGCCTTTAAAGATCATCCGGTTCCAACCTCCTGCCATGGCAAGGGACACCTCCCACTGGATCAGGGGCTCCAATCCCCATCCAACCTGGTCTTGAACACTCCAGGGATGGGGCAGCCACAGCTTTCCTGGGCAACCTTTTCCAGGGCCTCACTACCCTCATAGTGAAGAAATTCCTCCTTATGTCTAGTCTAAATCTGCCCCTTTCCAGTTTATCCCCATTGCCTGTCGCCTTTTCACTCCAAGCCCTTGTGAACAACCCCTCCCCAGCTTTCCTGGAGTCCCTTCAGGTACTGGAATGTTGCTAGAAGGTCTCTTAGAGCCTTCTCTTCTCCAGGCTGAACAATCCCAACTCTCTCAGACTCTCCTTGTATGGGACACGCTCCAACCCTGGGATCATCTTTGTAGCCTCCTCTGGACCCATTCCAAGGAAGATCTCCCATTGCTGCCGTGTGAATCCCTGAAAACAGTTTGGTGACCTCTACCGTTTCATCCCACGTTGCATGGGTGACACAACATTAATCCCAGAGCTGTGAGATCGAGACTTCCATGGGTCACAGGGTGTGAGTCCCCACATTAACAGGGTCTGTTCTGTGGAGATGCTGCCATACAGCTCCTGTCTGTGAAGGAACCTGGAGTGAGTGTGCTTTGTCGGTGTAGAAATGATGCTTACTGTGTTCAGCTGTCCCGGTAACTGCACATTTAATGCATGTGCTCCTTCCCTTTGAGCTTAACCTACGCTCCGTGTCTCAAGTATCCAGATTTCCTGGAGTGGTGATGTTCCAACCTCAGTCAAATAAATTTGTCTGCTCTGGTGGTTCATGTTTGAGCACTGGATGCTTTGCACAGATGTTTATTCTCCCAGTGTTCTTTTCTTATAGGTGCTGCTTTCCTGCTCCTGTGGGTTAATTGCCAGGAACGTTTCTGCTTTGCAGCCCAGAACTAACAGCATTTCAGGGGGAATTTTTCATGTCACAGGTGCTTTCTGGAAGGGAGAGGCATTCAAAGCACCGTGTAAATCCATGCTGAGGCTGTAGCAGCTGGGCACTGCTGGGCTCTTCAGTGTGTTGATTGCTGTGCGTGGGCTCCGTCGTCTCCCGTTTCCTCTAATTTTAGGTTTCTTAGCACAACAGTGAGAAACTGCTGGATTCCAGCAGGAGGAAGCGTGGGCAGCAATTCCTCCTAACTGGTTTAAGGTGGCATTGCACCTCGTGAGCTGTTTCTCTGTGGTGTCTGTGATCAGAAAGCTGGCAGCCCTGGCAATCCAGATCCGCTCTTTAATTCACCCATGATCATTCGAGCTCTTTAATTCTTTTCCGATTCGTTTTGCCATCTACATTTGTCAATGTCACAACTTGCAGTGTGAAGGATTTGTCCATGCTTCTGAGAGGAGACCTCATTACTCTCTCCAACTACCTGAAAGGAGGTTGTAGAGAGGAGGGAGCTGGGCTCTTCTCCCAAGGGACAGGGGACAGGACAAGAGGGAATGGCCTCAAGCTCCACCAGGGGAGATTTAGGCTAGAGATTAGGAGGAAGTTTTTCACAGAAAGGGTCATTGGGCAGTGGCAGAGGCTGCCCAGGGAGGTGGTTGATTCTCCTTCCCTGGAGGGGTTTAAGGCACGGGTAGATGAGGTCTTGAGGGACGTGGTTTAGTGTTTGATAGGAATGGTTGGACTAGAAGATCCGATGGGTCCCTTCCAACCTGGTTGTTCTATGATTCTGTGATTCTATGACCACTTTGGCAATACGTTTGGCTCTAACTGCTGCAGTGAAAAGGTGGTTGAATGCTTCAGCTCTTCTGAGGTCTCACAGGCTGTGTGATCCATGGATAGCAGCCTTGTTGACAGTTCTTCCTGCCTGCTTTGAGATGTGTTTTGTTGTAGAACTATGGAATAGTTTGGGTTGAAAGGGACCTCAAAGCCCAGCCAGTCCCACCCCTGCCATGGGCAGGGACACCTCCCACTGGATCAGGGGCTCCAAGCCCCATCCAACCTGCCCTTGAACCCCTCCAGGGATGAGGCAGCCTCCGCTGCTCTGGCTAACATGGGCCAGGGCCTCCCGACCCTCACAGCAAAACATTTCATCCTAAGATCTCATCTCAATCTCCCCTCTTTCAGCTGAAAACTGTTCCACTCGTCTTCTCCCTGCGCTCCCTGATCAAGATCATCCTACCTTTCTTATAGAACCCCTGGAAATATGAGGAAGAGGGCAGCCAAGGAATATGAAGTAGGAGCAATCATTCTCCTTGACTGCTTTTTTTATAGCAAAGGAAAATGTGGATGAAAATGTTGAGGAGTGTAGAAGCCAAAGATCCACCGCTTTGGCTTCCTTTAGAGCCAGTCTGATAGCTGGAATCTAACCGGACTGCTCTGCGCTGTCTTCCCTCAAACCTCCCAAGAGGGGCTGAGGAAGCAGCGCTTGGGATCTGGCCATGTTCCCCCCTGCCCCAGGAATGCTCTGCTTTAATCTTCTCCAGCCTTGCATCAGCCGTTTATTCTTGGAAAGGCTGTTGTATTATCTCGTGGTTGAGGCACGCAAGGAAAGGGGTCGCAGCTCCGTTGTGAGCCCTGCCATGCCATCCTCATCCCTTCGGTGAGAATGCTGCCTTTCTCTCTTCGGAAGCGTTTCAGTTCGCTTCCTAAACCTCAAACCTCGCGCAAAGCCTTTGAGTTGTTTGTGTTACCAGTCAGTCTATAAGCAGGAAATGCCAAAAGAGGGTTGCGTTCGCCTTGCAAGAGTCGAGCGGTTGTACGGATCTGAACAGCAGAGATGTGTGTGTGGACTTGCTGGTGACATCCTCCGACCGATGCACTGGGAGTCATTGTGCCTCTAGCCTTAGCTGCCCTCACAGTGCTTTGTCCTTAAGGCGTTGAACTAAGTTTCCAAACATCTGGGACCAGTTCTCAGCTACTTTAAGCTTCCACTGTGACCTTGAGGCCAGTGACTGGTTCGTACTGGTTTCTTGTATCTGAAGCAGCAACAGCACTGCTGTTGTGCCTCTTGTCTCTGGTTTTGAGTACGACAATACAAGGTGGGTAGTGGTGGCCTCTGCTCTGAGATCTGCACAAGTGATTACCGGTCTCTGAAGTCTCAAGATGCTTTTGCAATCCAGATATGTGAGACTATAAATAAGAGAATAAACTATTCCAACCCAAACTGGCTGGAATGGACCTCAAAGCCCACCCAGTCCCACCTCTGCCATGGGCAGGGACACCTTCAGTGGATCCAGTTGCTTCAAGCCCCATCCAACCTGCCCTTGAGCCCCTCCAGGGATGGGGCAGCCTGGGCCAGGGCCTCCCCACCCTCACAGCAAAACATTTCTGCCTAAGATCTCATCTCAGTCTCCCCTCTTGCAGCTGAAAACCATCCCCCCTCATCCTCTCCCTGCCCTCCCTGATCCAGAGCCCCTCCCCAGCTTCCCTGGAGCCCCTTTCAGCACTGGAAACTGCTCTTTGGTCTCCCCAGAGCCTTCTCCAGGCTGAACAACCCCAACTCTCTCAGCCTGTCCTCATACATGAGGTTCTCCAGCCCTTGGATCATCTCCATGGCCTCCTAAGGACTCATTGATCCTTTGGCTTGCAAACTTATGTTTTGGGTGACTTGCCCTTTGCTCGATCCTCCTGCCTCATACAGTTCTGGGAATAAAGTCACCGCAATCAGGAGGAAGCTGAAAAGCAAGAGGACAAATGTGGTCTTGTATGGGGGAACTGTTGGCTTGTACCATGACCTAGAGCAATGTGCTTTATTCAGCAATTTTTGCAAACAGGAAGCTGTATTTGCAAGGCGACAACTTGCTGAATCACGGAGCGAGAGAAAACAGCACAAGAATTAGGTTGAACAGAGCAGGTTTTGCTATTTTCCAAGCTCAGATGCCTTAAACAGTTCCATCAGAAACGTGGGGATGCGACCCTGGTGCAGCAGGAGGGAGGTGAAATCGAGGGAATTGTTATAGACGTTTGCTTTCATAACAGAGGCTGCTCATTTAAAAGCAAACCCTCTCCTTTATGTGAAGGGGTTGTGGGGGACTGGGGAAGAAAAGAAAGCAAACAGTGGTGGGAGTTGAATTGGCTCCAGACCTTCTGGGAGCTTTATTGGGAACTTGTATTTACAGCGCTCTCCTTCCTGTGCAGGGATCTGTTTAATCAGAAACAGCCCCATGTCTCAACGTACATAGATAGCACTTGGCATTGTCCTCTGCCTCTCTCTGGGCTCTATTTCCATTTCTCAGATGGGGAAAACAGAGGTCTGGAAGTTGCTTTTCCCAAGGCTCCATAGTGCAGTGAGCAGCAAAGCCCTCGTGGCTTCCAGAGACATCACCTACACCCCAGCTCACAAGGCTCATAGAATCACAGAATCATAGAACAACCAGGTTGGAAGAGACCCATCAGATCATTGAGTCCAACCATTCCTATCAAACACTAAACCACGTCCCTCAGGACCTCATCTGCCCGTGCCTTAAACACCTCCAGGGAAGGTGAATCAACCACCTCCCTCAGCAGCCTATTCCAATGCCCAATGACCCTTTCCGTGAAAAACTTCTTCCTAATCTCTAGCCTAAATCTCCCCTGGTGGAGCTTGAGGCCATTCCCTCTTGTCTCGAAGGGTATTGCAGTGGTTTGGCGTTGGATACCCTGCGTTCTGTTTGGTTTTGCCTGGTTTTGCTGAAGGGAAGGTTTTTGCTGTCCTATTTGGACTTGCTTCCCCTCTGCTGTGCAAGATCTGGGCAGTTGTTTGCCTCTGCTTTGCCACTGCGTGATCTCACAGCACTAGAAATCAGTGCTCATCTCTCTCATTTCATTTCTCATTTGTGAGGCTTCGAGGCGATGGATTCTAGGTGGAGATGCAGCCCTGAGCCTTGATGTGAGCATCTCTGCTTCAGTGCAGCAGGAGGATGGTGATTTGGAGGGGAAACCGCTCTGAAAGGGATCAATCCTGCCTGGCTGCTGGGTGCTCTGGGTCTCCCTGGTGTTTAAGGCACGGGTGGATGAGGTCTTGAGGGACTTGGTTTAGTGTTAGATAGGAATGGTTGGACTAGAAGATCCGATGGGTCCCTTCCAACCTGGTTGTTCTGTGATTCTGTGATTCTGTAAACTTGCTTGATTGATTCATAGAATCATCAGGTTGGAAGAGACCCACCGGATCATCAAGTCCAACCATTCCCATCAATCACTAACCCATGTCCCTCAGCACCTCGCCACCCGTCCCTTTAACCCCTAGAGGGAAGGTGACTCAACCCCCCTCCCTGGGCAGCTTCTGTCAGTGCCCAATGACCCTTTCCGTGAAAAATTTTTCCTAATGTTCAGTCTGTAGTTCCTGTTGGCTCTCTCCTGTTGGCTCCTAATGTTCCTCTTTGTAGTTTCTTGTTGTGACTGAAAAGACCTGATGAGCTCCTCGATTCCAAAGGAGATTTTAATCCTGGAGTACCCTAAATTGATCTGAGGGGGTTCCTAAGGCTCTGGGGAGACCTTAGAGCCTTCCAGTACTTAAAGGGGACTCCAGGAATGCTGGGGAGGGGCTCTTGATCATCAGGGAGGGCGGGAGTTGGATGAGGGGGAACAGTTTTAAGCCAAAGGATTGGAGATTGAGATGAGATTTTAGGAAGAAATGTTTTGCTGTGAGGATAGGAGGCCCTGGCCCAGGTTGCCCAGAGCAGTGGTGGCTGCCCCATCCCTGGAGGGGTTCAAGGGCAGGTTGGATGGGGCTTGGAGCCCCTGATCCAGTGGGAGGTGTCCCTGCCCATGGCAGGAACTGGGTGGGCTTTCAGGTCCCTTCCAACCCAAACCGTTCCGTGAGTCCAATATTTTAGATTAGAGCCTGGGATTTGTTTCCTGTGGTTCTACCACAGTTCCTACAGGTTTTGCCTGAGACGTCATTCCAGTTGGATGCACCAGGCGCTGCAATCAGTGCTCTGGAGGAATCGCCGTATCCTTTGGAAGCAACATTCTTGTGGTAGTGTTTTTCCAACTCGTAGTTTCTGCAGACCGTCGTGGAGTTATTTTCCTGTGTTTAGCTCTAACATGAGAAGTTTGGGTGCTTATCTTCGTCTGTCACTTTAATGCTATGCGTTGCATAAATAAAAATGGGATGAAAGGTTTGGTTTCCGTTCACTCGGGGGAGCTGTGTGGCCTTCCCAGCGGAGTGGAGAGGAAGAGGAGGGAAGGGGCAAATAGACTTCACTGCAGTCCTCGCATCTAAATATAAATATTCTCCTCTTGGATCCTTTCAGACCGAACTGGGTGATTTGACCTTTCTTTGATAAAAGCTTTCTTTATTAGCGAGAAGAAAAGGGCAAAGGGAAGAAAAGGACACAGCAGATCTAGATTTTTGTTTTTTTTTTTTTAGCGTCTTCCAATCCTGGCTAATTTCTGCAGCACTAGCACTCGCTGTCGAGCCAGCTCTGTCCTGTGCTTCGACTTTTCTACTTCTCTGAGACTTTTGAGTGACTTTTGCATTTCTACGGAGGTTTATGGAAGTGTTTTCTGACAAGGAGACAGCTCTGCGATGGGGACGGATACTCCTGGCTCCCTCCCAGCTGCTGATAATGCTGAGCAAGTCACTTGCTTTGTGTCCACTACACCGTTCACCTCAGTTTCCCTCACTTTATACCTTCAGCTGAAAGAAGTATTTGCGTGAGATGCTCTGTTTTTTTTCATGTGTGCACCCTGAAGGTTTTTTTGAGCTCTACCCCAAACCCCGGCGCTGTTTCATGTGTAAAACCGCGGAGCTCTCTGGCTTTGGTGAGGGCAGCAGAGGATGCGCAGGCGTGGTGTTCGTAACCACCCCAGACTGCACACAAGTCTTCCTGGCACTCGTTTTAACCATTAATTGCCGCTTTAAATCCAGCAATAATTTATTTGGGCAACCACAGTGCGTGAGCCCACTGCCAAAAATAAACCAGAGCCTGACAATTACTCAGGTCCCCTTCATCCTTCAGGTCTGGTGCAACTGGATGGGGTAGGGTGCCTCCTCGGCTCAATCTCATCTGGCTTGGAGTCTCCTACATCTTCTGGAGATGGTTTAAGCAGTCATCCTGCTAATGATAACAGAAGGATGGTGTGAGGAGAACTTGGAACATCTTGCATGCGTATGTTGGTGGTGTGGTGGTGTACGGGAATGCCTCTGGATAAGTCGTCTGATCCTTTAAAATTGGATTTTGTGGCTTACTTCTCTGTCCTCATGGATAAAGTTTCCCCTTAGCTGCCTCTCCTCTGGTGGAGCTCATGTCTGTCTCGGGACTCAAAGCCTTTTATAATGCTCTGCTGGATCAGGAGTCACTTGAGGGGACAGACTTTCCTTTTCAGAGCGTGCACCCAAGTCCCACCTGGAACATGCCTGAGAGTAACCATGCTGCTTAGTTTGCTCCTGAATTTCTACTGCATGAGGTTCCTATTGGTCTAGTGTCTCTCCTGCTGCTTTTATACTTTGTGGTACGGAGATTTTTTCTGACCAGCAGCCATCTAGGAATGGCTGTTAGTGTAGAAGACCTGGTTACGGCTTGGGCTGCTTCTATACAATCATAGAATCACCAGGTTGGAAGAGACCCACCAGATCATCGAGTCCAACCATTCCTATCTAACACTAAACCATGTCCCTCAGCACCTTGTCCACCTGTCCCTTAAACCCCTCCAGGGAAGGTGAATCAACCCCCTCCCTGGGCAGCCTCTACCAGTGCCCAATGACCCTTTCCATGAAAAATTTTTTCCTAATGTTGAGCCTGAACCTCCCCTGGTGGAGCCTCTCGTCCTGTCCCCTGTCCCTTGGGAGAAGAACCCAGCTCCCTCCTCTCCACAACCTCCTTTCAGGGAGTTGCAAAGAGCAATGAGGTCTCCTCTCAGCCTCCTCCTATTGTACAAGTCTCAGCGATTATGTGCTGGGGAGGTAATGAAGTGATTGGGAAGGGTCTGCTTCCTAAAGAGCAAAATCTGACTTCACTTCATACCAGTTTAACTGGGAGTTAGAGGATGCTGTAAAGTTCTACCCCTGCTTAAAGAAAACAGTGCAGGAGAATGTTACTGTAGTAGCAACCATGCGATTGTCCAGGCTTCTAATAAATCCTGTATAATTCTTCAAGCAGTGAGTTTAAAACAGGCCAGCGAACGAGGAATGATGGGTTGTAAGGAAGAGGGCTGCCTTCAGGAGAGGTGAAGGTTTCAATATTGATTTGTGTTCCCGTGCTCTTTCTGGGAGAGGGAGGTAGGTAGTGCTGGTGGAACCAAACTGCTTTGGCAGCAGCTCAGGAGCAGAGCCAGCTCTGTACACATGGGTTTCTCTGCTGGTTTAAAGAGGACACCTTGCAGGGTTCGAGGGAAGATTAATCCTCTACAGGGTTAATCCTTAAATCCTTGGTGTTCAACTTGTGAACAAGGCGGGGAAGTTGTTCTCAGGGACCACCTACTTGTTCATAGGGACTGCCAGAAGCTGTCAGATGGAAATGATTTGGGGGCAGAGAGGAGTTAGGGTGGAATCCCCCTGGTGATGCAGAGCAGGGTCTGTATCCCACAGCCTTTGACTCACACCCCTAGTGACTCTTGCCTTGGAGGAAAGAGGGTTTCCCAGACCCATCACAACCCTGTGAATTAGAATCATAGAACAGCCAGGTTGGAAGGGACCCATTGGATCTTCTAGTCCAACCATTCCTATCTAACACTAAACCAAGTCCCTCAAGACCTCATCCACCAGTGCCTTAAACACCTCCAGGGAAGGTGACTCAACCACCTCCCTGGGCAGCCTATTCCAATGCCCAATGACCCTTTCTGTGAAAAACTTCCTCCTAATCTCCAGCCTAAATCTCCCCTGGCGGAGCTTGAGGCCATTCCCTCTCATCCTGTCCCCTGTCCCTTGGGAGAAGAGCCCAGCTCCCTCCTCTCTACAACCTCCTTTCAGGTAGTTGTAGAGAGCAATGAGGTCTCCTCTCAGCCTCCTCTTCTCCAGGATAAACACCCCCAGCTCTCTCAACCGCTCCTCATCAGGCCTGTTCTCCAGTCCCTTCACCAGCTTCGTTGCTCTTCTCTGGACTCGCTCCAGAGCCTCAACATCCTTCTTGTGCTGAGTGGCCCAGAACTGAACACAATACTCAAGGAGCGGCCTCACCAGTGCTGAGTACAGAGGGAGAATCACCTCCCTGGCCCTGCTGGTCACACTATTTCTGATCCAAGCCAGGATGCCATTGGCATTCTTGGCCACCTGGGCACACTGCTGGCTCATGTTCAGTCAGCTGTCGACCAACACCCCCAGGTCCCTCTCCTCCTGACAGTTAGTGGTGGTTGAATTAATTCCTCCTGAATTAGTGGTGGTTGATGCTTTGCTGTCTCTCATGGTTCGCTTTAATAGCCCCGCGTCCTGCTCAAGATGCATTTTGGTGAGCACGTGTGCAGGTGAAGGATGTCTGGTAGCAGGAGAACAGGGGAGCTCTGTTTTAAAGCCAGGATGGTCTGATAAAGCATGGAGTCGTCAATCCCCATGCCGGCTCTGTGTGTTGTGACACTAACCCTTCTGCTCGACGAAGCGCTGTGTGGCCTGCTCTCTGCATTGCTGCTCTTAACCACAGCTTCCAGATAACCAGCTTGGTGTGAGAGCTCTGCTGAAACTCGTCCTTGCCTGCTGTCCATTTGTTTGGTGTATGCTAAGTGTTCCCTGTCCGTTTTCTGTCTTGCAGCATCTGGAGAGGGCCAAATGTGAACTGCGTGGACAGTACTGGATACACTCCACTGCACCATGCTGCTCTGAATGGCCATAAGTGAGTCACCTTCTCCTGCTTTTGATCATAGAGAGTGCTTTGTGCTTCACAAGCCACAGGTTCTGTGGAGCTTAATCATAGAATCGTAGAATCATAGAATCACCAGGTTGGAAGAGACCCATCGGATCATCGAGTCCAACCATTCCTATCAAACACTAAACCATGCCCCTCTGGACCTCATCCACCCGTCCCTTAAACACCTCCAGGGAAGGGGAATCAACCACCTCCTTGGGCAGCCTGTTCCAATGCCCAATGGACCTTTCTGTGAAAAACTTCCTCCTAATGTCATGCCTGAATCTCCCCTGGTGGATCTTGAGGCCATTCCCTCTCGTCCTGTCCCCTGTCACTTAGAATCATAGAATCATAGAATCGCTGAGTGCTTTCTCCCACTGAAGATGTGGTGATGGTGCAGCACTACACCATCTTCAGGACAAGAGGTGAAGAACATCGATGCAGTGAAACGTCAGCTGCTGCTCGGTGTGATCAGACACCTCTGAAAATCAGGCAAAACACCAAGGTTTTCGACCGCCCTGTTTTTGATAAGCAATTCGGATAAGATCTAACAACATCTCCATGGTGGCTTCTCCAGTAACAATCCTGTGCAGTCTGTCTGGTGTCCGATGTGTTGCTGTGCCTGCACCACTTCAAATTTGCTTCTGTGCATTATGATGTTTTTAAGTAACTCCAGTCTTCAGTGTGGTAAATCTGGTATTGTTCATTGCTACTTAAAACACTAAGAAACTGAATAGAGTTGAAATCCTTATTCATTGTCATTGTGCTGGTGCAATTCACTTTTTACCAGAGTGGCTCACAGGCAGCTTCAGTCCCTATTGAGCTCCATTGCTGTGAAGGTAACGGATCTTTCCTGAACTCATCTGAGCAGACTCTAATTGTTTATTCCCTTGAGCAGCATTTCATAGAATCATAGAATGACCAGGTTGGAAGAGACCCACTGGATCATTGAGTCCAACCATTCCTATCAAACACTAAACCATGTCCCTCAGCACCTCGTCCACCTGTCCCTTAAACCCCTCCAGGGAAGGGGAATCAACCGCCTCTCTGGGCAGACTGTGCCAGTGTCCAGTGACCTTTTCTGTGAAAATTTTTTTCCTAATGTCCAGCCTGACCCTCCCCTGGTGGAGCTTGAGGCCATTCCCTCTCGTCCTGTCCCCTGTCCCTTGGGAGAAGAGCCCAGCTCCCTCCTCTCCACAACCTCTGCTCAGGTAGTTGTAGAGAGTAATGAGGTCTCCCCTCAGCCTCCTCTTCTCCAGGATAAACACCCCCAGCTCTCTCAGCCCTTCCTCATCAGGCCTGTTCTCCAGCCCCTTCACCAGCTTCATTGCTCTTCTCTGGACTCGCTCCAGAGCCTCAACATCCTTCTCGTGGTGAGGGGCCCACAACTGAACACAGGATTCAAGGTTTGGTCTCACCAGTGCTGAGTCCAGAGGGAGAATAACCTCCCTGGACCTGCTGGTCACACCAAAGGAATCCTTTAAAATCATATTTCAAGAGTATCTCTGAAATTCTCCTGTTCAGATCGACTCTTTGTAAAACGCTGCAGAACGTAAGCTGTGAAACAAGGACTGAATATCTCCCGGACTCACATTTCCTTCTCTTGCAGGGATGTTGTGGAAGTCCTGCTGAGGAACGACGCACTAACCAACGTCGCGGACTGTAAAGGCTGTTACCCTCTCCACCTGGCAGCTTGGAAAGGCGACGCAGACATAGTGAAGCTCCTCATCCACCAGGGACCTTCGCATACTAAAGTGAATGAGCAGGTCTGCCTGTTTTTCTCTTTTACATTGTTGAGTCACTTCTCTGATGGAGAGGGACACTACTTCAGCTGACTCCTGACCCTTCCCAGACCTGTAGCAATTGGTATGGAGTCCTCCTTGCTAATAGGATAAGAAGGACACTGCCTAAAGCGACACCTCTAGTGCTGAGTTAGTGGTTGAATGAATAAGGTCTATATGTTTGTACAGAGAGATATAAATATGAGAACCACTCAACGCTTAGGAAGTGGTCTCCTGCTTTTGTCCTGGGCTTCTAAAACTAACCTGTAGTGTTTTCTTTCAGTTGCTGGACAGCTGAGAAGGTTTCTAGCTCTGTCAGAGGATCCATTGGCTCCATTCCTTGGGAACTAATCAAAGCAGCTTTGTTTAGTCTTTGTTTGGCCATGCTCTCTTAGCTCCTCTCCTGGCTTGTCTCTAGCGCTTGCTCCAGTTAACTAATTTTTAAGCTGTAAGACAATTTTAGCCCTGCTTGCCCCCAGATAAAGCCCTAGCTTGGTCTCAAAGAATTATTTTCTCAATCAGACAAGAGAAAAACAATCTAGTATATTTCCTCCCTTTGTCAAGCTGAGAGTTTTCAGTCTCGGATGCTGAGGGATCAATTTGTACCAGGCAGCGGCTGCTGTGACCATGTAGGACTGGCTCCCATGTAATTTCCCTGTGGAAGTCAGCAGGTGTATCTTACAATTCCAGGGAACTTTGTTGCTGCTGGAAAACGCAATTTTTTCTTTTGTTTAAGAGTTTTGGAGAAGGGAACTGGTTCGCTGGGTGAGGCCAGTGTTACTGATGGCTGAGTAAGCTTGAGCCGACGTGCAGCAACAGATCCACACAGATGGTTCAAGCTCCCGTAGCCCTTGGCTGTCCTGTCCCTGAGGCAGGAATATGCCTGAAGGAATAATGTCCCTGCGAATCAACTCCTAAACCACTCAGGTTTTCCTCCAGGAGGAGACAAGTGAACCAAAATAAGTTTGTCTGCCTTGTTACCAGAAGTCTAAAAAAAAGTCTATTAATTCAGAAGTTAATCCCCAGGGAGGTCAGGTACTCATAGCTCGAGTTTAGCAAAAGGAGCAGCTGGGAACTGTGAGTTTCTGCTCTTTAGTTTAAATCTGCAGGAGATACTTTGCAGATGATGAGGAGCAAGCTCCCTTCAGGATGGGTTTTAAGAGTCCTAATCCTGTTCTCAAGTCATACCGTATGGGACCAAGGTGCCTAATGATGCACAAGCCTCACTGGGGCTAAACGAGTGCTTCGAAAGCACCACAAATTAAAAAATAGTGAGTAACGCTATTCACTACGACTATTAGTCGAGCAGCAATAACTGAGAGTGTGTGTTTTCATGTCCTCGGTAGTTTGGGGCAGTGATTAATGTCTTCAGGCAGAGCTGCAGGCACCCAGGCTGTTTAAACAGGTTTGAGAAGTGTCTTTAGCTGTTGACAATCGATCTGATAAGAACCGACTGAGGACCCTGTGTGTAAACTGTTCATGCTCTGAGTAGGACAGGACCCGGGGTGAAACCTTTACAAAAGATTAAAAGCTCAGTGTAATCCTTCCAGGTAACGTTTCATTAATGTCTGCTTAGCGGGAGCCCTTTTAACCGAGGAAAGTCAGCGACTAGAGGAAAGTCAGCGAATAGAAGAAAGTCAGTGACTAGAGGAAAGTCAGCGAGTAGCCTGCGCTGCTTGTTGGGAGTCTGGTAAATGAAGTGCCCAGTGGTTTAGGTTCCAGGAATCGCCGCTGGAATGACTTCTGCTGTTAATGGCTCTGACTGGAACGAGGTGCTGTGTGCTGTCATTCCCACCCCTTGGGAGTCACCCGTTGCTTTGTTGCTATATCTCACCCATTTCATGATCACATTTTTGTTTTCTTTTTCCTCTTCCTTTTTGTAGAATGCTCTTGAGATCAAAGAACTCAAAAAGTACGGCCCCTTTGACCCATATATCAATGCCAAGGTGTGTACTTTGCTGTCAGCATTCCACTGCATCATCACTCCAAGCTGCACTCGTGTGCTTCCAGGTGCAATGTCATCCACTTGCAGCAATTCCTGTTCAGTTTGCAGCTGCTTGGGGAGAAGTAAAATGCTACCGTTTTATTTACTGTGGGTTTCTTTCTTCGAAGCAGTTCTAGAAACATAATTTAAGGGAAGCTTTTCCTTACTTTCCTGGGGGCTCCTTCATTCCTTAGCCTTGTAGGATTCCCGCTGGTGGTCAGTTTGCTTGGTTTGGCTGGATGACTTCCGAAAGGTAACGTTATTTCCGTTAAAAATGCCTTAGGTTTTGTTGCGTGTGCTAATGTTGCTGGTAAATGCAAAGACAAGGAATTTTTCTTTTCCTGCTTTAAACATGGATGCATTCTCTCTGTGGGCTGTTTGGAGTGAATTTCCGTGCCTTTTCCCCTACAAAACATGCTGTGTTTGTCCTTGGAAGGGGCAGTTAATTCTTGTGGTGGCGGTGGGGAGAGGGGAAGGCAGCAATGTCCACGCCTCCCTTCCCAAGTCCTTCATGTCCTGCTTATGGCGTCAGTCTCTCTTTCTCGATGTCGAGTCTCTTGTGTCGTCTGACCCTTCAGCCCTGGTCTCTGTTCCTGTTTTCTTGCCTGTTTCACTCCTCACTTGCTTTGAGTTGTTCTTGAGCTGCGAAAGGTGCGACAGCAGCACTTAACCACACACCGAGGCTGAGCAGTTGGGGAAGCAGATGAGGTTCCCGGTGGTTTTTTCTCAGACACCATTGTTCCTTGTTATTGATAGAGGAGCTGCAGGCCAGCAGAGGCATCCCAGTCTGCTGAATTATTTCTCCACACTGCCGTAAGCCACCTCATCGCAGTCGTTTTCAGCTGATTATTTTGGATCAAGCCATCCATGGAAGATTTGTCTCTCAAAGTTTGGTTAAAACTTTCCCTCTGCTTGATCTGCAGCTAAAAACACACGTTCAGAACTCCCGAGCTCGCTCACCGCTCCGAGCTCTGTTTGGTTTTGCAGACTCCTGTTTCAGGAAATACTCGAGCGCATACCTCTAAGCACAAATGTGTTTTCATGAAGCTCATCCATATCGGTGATTTTTACAAAAACCCAGATGGGAGTTTTACAGCTACAAATGTCTCGGTGGAAACATCCTGTTCAGCTGCCTGAAAGGAGCTTTCTGAAGCACTGTTAGTGAGACTCCAGTCTCCACTCCAGCATTAAAGTGTTGAATGAAGAAGGAATATAAAGATGAAACTTGTGGATTTTTGTTTTAAGGATTCTATTTTGGATTTTGTATTTTTGTGTGGTTCTGTGGTTATTTCAAACTCGCAGTGCAGTTTCGGGATGGCTGGAAGGCTCTCGGAGACAAAGCCAGTAGGTTTGAAATCTTTGGTTTTAAGAGGAGAGATGTGATTTATACTCAACCTGTGAGGTTCAGCACAAGTTCTGACCAGCTTCACTTCGATTTGTGACCAGATTTGAAGGTGGAACCATATACCTGTGATGCAAAAGTAGATATTTTCTCCGTAGCCTGGTTGCAGGAGGGAGAACCAAACAAAGTCCAGATGCAGAGCATAGGAGTCCTTTTTCAGTTAGTGCTTCCAGCCTCTCTGATCTCATACAAGATGGGATCTCAGATAGACACGATTAAAGGGAGATATTAATCTTTGCAAATATTTTGGGATGTTTAGAAGAGGGGGAAACTGTTGATGTATAGCTGGACTAAAATTTAATATCTTGTTGAGGAAGAGATGAGAAAGCCAGAAGCTTCTCCCTCTCCTGAATGCTAGAGAAGTAGTTAACAACTTTTATTTAATAAGGTGTGCAGAGATAGGATGAGGGGGGATGGTTTTGAGCTGCAAGAGGGGAGATTGAGATGAGTTTTTAGGAAGAAATGTTCTCCTGTGAGGGTGAAGAGGCTCTGGAACAGGTTTCCCAGAGCAGTGGTGGCTGCCCCATCCCTGGAGGGGTTCAAGACCAGGCTGGATGGAGCTTGGAGCCCCTGATGCAGTGGGAGGTGTCCCTGCCTGTGGCAGGGGTGGGACTGGATGGGCTTTGAGGTCCTTTCCAACCTAAACCTTTCCATGGTTCTGTGATTCTATGAAGAGGCCGTGAATTCTCTAAGCATCTGGTGAGGAGCACAAGGACTCTGGTTTGTGGTATCTGGTTACCAGGGCTTGAGCAGTCTGATGGAGCTCATATGAAAGCAGAGGCATTTCTGCTTGTTTTTCCATTTTGTGGTTTGTAGGCAGGCATCGTACAAGCCCAGCTTCTCCCTCCCAGCTCTGGATTTGGAGGGGATGCTAGGATTCCTGCAGGAATGCAGCCCCTGGGCCCTATCAAGCGCTCTATTTTTCTAAGACGTTTTGAAATTTGAACCTGTCGACCTTCTGGCTGCTGGGAAGAAATTTTCCTTTTCCATTTTTGATAAATATATATGCCTCAAGCACTCATGCTCGGTGTTCAGACTCTGTTCTGGTCTGTGCTGAGAGAGACAATGCAGGGAAGGGAAGCAAACTCCCTTGCCTGGAATGGCTCCTTGAGTCCTGTGTTCTGTTCTGGGCCTCTCACCACAAGAAGGACGTTGAGGCTCTGGAGCAAGTCCAGAGAGGAGCAACGAAGCTGGTGAAGGGGCTGGAGAACAGGCCCTATGAGGAAGGGCTGAGAGAGCTGGGGGTGTTTATCCTGGAGAAGAGGAGGCTGAGAGGAGACCTCATTGCTCTCTATAACTCCCTGAGAGGAGGTTGTGGAGAGGAGGGAGCTGGGCTCTTCTCCCAAAGGACAGGGGACAGGATGAGAGGGAATGGCCTCAAGCTCCACCAGGGGAGATATAGGCTAGAGATTAGGAGGAAGTTTTTCCCAGAAAGGGTGATTGGGCATTGGAATAGGCTGCCCAGGGAGGTGGTTGATTCACCTTCCCTGGAGGTGTTTAAGGCACAGGTAGGCAAGGTCCTGAGGGACATGGTTTAGTGTTTGATAGGAATGGTTGGACTCGATGATCCGATGGGTCTCTTCCAACCTGGTGTTTCTGTGATTTGGCTGCTCAAAACTCTCCTGAATTGGAGACAAGGAAGGCTTAGGCAATAGAGGGAGTTTCCAATATGCAGCCTGTGATTGGGAAAGACTTACTGTAAAGAGTTTTCCGCCTGGTGATCTCTGTTGCCGGAGGAAAGTCTGGGGATTTCACCCCGAGCGTCAGAACCTTGACCTGCTTAAAGAAAATTAGGCTAAATTGCTGTGAATATGGGGGAAGTCTCTGACAATTATGCTATTAAAGGATGTTAGGTTCCCATTTCTGAGCCGTCAGGCAGGTGTTTGGAGTTACTGCGTGCATTACAGCACCCGTGAGCTCTGTGTGGCAGGGAGGGGTGAGAGGAGACAGTCCTAGCAGTGGAAGTCGCCCGTAGGCAGGGCTAGTGTGGCACGAGCCTGCGTGCCCGGTGGCTCTTGGGCTCACAGCCACAGCTCCAGCAGGGTTGGGGTTATCTAGTTGTTCTGCAAACTCTGCCTTCGAGCCTCGGGGTGCTGCAGGGCATGGGAGGCTGGCAGTGCCACAAGCTCACCGATGCCCAGGCTCCCTACCCTCTCAAACGGCAATAACGCCACTTACCAAGCTTTTCAATGCTTCAGGACCAGCAGCTTAAGTCGATCGACAGGTGTAATCTCTGTGGTTCTCTGTTTACTCCCCTTCTCGCTCCGTATGTGTATTTTATGTGCAGATTTCTTTACTCCACAGTAACTTTGTCCGCTCGTCTGTGCCTACGTTCAGTGTGGCTGCCCCTGCCGCTCCACGTGTCCAGCCTGTCGTTTGACTGCCAACTTTTGTGCTAACAGTGCTGCTGTGCTTTCCTCCTCTTCCTCAACACCTCCCTTCTGCATGAGGCTGCCGCTTCCTTTCTCCTCAGCCGTCGCTTTTGTAGCAGTCGCAGCTGCAGAGAGCTCCTCCAGAGCTCCTCGCTTCACTTGTGCTTTTCACGTGGCTGAAAAATGATGTGAATGCCAGAGGAAAACAAATGGGAACTCGCATGCATGACTCCTGTAAGACCTAGAGTGACCGAACGTGTTAATAGGATTAACTCGTACAACAGAGCAAGTTCTGCAGTGTGGCTGCAGGAAGGGTGCAAGATACTGACTGCTCCTACAAGCTGGTAGCCTAAAAAGCACCAAAAAGGAAAGTATTTTGATGAAATTCAGTTACTAAAGTAGCACTTCTGACTCATAGAATCATGGAATGGTTTGGGTTGGAAGGGACCTCAAAGCCCATCCAGTGCCACCCCTGCCATGAGCAGGACACCTTCCACTGGGTCAGGGGCTCCAAGCCCCATCCAACCTGCCCTTGAACCCCTCCAGGGATGGGGCAGCCACCACTGCTCTGGCCAACCTGGGCCAGGACCTCCCAACCCTCACAGCAAAACATTTCTTCCTAAGATCTCATCTCAATCTCCCCTCTTGCAGCTGAGATCCTTTCCTCCTCGTCCTATCCCTGCCTTCCCTGATCCAGAGTCCTTCCTCAGCTTTCCTGGAGCCCCTTTCAGCACTGGAAGCTGCTCTAAGTTCTCCCCAGAGCCTTCTTTTCTCCGTCGTGAACAACCCCAACTCTCTTAGTCTGTCATCCATCAGGACAAGTGCGTTCTCCGTTATTTTTTTTTTTAACGGGTACTGTTCTTAACGTGATAAATTCTACCAACATTCTTTAAGCTAAACTTGAAGCCTCTGACAGTTTGTACTTGAAGCTTTTTGCATCAAATGGCCCTGGCTCAGGTTGCCCAAGGGAGCTGTGGCTGCCCCATCCCTGGAGAGGTTCAAAGCTAGGTTGGATAGGGCTTGGAGCCCCTGATCCAGTGGGAGGTGTCCCTGCTCATGACAGGGGTGGAACTGGATGGGCTTTCAGGTCCCTTCTAACCCAAACTCTTCTATGAGTATAAGAAGTATTTGTTTCTAGAGTCCCTTAACAGAAATCTCTCTGTACTATAACACGGCAGTAAAACTCGAAGCTTTGAGCTGAATTTAATTTGACAAAAGGCTCTTTGAAGCCTGGCAAGGTTCCTATTTTGCACCTGCGAGTGAAATGTGTTGGGCTGCTTGTCTGTGCTTTGCATTGCTGATTTCTAACCTGGCAGACGGTGCATGTGTTAATTGGATCTGGCTTGCAGCGTGGAGGTGTTCTCTTGTCGCTTGGACATCTCTTCCCTCGGTTGACCCGAGACCTTGACTACCAGGGCTCGTTAGCCGAGTGATCTAATTGCCCTGCTTGCAGACTCACGCCCTGCACGTAACTCGATGCGGCCTGTCTCTAACCCAGCCGGCTTGAGAACTGCAAAGGCGGAATGACTGTTATAATCAGGATAAGTAGGATTTGAAACAATTGAAGTTTAAATCTAAAATGATGACGATGAGGTTACGGCAGAGAGAATTCACGCGGCAGTTTGCCTGTCGTATAGGGCAGCCTTTTGGTTTTGGGGAGCCCCAAAGTGCGGGATGCTGCCAAAAAAATCCCAGACTGCCTTCCCTAGCAGGATTAATGGGAATCCAGGTACAGGTCGATGATCCCTTAAACCAAGCATGGTCCTTTGATTTTTGACCTCAGTGCTTTGGAAGCAGCTATTCCATCTATAGCTCCTATTTCCCATAGAGCAGCTTTCCCAGATCTGAGTAAACCTTATTTTTCTGGACGGTTTTGATGCTTTTACTGAGTTGCTGAGGTTGTGAGGGGATGCCTGTGCCTGGTAAATGTCTTGTGAGATGGTGAAAACATTCCTCCAGGCTCTGAGGCTTTCTGCTTCCCAACTGCTTTTTTTTTTATTTTTTTGGTCTTGTTTTTGCATTTAAACTTCAATGGTTTGAGCGAGACGTGGGGAGCAGCTCTGTTCTCCCCTCTTCTCACCCTCTGGCTTTTGTGATCCCCCTCCTAGAACAATGACAACGAGACGGCGCTGCACTGTGCCGCCCAGTACGGCCACACGGAGGTGGTGAAGGTCCTTCTGGAGGAGCTGACCGACCCCACCATGCGCAATAACAAGTTCGAGACGCCGCTGGACCTGGCCGCGCTCTACGGGAGGCTGGAAGTGGTGAAGATGCTCTTGAACGCTCACCCCAACCTTTTAAGCTGCAACACTAAGAAACACACTCCCCTGCACTTGGCGGCTAGGAACGGCCACAAAACTGTCGTCCACGTCCTCCTGGATGCTGGGATGGACAGCAACTACCAGGTATTGAGCATGTCTGCGCGTGGAGGGCGGCTCAGGTCGCTGTGGGTGGAGAAGCCCGTTTAGCTGTGCTAGAGAGCTCTGCCTTACCTTGCTCCAGAGGGATTGCTTCTGGAAGATGAGCGATGGCTTTGTTTCCCTCCAGGCTATATGTTCAGCTCTTGGTTGCTCCGAGAAGCTACTCAGAGAGATTCTGGTGCTGTGCATGCCTCACCCCTGCCTGTGAGTTGGGCCAAGAGCCACACACACACAGTGAGGGAGGAGATAAAAAGCCTCTCGCCAAAGCTGTTCTGCTCTGCAAATCCATCAGCTCTTGATAGCAATGGAGGCAAACTGTTCCTCTTCCTATCAAGCTGAATATGCTGTTTTCACAGCAGGAGCTTGTATGTGGTGGTCTTGTCTTTCCTTCTCAGGACACGACCACTCGCTGAGCTGTAAAAAGTCCTTTTTTTGGTCTCTAACCTGGACCCGCATGTGTTTCTGAACAGCTCATCCCATTTTCCATTGCCAATTCCAGCATTGTAGTAACGTTGATACTTTGATCCTCAGCCGTAGGTATTGTCGCCCACACTTTCTCTGTGGTGCTGTGTATTTATTGCTTCTATAACCTCCTAAAACGTGCCTCCATCACCATTCCCCACTGTCCAGCTTCATGCGATTTTCCATTTAATTTGCAGACTGAAAAGGGCAGTGCTTTGCACGAAGCTGCTTTGTTTGGCAAGACAGATGTGGTACAAATATTGCTGGCGGCAGGTGAGAAGAATGATCCCCTTTTGAAGCAATAACATGCTTATCCCTTCACCCAGAACTTGAGGAAACCCCTTCCTAGTGGCCGCATGTTTCTCCAACTGGCTATCCGAGTCTTCTCCCTTGGAGAGGGTTAGAGGAGAGGTTTGTCTCTCGGTGTTTGGCTTTAGGTTTGCCTCTCTAGAGCGATTTTTTAGCTCCCTCCCCACCCAGTGATGCTCGCAAGCGTAACATCTGACTTGATTAAAAGCATGAATTTGCACACAGGTAGAAAATATTCTTGCTTTTGCCTTCCCTGCGCCTCTTGCCACAGGTATTGATGTGAACATAAAGGATAACAGAGGTCTCACAGCTCTGGATATCGTGAGGGAGCTCCCTTCTCAGAAGAGCCAGCACATTGCAGCTCTCATCGAAGGTAAGCAACGTAGCTCTGTGTGTGGACAGGGGGAAAAGGGTTGGGGGATAATGTGATTCTTCCTCTATACTCAGCACTGGTGAGGCCGCTCCTTGAATCCTGTGTTCAGTTCTGGGCCCCTCAGCACAAGAAGGATGTTGAGGCTCTGGAGCGAGTCCAGAGAAGAGCAACAAAGCTGGTGAAGGGGCTGGAGAACAGAACCTATGAGGAGCGGCTGAGAGAGCTGGGGCTGTTTAGCCTAGAGAAGAGGAGGCTGAGAGGAGACCTCATTACTCTCTCCAAGTCCCTGAAAGGAGGTTGTAGAGAGGAGGGAGCTGGGCTCTTCTCCCAAGGGACAGGGGACAGGATGAGAGGGAATGGCCTCAAGCTCCACCAGGGGAGGTTTAGGCTAGAGATCAGGAGGAAGTTTTTCACACAGAGGGTGATTGGGCATTGGCATAGGCTGCCCAGGGAGGTGGTTGATTCCCCTTCCCTGGAGGTGTTTAAGGGACGGGTGGATGAGATCTTGAGGGACTTGGTTTAGTGTTTGATAGGAATGGTTGGACTCGATGATCCGATGGGTCCCTTCCAACCTGGTTGTTCTATGATTCTATGATTCTATGATCGTGCCAGGGCAAGCATGGGGGTTTTGCTCTCAAGCCCTGGAAAGTGCTGAAAGCAAAGCAGTTTCAGGCCAGGTCCCTTGATGAGAACCTCACGGGTGTTGGAAGGAGTGACACTCAAACGCTCAGTTGAGCTGCCTCGAGAGCAGAGGGACTCTCAGAGGGGAACGAGAGGAATTAGCTCCTTTGCTGGCGGAATGTGGCGTGACTTTTGCAGTTTAAGTGGGCTTAATTGAGCTTTGTTTAACTCACTCGAGAAGTTAATTAAAATTAAGGATAGCCTAAATCTGCTTGCAGAATGCAAAGTAATAGCTTTAAAAAGGGGTTTGGATTAACTGTGCTTTATGCGTCTGTGTAGACAAGTCGTCATCCGTGCATCTTACAGCCTACTCCTGGCTTCATTGTGAAGCTGGCGTATGGATTTTTGCAGATGAGATTTACAGAAAAGGCCTTGATTACTTGTGGTTTATAAAGGAGTTTGGCCCATTGTCTTTCCAAGCTAGGGAATGAAATGTGACATCTTAGCTGAATTCGTACCTTGTAATTACGCTGTCTGAGTTTCCTCTCAGCTGTGGGGGATAGATCAGAAGCCTGTGCAACTGGTGTGCGTTACTCATGCTTAGTACTTGGGAGCTTTACAGGTTCAAAGCACTTTGTAAGAGACTTTAATTAAGCTTTGCCTGTGAGGCGGGAAGGTTTTGTCTTAGTTCTGAAATTGGAAACGAAGATGAGCTTTAAAACGAAAGTTCTTGCAGGTAAAGGAGGTTGGAGCCGGGTGGGTGCTGGTCTGTTCTCCCAAGTAGCAAGCGATAGGATGAGAGGAAACTGCTTTAAGTTGTGCCAGGGGGAGGTTGGATTGGATGTTAGGAAAATTTTCTTCACTGACAGAGTGGTGAAGCCCTGGCAGAGGCTGCCCAGAGTGGTCATGGGATCCTCATCCCTGGAGGGGCTCAAAAACCGTGTGGCTATGGCACTTGGGGACATGGTTTAGCAGGCACGGTGAGGTTGGGCTGTCGACTGGACTGGATGAGCTTAGAGGGCTTTTCCAACCTTCATGATTCTACGATAAATGTTCATAGTTTGCTTCTGCAGGCGAGCAGGCTGTGTGAGAATTTGCTGTCTGGCTGTATTCACGCCAGCTTAATGTCTCTGGTTTTGTGGTTTGGGACCACAGCAAGAATTGCTTTTGCTAAATCTCCAGACGAGCAGAGCGCATCTCTGTTCAGCGAGGTAGATTGCGTCTATCGAGTAATCTGCTCCGTGATGTTGTGTCTGTACAGGAGCTTTGCAGCTTGTAAAAGTTCAAAGAATCATCCTTAGCCTTGTGGGTGTGATGAAAGATGCCGCCTGCTTCTATTCTGGGAGCTGAGCTGCAAGTTTTAATAATGCGCTTGGGTTGGTTTTTTGGAGAGTTAACAAGCTGGCAGTAACTCTTCCGTCCACGAGGGAGGAAGCACCGTGTGTAGAAGTGGATGGAAAAAGGGACTGACATCGACTGACCCTGTCTCCTACTCATTGCAGATTACACCATCGGGAAGAAAAGTGCGAAAACTGCAGAGAAGACTGTTCAAGCACCACTCCTTCCAGCCACTGATCCTGTGTGCCGGATATCTCAGGGTAGGCTTGATGATCCGGTGGGTCTCATCCAACCTGGTGACTCTATTCTATTCTATTCTATTCTATTCTATTCTATTCTATTCTATTCTATTCTATTCTATTCTATTCTATTCTATTCTATTCTATTCTATTCTATTCTATTCTATTCTATTCTATTCTATTCTATTCTATTCTATTCTATCCTATTCTATCCCATCCTATCCCATCCTATCCCATCGTATCCCATCCCATCCCATCCCATCCCATCCCATCCCATCCCATCCCATCCCACGTGCACTGGCACTCTTGTTCCTGCAAGTGCTGCCTTTCCGAGACCAGAAACCCTGACTGATGAGCTTGTCCCTCTCTTCCTCCCCAGGGGATGTGGAGAAAGCAGTGACAGAACTGATCATAGATTTTGATGTGAACCCAGAAGAGGAGAGCCCGTATGAAGCTTTGTACAACGCGACATCTTGCCACTCCCTGGACAGCCTTGCCAGTGGGAGATCTTCGGATCGAGAGTCTGTGAATAAGGAAGTGGAATCAGCTGGTCTCAAAGTGGCAGGAGTCAGGCCTGTATGTAGTTATGTGTGTTCACCTCCATTTCTCTTTAGGAGGGTAGGGAACTTCTCTCCATCTCCTTGGTTTTGCAGCAGGAGGTCAGTCCCCAGCTTGAGGAGATCTTTAAGCCCAGCCTGACATTGATTAGAGCAGGCAGGTATCTCTCCTTTTTCACTGCCCTGTTTGCATAACCTCTCCCGTTGCCCACATGCAGACACTTCTTTGTGCCTGATTCTCACCTGGAGTTACATCCTTCAGTTTTCTGGCAGCTGAATGCCGGAGCTTGTGAATTTTGGTTTGTCAGGGCATTGTACTTAACGGAAAGGCGAACTTCTTGTCTAGAAGAAAGCTTTGGAAAGTTCTATGCAAAGTAATTCTGTCATCTCTCTTCCTCCCTGCTCTGTGCAGGAGAACCATGGAATGGTTTGAGTGTGAGGAAGGGACCTCAAAGCCCAGCCAGTTCTACCTCTGCCATGGGCAGGGACACCTCCCACTGGATCAGGGGCTCCAAGCTCCATCCATCCTGGCCTTGAACCCCCCAGGGATGGGGCAGCCACCACTGCTCTGGCAACCTGGGCCAGGGCCTCCTCACCCTCACAGCAAAACATTTCTTCCCAAGATCTGGTCTCCATCTTCCCTCTTTCAGCTTAAAACTGTTCCCCTCATCCTATCCCTGCACTCCCTGATCTGGAGCCCCTCCCCAGCTTTCCTGGAGCCCCTTTCAGTACTGAAAGCTGCTCTAAGGTTTCCATGGGAAAAGGCGCTGAAGAAATTATCTTTAAGAATATCCTGTTGGAAACTAGTTGGCAGCGGAAGCATTTTTTTTTCTGTATTACTTGCAAAGATCCATAGAGGTTACTTGGGGCTTTCCAAGGCAATACAGAACAGCTGGAACTCGTAGAATCACAGAACACCCAGGTTAGAAGAGATCCACCGGATCATCGAGTCCAACCATTCCTATCAAACTGTCCAAAGCTACCTTCCTCCCCTTCCGTTAGCTACCTCTGCCTCCCCTTTAGCAAATGGAGGCAGCACAGTGATGGGGCAGATGGGATTCTGGACTTGTCGTTTGCTCTGTCAGCTTTCAGGGCTTGTTTTCTGGTTGGTTTTACAAAGCCTGCTCCGTAGGTGAACAAAAGGCAAAGCGGCAACGAACAATTAAACTGCTGGTGGTGCTGTAACCATGCCTGCTCTCCCTCTGCAAAGAGGTGTGTCCTTTTGCCTCTAAGAGTAGCAAATATCATAGAAACGAGGCACAAGCTGTAGGAGACTGACCTCTCGGTGAGATCAGTTCTCTCTAGGGTTTGCAATATGAGGTGTTCTGTCCTGTTGGTAACAAAATTATGAATCATAGAATCACCAGGTTGGAAGAGACCCGTCGGATCATCGAGTCCAACCATTGCTATCAGACGCTAAACCATGTCCCTCAGCACCTCGTCTACCTGTGCCTTAAACCCCTCCAGGGAAGGTGAATCGACCCCCTCCCTGGGCAGCCTGTTCCAGTGCCCAATCACCCTTTCTGTGAAATAGTTTTTTACTGATGTTCGGTCTATACCTCCCCTGGTGTAGCTTGAGGCCATTCCCTCTCGCCCTGTCCCCTGTCACTTGGGAGAAGAGCCCAGCTCCCTCCTCTCCACAACCTCCTTTCAGGGAGTTGGAGAGAGCAATGAGGTCTCCCCTCAGCCTCCTCTTCTCCAGGATAAACACCCCCAGCTATGGTGCATCTCTGTGCTGTCCTGTGTTAATGGTGTCTGATGTGAAATCAGCTCAGTTCTGTCCCACATAAGCAAAGGTGAGAGACTGAACAGCAGTGAAAAGGGAGAAGAAAGAGGGATATAGTCCAGGAGCTTGCTGGAGTTCCTCCCAAAACTGGCTGGAGTGTTTGGTTGGGAACGGTTCTCCTCTGCTACCTTTCCTGGTGTCGTTAGATGGAGCTGTTGCAGGGCAGGAGATGACCTAGAGCTGTGTGGAGCTCTGCATGCAGGCAGTGCTGCTCTGGCTGCCCACAGGCAGCAAAGTGTGGAAGGTTGGGCAGAGCAACCTCTCCATGGGAAGGGTTCTCCACTGTCCAAAGTGTCTTTGGCATCGCTTATTCCAGTTTCATTAAGACACAAACGAGGAGTCTTCCCTTTCTACCCTTTGCACAAGTTCATTACTGACCTTTCCCGTGCGTCGAAGCTGGAGAACAAGAGGAAGGGCTGAGAGAGCTGGGGGTGTTTATCCTGTAGAAGAGGAGGCTGAGGGGAGACGTCATTGCTCTCTCCAACTCCCTGAAAGGAGGTTGTGGAGAGAAGGGAGCTGGGCTCTTCTCGCAAGGGACAGGGGACAGGACGAGAGGGAATGGCCTCAAGCTCCACCAGGGCAGGTTCAGGCTGGATATTAGGAAAAAATATTTCACAAAAAGGGTCATTGGGTACTGTCAGAGGCTTCCCAGGGAGGGAGTTGATTCACCTTCCCTGGAGGGGTTTAAGGGACGGGTGGACGAGGTGCTGAGGGACATGGTTTAGTGTTTGATAGGAATGGTTGGACTCAATGATCTAGTGGGTCTTTTCCAACCTGGTGATTCTATGACTCTATGAACGAGCTGCTGTCAAGATTTCCAGTCTGGGTGTGATGAACTAGCTTGAGTAACAAAGCGATAAACCTGTGTAAAGAGCACCAGCAGCAGTTTTAGCCTCCTTGAAGGCAGAGCTGGTGCTGCTGTGTTACCAACAGCAGGGCTGCAGTACAGTGAATCTGCAGACAGGGCACTCTGCCTGAGTAGGAGGAAAGCAGCAGCTGCTGCCAGGCTCTGTGCTGTTAGCATTGAACTTCTACTCCACCCAGATGAATTCGAGGAGGTCCTTACCGTGGATGTAGTGTTGGTGGGAGCAGGAGGGGACGTGTTTTCACACCATGCAGTTGACATTGGTCTTCTAAACTGCAGCGAGAACGGCCGCCGCCTCCTGCCAAGCCTCCGCCAGATGAAGAGGAGGATCAGCATATGGAGAAGAAGATCGGCCATGGTGCTGCTTGTGAGGTTCGTGGGGGCTCGGACTGGGATGTTTTGTATGAATGCGGTTTAAAGAACAGTTTTAATAATCTGCGAGCAGCCAAGTGTGATATTCCCTCCCTTGCAAGTCGGGTTGTGACTGTGAAGTTTCGTTTCGCTCCAGCATTGCTGCTCTCACTTGCCATGGGAACATCCTTTGTGTGGTTCTTCCAGGGCACCTCTGTGTTGACCTTCAGCCTTACTGTCTTATTCTTGGCTCGGAATTCCCTTAGGAAGAGGGTTTTTTCCTGCATCACGTTGTGCTGTGGACTGTTGCCCACTAGTTCTGGTCCCACCAAATGTATCTTCAGTGGAGACTGAAACCCAGAGGGCCCCGACGCTTCCTGCCTCCTCTGAGCTTAGAGCTGTGAAGGAGGCGTGTGAGCTTGTGGGTCCCACTGACGTGATCAGGGATCTGGGGCTTGAATTCAGCTGAGAATTCGGCCCAGCGTATGTTCAAGCTGTCTTCTGCAGAGGTCAGTGCGTGTGAGCTGCTTTTTATGAAGCTAAAGGTCTCCTCTTCTGCGTTGTTGTTCCTGGGCTTGTTCTTACTCACCTGTCTGTGAAGCTCAGGTGTGAAGGCTCTCATGGAGATCCTGGTAGGGGTGTGTGTGAAACCAGGAATGGGTCTTGGCAACTTCTGCTGAAACCCAGGAAAATCTCCAAAGCAAAAGCAAATCTTGTGGAGTTCCCTCCTTCTCCAAATGCAGTAGGTTTAGTGTGAAGCCCATGGATGTTCAACTCCATGCAATGCTCCTGGCTTAGGGAAGAGCAGCTGGAAAGCTGCCCAGTGCAAAAGGACCCGAGGGTCTTGATCAAGAGTGGCTGAACACAAGGCAGCAGTGGCCAAGGAGGCCACCAGCATCCTGGCTTGGATCAGCCATAGGGTTTGATGGGAATGGTTGGACTCGATGATCCGGTGGGTCACTTCCAACCTGGTTGTTCTGTGATTCTATGGGGTGGCCAACAGGAGCAGGGAAGGGATCATCCAGGGGACTCGGCACTGGTGAGGCCGCACCTCAAATCCTGCGTTCAGTTTTGGGGCCCTCACTCCAAGAAGGACATTGAGGGGGTCAGGTGTGTCGGGAGGAGGGGAACAGAGCTGGGAAGGATCTGGAGCCCAGGGGTTGTGGGAACCGCTGAGGGACCTGGGGTAGTTTAGCTTGGAGAGGAGGAGGCTGAGGGGAGACCTCATGGCTCTCTGCAGCAACTGGAGAGGAGGTTGGAGCCAGGCAGGTGTTGGGCTCTTCTCCCCTGTGAAGTGACAGGATGGGAGGACATGGCCTCATGTTGTGCCAGGGGAGGTTTAGGTTGGATCCAGTGGGTTGGAGCAGGTTAGAAGCTGGTTCTAGGAATAAGAGGTGCAGGGGTGTGTGTGATGACATCAGGGATCTTAGGCTTGGAAAGAAGTTCTTTGAGAAACTCTTCAGGAAATGCTGCTTGGACACCACTTAAAGGAAGTTGCCTTTAACAGTTTTATTGTGAAAACAAGCAAACAACATTCGAGAACTAGGAACAGTATTCGAGGATTAGGAACAACATTCGAGGATTAGGAACAGCATTTGAGAACTAGGAACAACATTTGAGGATTAGGAACAGCATTCGAGAACTAGGAACAACATTTGAGGATTAGGAGCAGCATTTGAGAACTAGGAACAGCATTCGAGAATTACAAACAGCATTCAAGAATTACAAACAGCATTCAAGAACTAGGAACAGCATTTAAGAATTACAAACAGCATTTAAGAATTACAAACAGCATTCAAGAACTAGGAACAACATGCAAAACCTTAACCAACCCTCCCCAGGGTAGGGGTGTGCGGACCAAGCACATGGGGGGCACGTGGACGAAGCAGGGGCTGGGAGGGGCCTGGACCAAGTGTACAGTGGTGGGAGGAGAGTCACAGACTAAGCGTATGGGGGAGGTCATGGACGAAGCACAAGGAGGGGTTCACGGACAAAGCGTACGGGGTGTGCGGATGAAGCATGGGGGGGTCACGGATGAAGCGTACCAGGGAGTGCGGATGAAGTGTATGGGGGGTGGTCACGGATGAAGCATACCTGGGGGGTCACGGACAAAGCGCATGGAGGGGTCACGGACAAAGTGTACCTTTCATCTTCGCTTATCGTATGCTTCATCCGCACCGTCGTATTCTTCATCCGCACTCCCTCTACGCTTCTTGTGCCCCCGTACGCTTTATCCGCACCCCCTAGTTCTTTTCATTTGCACCCACTGTATGCTTCACATCCATGTTCCCCCCCTCCCCGTGCCCTTGGTGTGTGACCCACCCCGTGCGCTTTGTCCCCAACCTCCCCACCCCCCGTGAGCTTCGTCATTGACTCCCCCACCACATGCTTGGTCTGTGCCCCCCCCACCCCATGTCCTTGGTCCATGCTCCCCTGCCCCATACGCTTGGTCTATGCCCCCCCCAACAATTGATCCCCGCCCCCCCCCACCCCATGTCCTTGGTCCGCACACCCTTGCCCCGTACACCCCACCCCCGACCCCAACGCTTGGTCCATGGCCACCCCCTGTCCGCGACCCCCCCGTGCGCTTTGTCTGCAGCCCCCCCCCGTATGCTTTGTCCGCGACCCCCCCATGCTTGGTCTGCGACCCCCACCGTGTGCTTTGTCTGCAACCTCCCCTGTAGTGCTTTGTCTGTGACCCCCCCATGCGCTTCATCCATCCCCCCATCCCCCGTGTGTTTTGGCTGTGACCCCCTCCATGCGCTTGATCTGTGACCCCCCCCATACACTTTGCCCGTGACCCGCCCGTACGCATTGTCCACGACCCCCTCGTGCATGTCATCTGCGACCCCCCCATGTACTTGGTCCGCGACCCCCCCATATGCTTTGTCCGTGACCTTCCCCCCGCATACACTTTGTCCGTGACCCCCCCATATGCTTTGTCCACAAGACCCCATGCATTTTGTCCGCAACCCCCCCATGCGCTTTGTCTGCAAACCCCCCCCCATATGCTTTGTCCGTGACCCCCCTAGTGTGCTTTGTCCGTGACACCCCCCTTCCCCATATGCTTTGTCCATGACCTCCCCCCCACATACTTTTTGTCCATGACCCCCCGGACTCTTTATCCGCGACTCCCCCACCATATGCTTTGTCCATGACCTCCCCATGCACTTTGTCCGCAACCCCCCCATGCACTTTGTCCGTGATCCCCCCCATAGGCTTTGTCCACCATCCCCCTGTGCACTTTGTGTGCGACACCCCATGCATTTTGTCCGCAACCCCCCCATGCGCTTTGTCTGCAACGCCCCCCCCACCCCGTATGCTTTGTCCGCGACCCCCCCACAAGCTTGGTCCATGACCCCCTCCCGTGCTTGGTCTGTGATCCCCGCCCATGCTTGATCTGTGACACCCCCCCAATATGCTTTGTCCGTGACCCCCCCCAATGCTTGGTCTGCGACCCCCCCCGTAGTGCTTTGTCTGTGACCCCCACCATGCGCTTCATCCATCTCCCCACACCCCTGTGCGTTTTGGCTGTGACCCCCTCCATGCGCTTCGCCCGTGACCCCCCCGTACGCTTCGCCCGTGACCCCCCCGTACGCATTGTCCGCGACCCCCTTGTGCATGTCATCTGCGACCCCCCCCATATGCTTTGTCCATGACCTCCCCCCCGCATACACTTTGTCCGCAACCCCCCCATATGCTTTGTCCGCGACCCCCCCATATGCTTTGTCCACGACACCCCATGCATTTTGTTCGCAACCCCCCCATATGCTTTGTCCGCGACACCCCATGCATTTTGTCCGCAACCCCCCCATGCACTTTGTCTGCGGCCCCCCCCATATGCTTTGTCCGCAACCCCCCCATATGCTTGGTCCGCGACCCCCCCCATGCACCTTGTCCATGACCCCCCATGCACTTTGTCCACAACCCCCCGTATGCTTTGTCTGTGACCCCCCCTATGTGCTTTATCCGTGACCTCCCCCCCCGCATGCACTTTGTCTGTGACCCCCTGGACTCTTTATCCGCGACTTCCCCCCATATGCATTGTCCGTGACCCCCCCATGCACTTTGTCCACAACCCCCCCCATATGCTTTGTCCGTGACCCCCCCATGCGCCTTGTCCACGACCCCCCCCGCGCTTTATCCGTGACCCGCCCATGCGCTTTGTCCGCAACTCCCTCCATGTGCTTTGTCCGTGACCCCCCCCATATGCTTTGTCCGCGACCCCCCCCCCATGAATTTTGTCCGCAACCCCCCCATGCGCTGTGTCCGTGACCCCCCTGGTATGTTTTGTCCGCGACCTACCCGCACACTTCATCCACCACCCACCCCCGTACGCTTCGCCCACGACCCCATCATATGCTTCGCCTGCGACCCCACGTACACTTTGTCCACAACCCCCCCTGGACTTTGTCCGTGACCCCCCCGTGTGCTTCGTCCCTGACCCCACCCTGTGTGCTTCATCCCCAACCCCACCATGTGCTTCATCTGTGCCCTCCCATACCCTTCATCCACGACACCCCTGTATGCTTTTTCCGTGACCCCCCCCACCCCTGTACACTTGGTCCGCACACCCCTCCCTCCCCCTGTGCGCCTTGTCCGTGACCCCCACCCCTGTACACTTGGTCCGCGCACCCCTCCCTCCCCCCATGCCCTTTATCCATGACCCCCCCCACCATGTGCTTGGTCCGCGCCCCTCCCTGTATGCTTTGTCTGCAACCCCCCCCACCCCCCATGTGCTTGCTCCCCACCCCCCCCCCCCACATGCTTGTTCTACCTCCACCATGCGCTTCGTCCTCCCTCCCTCCTCTTGGTCCACATTCCCCGTAGGCTTCTTCCACGTGTCTCCTACGCTTAGCCTTTGTCGGTGACCCGTATCTTTCATCTTTGCCTCCTTACACTTTGTCTGTGCCCTCTTAGTTCTCTTCATCTTTGCCCCCACTCCGCTTTATCTGTGCCCCCCAGTACTCTTTGTTTGTGCCCATCGCATGCTTCATCTGTGCCGCCCCCACGTTTTGTACCCTTGGTCCTTGCCCCCCGTATTCTTCTACTGCCCTTCCTCCCCGTGGACGCGAACCAAGCACATGGGGTGAGGGGAGGACGAAGCACATGGTGGGGGGGTCGTGGAGAAAGCGTGTTGGAAGGGGGTGTGTGGATCAAGTGTATGGGGAGGGGGTCCATGGAGAAAGCACATGGGGGAGGGGGCGTGGACGAAGTGTACTGGGGGGAGACGGACGTGGACAAAGCAGGGGGGCAGGGGGGAGTGCGGATGAATAATAGGGGGGGGTCACAGACGAAGCGCAGACAAAGCATACAGGGGGGTCATGGACAGAGTGTATCTTTCATCTTCACTTCCCGAATGCTTCGTCTGTGCCATCGTATTCTTCATCCGCACTCGCCCTGCACTTCATGTGCCCCCCTCTTAGTACTGTTTGTCTGCGTCCCCATATGCTTTATCCACGCCCCCTTGTACTCTTCGCTTCCACAGGTACGCTTCATCTAGGCCCCTTAGTGCTCTTTTGTTTGCCACCCCATGCACTTTGTCTGCACCTCTTGTACTCTTGGTCTGTGCCCCCGTAAGCTTTGTCTAGGCCCCTTAGTACTCTTTCTTTGCCCTCCTTATGCTTCATCCGCGCCCCCTTAGTGCTCTTTGTCTGCCCTCCTGTACCCTTTATACGCTTTATCCGCGCCCCCCAGTACTGCTCGTTCACATCCACCATGTGCTTCATCCGTGCCCCTCGTACCATTGGTCTGCACCCCCTGTGTGCTTCGACCGTCCCCCCCGACCCTGTTTACGAAGTGTGTGTGGGGGTCACATATGAAGCGTATGGGGTGACATCACGGTCGAAGCATACGAGGGGGTCGCAGACTAAGCATATGAGGGACGAAGTGTACAGGGGGGTCACAGATGAAGCACATGGTGGGGTCGTGGACGAAGTGTATGGGGGGGTGCGGATGAAGCATACGAGAGGTGCAAACGAATAGTACTAGAGTGTGTGGATAAAGCGTATGGGGCCACAGAGAAATGGTACTAAGAGGGGGCAGAGAAATGGTACTAAGAGGGGGGCACAGAGAAATGGTACTAAGAGGGGGCACAGAGAAATAGTACTAAGAGGGGGCACAAGAAGCGTAGGGGGAGTCTGGATGAAGAATACGATGGCACAAGCGAAGTGTATGGCAGGCGAAGATGAAAGGTACATTTTGTCCATGACCCCCCCCCCCCGTATTCTTCATCCGTGACGTCCCCTCCCCCAGCACGCTTCGACAGTGCCCGTCCTAACCCCTCACGCTTCGTCTGTGCCCCCCTGCACACTTTGTCCATGCCCCCCTGTACACTTTGTCTGCCCCCTTAGTATCATTTGTCTGTGCCCCCCTGCACACTTTATCCATATGCCCCCTGTACATTTTGTCTGTGAACCCCTCACCCCAGTTCGCCCGCCTCCCCCAATTCATACCCTTGGTGTCCCCCCTGTACCCTTCATCCGCACTCCCAACCCTTTGTGTCCACACCCCTGCCTTGAGTCCCCCCCTGGTTCCCTTCGTCCCCCTCTCCCGTTCCCCTCATCCCCCTCTCCCATTCCCTTCTTTCCCCCCACCCCCGGTTCCCTTCATCCCCCCCATTCCCTTCATCCCCCCGTTCCCTTCGTCCCACCCACCATTCCCTTCGTCCCCCTACCCCGTTCCCTTTGTTCCCCCCAGCCTTGTTCCCTTCGTCCCCCTCCCACTTTCCCTTCGTCCCCTTACCCCTTTCCCTTCATCCTCTGACCCCGTTCCCTTCGTCCCCCCATTCCCTTCATCCCCCCCATTCCCTTCATCCCCCCATTCCCTTCATCCCCCCGCCGTTCCCTTCGTCCCCCCACCCCGTTCCCTTCGTCCCCCTACCCCGTTCCCTTCGTCCCCACAGCCCTGTTCCCTTTGTCCCCCTCCTACTTTCCCTTCGTCCCCCTCTCCCATTCCCTTCATCCCCCCATTCCCCATTCCCTTCATCCCCCCCTTCCCTTCATCCCCCCGTTCCCTTCGTCCCCCCAGCCCTGTTCCCTTCATCCCCCCAGCCCTGTTCCCTTCGTCCCCCCCCACCGTTCCCTTCGTCCCCCTCCAACTTTCCCTTCGTCCCCCTCTCCCATTCCCTTCTTTACCCCCCACCCCAGTTCCCTTCATCCCTCCATTCCCTTCATCCCCCTGTTCCCTTCATCCCCCCCTCCCACTTCCCCTTCGTCCCCCCAGCCCGTTCCCTTCGTCCCCCTCCCACTTTCCCTTCGTCCCCCTCCCACTTTCCCTTCGTCCCCCTCCCACTTTCCCTTTGTCCCCTCACCCCTTTCCCTTCGTCCCCTCACCCTGTTCCCTTTGTCCCCCCATTCCCTTCGTCCCCCCACCCCATTCCCTTTGTCCTCCCCATTCCCTTCGTCCTCCCCAGTTCCCTTCATCCCCCCACCCCGTTCCCTTCATCCTCCCTCGTTCCCTTCATCCCCCTACCCCCGTTCTCTTTGTCCCCCCAACCCTGTTCCCTTCGTCCCCCTCCCACTTTCCCTTCGTCCCCCTCTCCCATTCCCCTTTTTCCCCGCCCTGGTTCCCTTCATCCACCCCATTCCCTTCATCCCCCTGTTCCCTTCATCCCCCCAGCCCTGTTCCCTTCGTCCTCCCCCGTTCCCTTCGTCCCCCAGCCCGTTCCCTTCGTCCCCCCAGTTCTGTTCCCTTCGTCCCCCTCCCACTTTCCCTTCGTCCCCTCACCCCTTTCCCTTCGTCCCCTCACCCTGTTCCCTTCATCCCCTGACCCCGTTCCCTTCATCTCCCCATTCCCTTCATCCTCCCCAGTTCCCTTCGTCCCCCCACCCCGTTCCCTTCATTCTCTCTCCTTCCCTTCGTCCCCCCAGCCCTGTTCCCTTCGTCCCCCTCCCACTTTCCCTTCGTCCCCCTCTCCCATTCCCCTCTTTCCCCGCCCCGGTTCCCTTCATCCCCCCGTTCCCTTCATCCCCCCTACCCCGTTCCCTTCGTCCCCCCAGCCCTGTTCCCTTCGTCCCCCTCCCACTTTCCCTTCGTCCCCTCACCCCTTTCCTTTCGTCCCTTCACCCTGTTCCCTTCATCCCCTGACCCCGTTCCCTTTGTACCCCCATTCCCTTCGTCCCCCTACCCTGTTCCCTTCGTCCCCTACCCTGTTCCCTTCGTCCCCCCACCCCATTCCCTTCGTCCTCCCCATTCCCTTCGTCCTCCCCAGTTCCTTTCGTCCCCCCACCCCGTTCCCTTCATCCTCCCCCATTCCCTTCGTCCCCCTACCCCGTTCCCTTCGTCCCCCCAGCCCTGTTCCCTTCGACCCCCTCCCACTTTCCCTTTGTCCCCCTCCCACTTTCCCTTCGTCCCCTCACCCCTTTCCCTTCATCCTCTGACCCCGTTCCCTTCTTCCCCCCATTCCCTTTGTCCCCCCATTCCCTTTGTCCCCCCATTCCCTTTGTCCCCCCATTCCCTTCATCCCCCCATTCCCTTCATCCCCCCATTCCTTTCGTCCTCCCCCATTCTCTTCGTCCTCCCCCATTCCCTTTGTCCCCCTATCCCGTTCCCTTTGTCCCCCCCATTCCCTTCGTCCCCCCCGTTCCCTTCATCCCCCCACCCTGTTCCCTTCGTCCTCCACCCCCATTCCCTTTGTCTCCCCCCTGTTCCCTTCGTTCCCCCCCGTTCTCTTAGTCCCCCCTTCCCTTCATCCCCCCACCCCCGTTCCCTTCATCCCCCTACCCTGTTCTCTTCATCCCCCTACCCTCGTTCCCCTCATCCTCCCCAATTCCCTTCGCCCCCCCCCTCTGTTCCCTTCGTCCCCCCACCCCTGTTCCCTTCATCCTCCCCCATTCCCTTCATCCCCCCAATTCCCTTCGTCTCCCCCCCGTTCCCTTCGTACCACCCCTGTTCCCTTCGTCCCCCCCATTCCCGTCATATCCCCTGTTCCCTTCATCCCCCCAATTCCCTTCGTCTCCCCCCGCCGTTCCCTTCGTCCCCCCACCCGTTCCCTTCGTCCTCCTACCCCGTTCCCTTCGTCCCCCCCGTTTCCTTCATCCCCCCTACATTCCGTTCATCCCCCCACCCTGTTCCCTTTGTCCCCCCTCCGTTCCCTTCGTCCCCCTATCCCGTTCCCTTCATTCCCCCCCAATTCCCTTCATCCCCCCCATTCCCTTCATCCCCCCACCCCGTTCCCTTCGTCATCCCCCCGGTTCCCTTCATCCCCCCCCATTCCCTTCATCCCCCAACCCCATTCCCTTCGTCATCCCCCAGTTCCCTTCATGCCCCCCGTTCCCTTCATCTCCCACCCCCGTTCCCTTCTTCCCCCCCTGCCCCTTTCCCTTGGTCCTCCCACTCCGTTCCCTTTGTCCCCCTATCCCATTCCCTTCATTCCCCCCAATTCCCTTCATCCCCCCACCCTGTTCCCTTCATCCCCCTCCCCGTTCCCTTCATCATCCCCCATTCCCTTCGTCGTCCCCCCCCATTCCCTTCATCCCTCCACCCCGTTCCCTTTGTCATCTCCCCCTTGTTCCCTTTGTCGTCCCCCCCCATTCCCTTCGTCCCCCCTCAACACTTCATCCCCCCTTCTGCCCCTTGCCCCCCATTCCCTTTCTCTGCCCCCGTTCCCTTTGCCCGACCCCCTCGTTCCCTTTGCCCCGCCCTCTGTTCCCTTTGCCCCGCCCCCTGTTCCCTTTGCCCGGCCCCCTTTTCCTTTTCCCCGCCCCCCGTTCCCTTTGCCCCTGCCCCCCCGTTCCCTTTACCACTGCCCCCCGTTCCCTTTGCCCCTGCCCCGCTCCCTTTGCCCCTGCCCCCCGTTCCCTTTGCCCCACTCCCCGTTCCCTTTGCCCCGCCCTGTTCCCTTTGCCCCGCCCTGTTCCCTTTGCCCCGCCCCCCGCTCCCTTTGCCCTGTCCCATTCCCTTTGCCCCACCTTCCGTTCCCTTTCCCCGCCCCATTCCCTTTGCCCCCGACCCCTGCTCCCTTTGCCCCCGCCCCCTGCTCCCTTTGCCCCGCCCCCTGCTCCCTTTGCCCCGCCCCCTGCTCCCTTTGCCCCGCCCCCTGCTCCCTTTGCCCCGCCCCCTGCTCCCTTTGCCCCGCTCCCTTCCCTTTGCCCCGCTCCCTTCCGTTTGCCCCGCTCCCTTCCCTTTGCCCCCGCCCCTTCCCTTTGCCCAGCCCCCCGTTCCCTTTGCCCCGCCCCCCGTTCCCTTTGCCCCGCCCCCTGTTCCCTTTGCCCCGCCCCCTGTTCCCTTTGCCCCGCCCCCTGTTCCCTTTGCCCGGCCCCCTTTTCCCTTTCCCCGCCCCCCGTTCCCTTTGCCCCTGCCCCCCCGTTCCCTTTGCCCCGCCCCCTGCTCCCTTTGCCACGCTCCCTTCCCTTTGCCCCCGCCCCTTCCCTTTGCCCAGCCCCCCCGTTCCCTTTGCCCCGCCCCACTCCCTTTGCCCCGCCCCTTCCTTTTGCCCCGTTCCCCGTTCCCTTTGCCCCGTTCCCCGTTCCCTTCACCCCGCTCCCTTTCCCTTCACCCACCCCGCCCCTTTCCCCATGTCCACGCTGCCCCTTTCCCCATGTCCACCCTGCCCCCTTTCCCTTCATCCACCCTGCTTTTCCCCTTCACCACGCCCCCCGTTGCCTTCATCCACTCCCCCCATATTATTCGTTGGCGCACACTATGTTTCATCCACACCCTCCCGCGTACCCTTGGTTGGCGCTCCCCATTGACTTCGACCGCCCACCTCGTACCCTTCGAACGCGCCGCCCCCCCCATATCCTTCGACCGCACCCCCCCAGTACCCTTCATCCGCCCCCCTGTACTCTTATTCTATGCAACCTTAAACTATAAACTGTGCCTCCCTACCCTATGTCTGCGTCCCTGGGCACTGTGGCACCTTGGGTGGCACTGGGGCTGGGGGCAGCTGGAGCATGTGTCGGAGAAGCTCCTCGGGTGGCACTAGGGCTGGAGGCAGCTGGAGCATGTGTTGGAGAAGCCCCTCGGGTGGCACTGGGGCTGGAGGCAGCTGGAACATCCGCTGGAGAAGGCCCTTGGGTGGTACTTCGGCTGGAGGCAGCTGGAGCAGAGGCTGGAGAAGCTCCTCAGTTGGCACTGGGGCTGGGGGCAGCTGGAATATCCGCTGGAGAAGCCCCTCGGGTGGCACTGATGTTGGGAGCAGCTGGAACATGTGTTGGAGAAGCTCCTCGGGTGGCACTGGGGGCAGCTGGAGCATGTGTTGGAGAAGCCCCTCGGGTGGCACTGGTGCTGTAGGAAGCTGGAGCATGTGTTGGAGAAGCCCCTCGGGTGGCACTGGTGTTGGGGGCAGCTGGAACATGTGCTGGAGAAGCCCCTCGGGTGGCACTGGGGCTGGAGGCAGCTGGAACATCCACTGGAGAAGCCCCTCGGGTGGCACTGGTGTTGGGGGCAGCTGGAGTATCCGCTGGAGAAGCCCCTTGGGTGGCACTGGGATTGGAGGCAGCTGGAACATTCGCTGGAGAAGGCCCTCGGGTGGCACTGATGCTGAAGGCAGCTGGAGCATGTGTTGGAGAAGCCCCTCGGGTGGCACTGGGGCTGGAGGCAGCTGGAACATCCGCTGGAGAAGGCCCTTGGGTGGTACTTCGGCTGGAGGCAGCTGGAGCAGAGGCTGGAGAAGCTCCTCAGTTAGCACTGGGGCTGGGGGCAGCTGGAATATCCGCTGGAGAAGCCCCTCGGGTGGCACTGATGTTGGGAGCAGCTGGAACATTCGCTGGAGAAGGCCCTCGGGTGGCACTGGGGGCAGCTGGAGCATGTGTTGGAGAAGCCCCTTGAGTGGCACTGATGTTGGGGGCAGCTGGAACATCCACTGGAGAAGCCCCTTGGGTGGCACTGGTGCTGTAGGAAGCTGCAGCATGTGTTGGAGAAGCCCCTCGGGTGGCACTGGGTCTGGGGGCAGCTGGAACATGTGCTGGAGAAGCCCCTCGGGTGGCACTGGTGCTGGAGGCAGCTGGAACATTCGCTGGAGAAGGCCCTCGGGTGGCACTGATGCTGAAGGCAGCTGGAGCATGTGTTGGAGAAGCCCCTCGGGTGGCACTGGGGCTGGAGGCAGCTGGAACATCCGCTGGAGAAGGCCCTTGGGTGGTACTTCGGCTGGAGGCAGCTGGAGCAGAGGCTGGAGAAGCTCCTCAGTTGGCACTGGGGCTGGGGGCAGCTGGAATATCCGCTGGAGAAGCCCCTCGGGTGGCACTGATGTTGGGAGCAGCTGGAACATGTGTTGGAGAAGCTCCTCAGTTGGCACTGAGGCTGGGAGCAGCTGGAACACGTGCTGGAGAAGCTCCTGGGGTGGCACTGGTGTTGGGGGCAACTGGAACATGTGCTGGAGAAGCCCCTCGGGTGGCACTGGTGTTGGGAGCAGCTGGAGCATGTGTTGGAGAAGCCCCTCGGGTGGTACTGGTGTTGGGGGCAGCTGGAGCATGTGTTGGAGAAGCCCCACGGGTGGCACTGGGGCTGGAGGCAGCTGAAACATCCACTGGAGAAGCCCCTCGGGTGGCACTGATGTTGGGAGCAGCTGGAGCATCCGCTGGAGAAACCCCTCGGGTGGCACTGGTGTTGGGGGCAGCTGGAACATCTGCTGGAGAAGCCCCTCGGGTGGTACTGGTGCTGGAGGCAGCTGGAACATCCGCTGGAGAAGCCCCTCGGGTGGCACTGGGGCTGGAGGCAGCTGGAGCATGTGTTGGAGAAGCCCCTGGGTGGCACTGGTGTTGGGAGCAGCTGGAACATGTGTTGGAGAAGCCCCTCGGGTGGCACTGGGGCTGGGGCAGCTGGAACATGTGCTGGAGAAGCCCCTCGGGTGGCACTGGTGTTGGGGGCAACTGGAACATGTGCTGGAGAAGCCCCTCGGGTGGCACTGGGGCTGGAGGCAGCTGGAGCATGTGTTGGAGAAGCCCCTCGGGTGGCACTGGGGCTGGAGGCAGCTGGAACATCCGCTGGAGAAGCCCCTCGGGTGGCACTGGGGCTGGAGGCAGATGGAACATCCGCTGGAGAAGCCGCTCGGGTGGCACTGGGACTGGAGGCAGCTGAAGCATGTGTTGGAGAAGGCCCTCGGGTGGCACTGGTGTTGGGGGCAGCTGGAGTATCTGCTGGAGAAGCCCCTCGGGTGACACTGGGACTGGAGGCAGCTGGAGCAGAGGCTGGAGAAGCCTCTCGGGTGGCACTGGTCCTGGGGGCAACTTGAACATCTGCTGGAGAAGCCCCTCAGGTGGCACTGGTGCTGGAGGCAGCTGGAGCATGTGTTGGAGAAGCCCCTCGGGTGGCACTGGTGGTGGAGGCAGCTGGAACATATGCTGGAGAAGCCCCTCGGGTGGCACTGGTGTTGGGAGCAGCTGGAATATGTGCTGGAGAAGCCCCTCGGGTGGCACTGGGGCTGGGGGCAGCTGGAACATGTGTTGGAGGAGCCCCTTGGGTGGCACTGGGGACTGCTGGGGACCCCTGCTCCCTTTGTGGCTGGGGAGCTTGCTGGGGACGCCCCCCCCTTATCCTTTGACCGCCCCCCTGTACTCTTAATCTGTGCCCCCATAAACTTAAACTGTGCCTACCGTACTCTTTGTCCGCGTCCCCGGGCGCTGTGGCTGCAGCAGCTGGATGACGGGTCACCGATATAAGTTGCCCAGAATCCAGAAGCACAACTTGTCCCCTGGTGGACTCGCACAAGGTTCTCTCAGTGCTCTGGGGACCATCAGGTGCTCCAGCTGTTTCTTGGCTTCTGGGATCCTCAGCTCCTGAGCCGTTCTCTTACTACTCGTCCCTGAATGGTCTCTTTTTCGGTGGGAGGGCGGCCTCTGTGCTGTTGCCTCTTCTTTTTGGAGCTCTCTGAGGCTGTGAGCTGGAACCTGGGCTGCCTGTGTTGGCCGCGGAGGGCTCTGCCCCAGTCATTTCGAGTTGCTGTTGCTCCTCGTTGGCATTAGTGGGGGCAGAGCTGGTGGCAGGCAGTGGGGAGCTGGGAGGCTCTTGTGCCCCAGAGGTTGTAGAGCCGGTGGAGGTGGCAGCTGGAGCAGAGGCTGGAGAAGGTGCTCTGGTTGCACTGGGGCTGGGGGCAGCTGGAACATCCGCTGGAGAAGCCCGTCAGGTGGCACTGGGGCTGGAGGCAGCTGGAACATGCGCTGGAGAAGCCCCTCGGGTGGCACTGGTGCTGGAGGCAGCTGGAATATCCGCAGGAGAAACCCCTCCGGTGGCACAGGGGGTGGGAGCAGCTGGAGCATGTGCTGGAGAAGGCCCTCGGGTGGCACTGGTGCTGGAGGCAGCTGGAACATCCACTGGAGAAGGCCCTTGGGTGGTACTTCGGCTGGAGGCAGCTGGAACATGTGCTGGAGAAGCCCCTCGGGTGGCACTGGTGCTGTAGGCAGCTGGAGCATGTGTTGGAGAAGCCCCTCGGGTAGCACTGGTGTTGGGGGCAGCTGGAGCATGTGTTGGAGAAGCCCCTCGGGTAGCACTGGTGTTGGGGGCAGCTGGAGCATGTGTTGGAGAAGCCCCTCGGGTGGCACTGGGGCTGGAGGCAGCTGCAGCATGTGTTGGAGAAGCCCCTCGAGCAGCACTGATGTTGGGGGCAGCTGGAGCATGTGCTGGAGAAGGCCCTCGGGTGGCACTGGGGCTGGGGGCAGCTGGAGTATCTGCTGGAGTAGCCCCTCGGGTGGCACTGGGGCTGGGGGCAGCTTGAACGTGTGCTGGAGAAGCCCCTCAGGTGGCACTGGGGCTGGGGGCAGCTGGAGCATGTGTTGGAGAAGCCCCTCGGGTGGCACTGGGTCTGGGGGCAGCTGGAGCATGTGTTGGAGAAGCCCCTCGGGTGGCACTGGGGCTGGAGGCAGCTGGAGCATGTGTTGGAGAAGCCCCTCGGGTGGCACTGGTGTTGGGGGCAGCTGGAACATATGCTGGAGAAGCCCCTCGGGTGGCACTGGGGCTGGAGGCATCCGGAGGATGTGCTGGAGAAGCCCCTCGGGTGGCACTGGTGTTGGGGGCAGCTGGAACATCCGCTGGAGAAGCCCCTCGGGTGGCACTGGGGCTGGAGGCATCCGGAGCATGTGCTGGAGAAACCCCTCGGGTGGCACTGGGGCTGGGGGCAGCTGGAACATCTGCTGGAGAAGCCCCTCAGGTGGCACTGGGGCTGGGGGCAGCTGGAACATCTGCTGGAGAAGCCCCTCGGGTGGCACTGGGGCTTTTGGCAGCTGGAACATGCGCTGGAGAAGCCCCTCGGGTGACACTGGTGCTGGAGGCAGCTGGAGCATGTGTTGGAGAAGCCCCTCGGGTGGCACTGGGGCTGGAGACAGCTGGAACATCCACTGAAGAAGCCCCTCAGTTGGCACTGGGGCTGGGGGCAGCTGGAACATCCGCTGGAGAAGCCCCTCGGGTGGCACTGGTGCTGGGGGCAGCTGGAGCTTGTGTTGGAGAAGCCCCTTGGGTGGCACTGGGGCTGGGGGCAGCTGGAGCTTGTGTTGGAGAAGCCCCTTGGGTGGCACTGGTGCTGGGGGCAGCTGGAGCATGTGTTGGAGAAGCCCCTCGGGTGGCACTGGGGCTGGGGGCAGCTGGAGTATCTGGTGGAGAAGCCCCTCGGGTGGCACTTGGGCTGGGGGCAGCCGGAGCTTGTGTTGGAGAAGCCCCTCGGGTGGCACTGGGGCCGGGGGCAGCTGGAATATCCGCTGGAGAAGTCCCTCAGGTGGCACTTGGGCTGGGGGCAGCTGGAGCATGTGTTGGAGAAGCCCCTCGGGTGGCACTGGGGACGGATGGGGACCCCTGCGCCCTTTGTGACTGGGGAGCCTGCTGGGGACGCACCCCCCCTTATCCTTTGACCGCCCCCCTGTACTCTTAATCTGTGCCCCCATAAACTTAAACTGCGCCTACCATACTCTTTGTCCACGTCCCCGGGTGCTGTGGCTGCAGCAGCTGGATGACGGGTCACCGATATAAGTTGCCCAGAATCCAGAAGCACAACTTGTCCCCTGGTGGACTTGCACAAGGTTCTCTCAGTGCTCTGGGGACCATCAGGTGCTCCAGCTGTTTCTTGGCTTCTGGGTTCCTCAGCTCCTGAGCTGTTCTCTTACTGCTCGTCCCTGAATGGTCTCTTTTTCGGTGGGAGGGCGGCCTCTGTGCTGTTGCTTCTTCTTTTTGGAACTCTCCGAGGCTGTGAGCTGGAGCCTGGGCTGCCTGAGCTGGACGAGGAGGGCCCTGCCCCAGTCATCTCAAGTTGCTGTTGCTCCTCGTTGGCATTAGTGGGGGCAGAGCTGGTGGCAGGCAGTGGGGAGCTGGGAGGCTCTTGTGCCCCAGACGTTGTAGAGCCGGTGGAGGTGGCAGCTGGAACATCTGGAGCAGCCCCTTGGGTGGCACTGGGGCTGGGGGCAGCTGGAACAGCAGATGGAGCAGCCCCTCTGGTGGCACTGGGGCTTGGGGCAGTTGGAGCAGCCCCTTGGGTGGCACTGGGGCTGGGGGCAGCTGTAGCATCAGTTGGAGCAGCCCCTCTGGTGGCACTGGGGCTGGGGGCAGCTGGAGCAGCAGATGGAACAGCCCCTCTGGTGGCACTGGGGCTGGGGGCAGCTGGAGCAGCCCCTCGGGTGGCACTGGGGCTGGGGGCAGCTGGGACAGCAGCTGGAACAGCCCCTTGGGTGGCAATGGGGCTGGGGGCTGGTGGAACAGAGGCCGGAGAAGCCCTTCGGCTGGTGCTGGGACCGGGGACAGCTGGTGGTCTGTCCTCTCGCTCATGGGTGGGACGGGCAGCTTCTCTTCTGTTGTACTGCTGCGTGTCCCAGCCGAACCGGACACTGATGGTGTCAACGAGTCGGTCCACAAAACCTGCTGTGTGTTGCTGCAGAGTGTCTTGCAGCACTTGGTTTAAGATATCTCTGTCTGGACCGAATCGGCGTACGGTCGACATGACCAGATTCTGGGCTTCTCTTCCTTGTGTGTTGCTGTCCCTAAGGAGCTGCGTCAGCTCCTGCTGGACCCATGACATCAAGGGCCATAGAAAGTATGGGTCACGTTGTACTGTCATGGCCCACATCCGCGGGTGGATATTGCGTCGCGGAGTTCTGCGCGGCCAAAGGTGACTTTGTGCTGGCCGGGGGTCTTGTTCCTGACGGCTTACGGGGATAGCTGGGGTCCCCTGCGTCCCTTGTGGCTGGGGGACTTGCTGGTGATGGTTTGCGGGGACGGCTGGGGTCCCCTGTTCCCCCTGTGGCTGAGGGGCCTGCTGGGCACGGCCTCTGGGGATTGTTGGATTCCCCTGTTCCCCCCGTGGCAGGTGGACAACGGCTGGTGGTGCCTCAGGGGGTTGGATGACACGCTCCTCAAAGCGGTCATCTGCCTCCACGGAATGGAGGATGGATTCTAGCCTCCTCCTGCAGAGGGGGCATCGGGGCGTTTGAAGGGCCCACTGCAGGATGCAGGTGTAACAAAAGGTGTGGAGACACGGCATCGTGTAGGCTGCTGCCTCGATGGTGTCCAGGCAAATGGTGCAGCGCTCACCTGCCCCCATGGCCGTGCCTCCTGCCTGCAGTGGGCTGGCGGAGCTGGAGCTGGAGCTCTCCGCCATCTGCAACAGCACGTGTGGAGCTAGAAGAAGGAAGAGAGGTCTTTCTAAGTGGCTGGCTCGGGCAGGGGTGGAAGAAATGCATAGGGCCCTCAGGAGGGGAAACCCTTCTAGCTCCTCAGGGCCATGTTTCCCCACAAAACTCACCTGTGCTGTTGTGCAATGCGCCTTCTGGCTTATATAACTGCCTTTCGCCGGTTTGGCTCGGGCAAATCGTCTCTTGGGCCCAAGTTGCCTTGGGAGCTCAAGAGAACGCCTCCTGCTTCGCGAGCTGCTCAGCAGTTAGCAGTTGACCACCCGTTGCTAAGGTGACAACTGACCACTCTTACCTTGCTGGGGTCTATCTTACCCATGTTTCTTGGCCCAGAACACATGTCTGGGACTACTGCAATGTCACTGCCCCTTCCATGTCCCAGTCCCTTCTCTCGTGCTTGGTTTTGGTGGCCTCAGTTTGAGTTTTGAAGCACCCAGGGCAGTGGTTGAATCTCCATCCTTGAAGGGGCTCAAAAACCATGGCAGTTGGGGCTGAGGGTTAGCAAGCACAGTCCTACTGGGCTGGTGGTTGGACTGGACAAGCTTAGAGGGCTTTTCCATCTTTAATAGTTCTAAAATTCTCAAAGGCAAGTGGAATGGCAGTTGCCTCCAACTGTCAGAACTGACTCTGGGTCACTGGGTGTTTTGCTTTGAACATATTGACCTGCTGAGGTTCCTACAAGGCATCAACATGATCTCTTGTCTGACACAGTGTCAAATCTACACGAGAAGCAAATAAATGTTGTTTTAATAGAACTGACTGTTGATAGAGGGAGTTAATACATAAACAGTAAAACTGAAGTGTAAAATTGTGGACTGATGGCTCTGCTGCTGTTAAAATGGTTTCGTTGTGCTTTAGACACACATTATGGTGAAGAATTTCTTCACTATAAGGGTAGGGAGGCCCTGGAACAGGTTGCTGAGGGCTGTGGTGGCTGCCCCATCCCTGGAGGGGTTCAAGGCCAGGTTAGGTGGGGCTTGGAGCAACCTAATCCAGAGAGATATATCCCTGCTGCCCATGGAAGATCTAGATGATCTTTAAGGTCCCTCTCCAACTCTTCTATGATTCCATGATAACCCGTGCTGAGGCTGGCTTGGGGCAGAGGAGAGCTGAGGAGCAGGTCATGGCATAATTGCAAAGCAGAACTCGGTCACAGTGATAAACACAAGGGAGTGAAGCAGGCATTGACTATTCACACTGAGTTATCTTGTCATGTTTGATTATAAACCACCTGCTGTGTTGTCCTGCCATTAACAGCTTTGGAAACACGTTTGGAAACACAGGAATCTTGCTGGCAGATAGATTTGTATGCAAAGTGGTTTGCAGAGCAGATCTTGATCTGCAGCTGATTTTGCTGATGCGACTTAGAGGCAGCGAGTGTCTCTGCCTGACAGTGACCTCTGCATAAAGCACTTCTGGGTCTGATTTTTAATGTTTGCTTACTTTGTCCGGGTACCCTACGCTGCTGATTTCTGCTCATTATTTATTAGCTCAGTGTATGTTTCTTGTGGATTGGGGAGGTGTGAACAGGAATATGCTTAGGGAATGCTGTTTGTTCAGTTGTGGGCCCCTCACCACAAGAAGGATGTTGAGGCTCTGGAGAGAGTCCAGAGAAGAGCAACGAAGCTGGTGAAGGGGCTGGAGAACAGACCTGATGAGAAAGGGCTGAGAGAGCTGGGGGTGTTTATCCTGGAGAAGAGGAGGCTGAGGGGAGACCTCATTGCTCTCTCTAATTACCTGAAAGGAGGTTGTAGAGAGGAGGGAGCTGGGCTCTTCTCCCAAGGGACAGGACAAGAGGGAATGGCCTCAAGCTCCTCCAGGGGAGATTTAGGCTGGACGTTTGGAGGAAGTTTTTCATGGAAAGGGTCATTGGGCATTGGAACAGGCTGTGCAGGGAGAGGGTTGATTCCCCTTCCCTGGAGGGGTTTAAGGGACGGGTGGATGAGATGCTGAGGGACATGGGTTAGTGTTTGATGGGAATGGTTGGACTCGATGATCCGGTGGGTCTCTTCTAACCTGGTGATTCTATGATTCTATGAAATGTCTCTTCTCATTGAAGCATCCTGATCTGCTTTCCTCCAAACCTGCTCTGCCAGGGTAGTTTGTCCATGAGCATCGTGGGGTTGAGACAAACTCTCTTAGAGCAGATCTTTTACCTTTCGTTGTAGAAAAGCATGAGTACAAACAAGCTAAGAAGGAGATTGTTTGGAGGTGCTCAGGTGCCTTCTTTCGCTCTCTGTAGAAACCTTCTGGGTTTATGGCTGAATAAAAGTTGTGTTGTCACATGAAACTCGAGTTCCATTTGTTTACAACTCATCTGGGAAAGGGAAGTTGAGACAAAAGGCAAGGCGCCAGGGTTGTTCCAGCAGTTTGGTGTGCGCTTCTGGTGGGGCTGGAGAGAGAGAGATGAGGTGAGTTAGCTTTCAAAAAGTCTTTCGGAGTCAACTGCTGTGGATTAAGTGCACTTTCAAGAGCATCCCTGGAGGGGTTCAAGGCCAGGTTGGATGGGGCTTTGATCACCCTGATCCAGGGACAGGTGTCCCTGCCTGTGGCAGAGGGTTGGAACTGGATGGGCTTAGATGTCCCTTCCAACCCAAACCACTCTGTGATTAACTACATCTTATTTTGAGGCTTTGTTAATAGTGAATATTTACACACACTAACTGACCTGTATTGATAAATGAAAGATAAACTGGAAGAAAGTTTGATTTGGTGATATTACTCCTGGTTGCAGAGCCTCGTGGTTCTCCAGCACCCACTGGTCTTCATTTTGGGTGAATTTGAACCCAAAACTCTGTTTAAAGCCTGGAAAGAGGAACGATAAAGAAAATTAAGTGTAACCAAGCTTATAAATGCACATCCAAAGGTTTACTAAGCAAAAGCTGGGAACTGTGGGCTACTAGGGAGTCTTCAGGTTCAGAGAACAGCAGGATAATCATCACCTGCAGGACTTCTAGGAGCACACGAGAGCCTGGCTGGAGGTCCAGGTTGCCACTGTTCTGCCACAGGCTGCTTCTGTGCAGTGTTGTTCCAAGATCTCTGGCGAGAGCCACTTACCTACTGTCACGGTCTGAGGGTTTCATGCCACCATCTGGTCAGAAGCTTTTCTCCTTAATTTGCTCATTAGGAGCTCCTTCACCTGAAAAGGAGCAGATCTGCCTGGCAGCTCCAGCTCAAAGCAGGTAGAATCAAGGCGTTCTTTGCCGGACGTGGCCCGTTTCCTCCCATTGAAAGAGTTGGTTTAAAAGGCAGCTGAGCTCATGCAGGAGCAGTGCACGGACGCAGGACTCTGCTGCTGGCCCTGGGTGTCTTTCCAAGGCTCCCGAAGCCTCCAGGGGTCTAACTTGCGGTCGGGTAGGTACCTATTTGCCCGTGAAACAACTCATGCTTTCACTTTGGGGAAGAAATTGGAGGTGGTGCTTAAGCTGCTGTCCATGTTAGTTCCCAGAGTCTAAGTAGCATGTGAGTCCTCTTGGGGGGTGTTTTTTTCAGACCTGTTCTGTGTTCAGTTCTGGCCCCTCACCACGTGAAGGATGTTGAGGCTCTGGAGCGAGTCCAGAGAAGAGCAACGAAGCTGGTGAAGGGGCTGGAGAACAGGCCTGATGAGGAAGGGCTGAGAGAGCTGGGGGTGTTTATCCTGGAGAAGAGGAGGCTGAGAGGAGACCTCATTGCTCTCTGCAACTCCCTAAGCAGAGGTTGTGGAGAGGAGGGAGCTGGGCTCTTCTCCCAAGGGACAGGGGACAGGATGAGAGGGAATGGCCTCAAGCTCCACCAGGGAAGGGTCAGACTGGACATTAGGAAGGAATTTTTCATGGAAAGGGTGATTGGGCAGTGTCAGAGGCTGCCCAGGGAGGTGGTTGATTCCCCTTCCCTGGAGGGGTTTAAGGGACGGGTGGCCGAGGTGCTGAGGGACATGGTTTAGTGATTGATGGGAATGGTTGGACTCTGATCTGGTGGGTCTCTTCCAACCTGGTGATTCTCTGATTCCCTGTCTTGGGAGCAGGTACAAATCTGCTTTTGGTCTTGAGTTGGAGCCCACCGGGACTGGCTGTAGGCACACAAGGTTGCATCAACCTGCCAGGAGATGGTGCTGAAAGGCAGCTGACCATGCAGGCAGGGTGCCTTGGAGCCCAGTACAGCCCCGTTAGTACTGGGATGGCACCCGCAGCTCTCTAAGGATGTCAAATGCCTGTTTTCCTTGGCGCTGAGATAGACTGACACGTGTGAGCCTGCAGCCAGGCTCCTTTGGATCCTGCAGCGAGACTGCTTCCTGCACATGGGTAGTGACTTTCCAAATCAGCTCACTGGAGGGTTTCCCAGTGTCACAAACAAGCTCTAATCAGAGGCTTTTTGGGATTCAAACCAGCACAATTGCTGCTGCTGCACATCCCGAGGTTAAACTGAGTTTCTACAGTGTTGCCCGAGGGCTCTTTAGTCCTAAATGCGCTGCGCAAAGTTACAAACATCCCAAGGTTAGAAACGCCTCATCGGAGACTTTGGAGAAGGTGGCAGGAATTTGAGCTTTTTACTTTTTCCAGCTGCGTCCTAGCAGGGTCAGCGACTAAATAGTGAATGACGGTGCAGATTCCAACAGCAACAGTAAATCCGAAATGAGATGAACAGGAATAACGGTCTCAGCTCTTTTTCCCCCTCCAGGCTGTCGGCAGCCCTGGTGCAGTGAATCAGTTGGGTCAGTGCTAGAAAGCTGTCAGCAACCTTCAATACTAGGAAAAAAAGGGGCTGAGGTGGTTTTTTTGAGGCTGGGGGGGAAGGAGTATTAAATTGTTGATCACACTCGGCAGCGAAGGTGCTGCCTCTGCCAATTCCTTGCTTAACCCATGGCATAAAGAGACCTTGTGCTTTATTGCCGGGATAAAGAGCGTTGCTTTTTGCGGAGAGCTACATTATGCTGTTTTTCATTAGGCCTCTGGTGCACGAGGAAAGAGCAGGGGAAGTGGAGCTGAGGAAGAGGAACACCCTTACGAGTTGCTGCTGACAGCAGAAACTAAAAAGCCAGTTGCGGTGGACAGGAAAACAAAAGGTAAGTGACCGTCCACAGTGCTTAGATGCGTTTAAGGAAAATAGAGAGGGCAGAGAGCAACTGGAACAATTGAACTCTTGGTTGGGTGGAGCGGTTGGGGTCTGGGTTGTGATTGTTTTGTTTCCTGGTAATCTTCACTTTGATAAAGGCAAGATCTAAACGTTCCGGGACAATATGTACACAGAGGAAGGGCAAACGCTGCCGTTTTGACAAGGGAGAGATTGTGAGGACCTGCTCTGTTCGCTTTAGAAAGAGGGGAATTTTGTGTAGAGCCGTGTAAATGCAGAGGGGTGGGAGGCTGTTCCGTGGTGTTAGAAGGGAGATGACCCAGGGGAAGCATCGAAATGAGCAGTGCCCTCCATCCAGTTGAAGCTGAAGACCTGGTACCACGTATTCCTATCAGTGGGTGACTGGCCCTGCTATCCCGATCACAAAAAGAACGTCCCGCTCTATATTAAAGTGCATTTGAGGTCTAAACTAGCAGAGGAGGAGAACAAATGTGTAAATCAAGCTCCACTCCAGAACTGGCTGAAAATCCGCTGCGTAGCCAGGTTAAGTATCAGCCCAGTCTCTCTTGTCCCAGAGGGACTTGTGTGCTTTACGGAGGATCTGGGAACACCTCAGCTCTTGTGTTTGGCTGTCGCTGGGCGTTTTGGCTTTCCTTCAACAGCAACACAAGATTTGTTTCGAGGGAAAAACATCTCTTGCTTTATTCAAAAGTCCTGAACAGGAATTTGGAAGGATTTAATTTGGACTCGAAGCCTGGAAAGCATCTCCCTTTGAGGAGGAACAGAGGATAATGAGGACTCGATGTGATGCTCCAGTGACTGCCCTGTAAGACCTGCAGCTTCTTTTTTTCCTCGTTGCAGTGTGATAGCTTTCGTTCCACGAGTCTTCTGCACTCCTGGCTTGTCGAGGGTGGCACAAGAGGTCATTGTTTTCCCACCAGCATTTACCAAAGCCACTTGCTGCTGGAGGCAAAGTTAGGATGCTTTTTAGGTTGGTGCTTTGAGGTCTCTGCCAGGAATAGTCCTTGGGCGACAGCCACTGAACCTGCAGCTTTCAGGCTCTGTTGTGTGCTGGGTATTCAAGTGTGAGCTATTCCTGATTGCTTCTCTCTTCTCTTTGGCCACCGTGTCTGGGCTTGATTAAAATGAGTGAAGGTGTGTGTCATAACTACATGTCAGAGTGACAGAAAATCTCAAAGCAACACAAAGCACACAAAGGACCAGACCTCGAATCCTGTGTTCAGTTCTGGGTCCCTCACCACAAGAAGGATGTTGAGGCTCTGGAGCGAGTCCAGAGAAGAGCCACGAAGCTGGTGAAGGGGCTGGAGAACAGGCCTGATGAGGAAGGGCTGAGAGAGCTGGGGGTGTTTATCCTGGAGAAGAGGAGGCTGAGAGGAGACCTCATTACTCTCTACAACTCCCTGAGCAGAGGTTGTGGAGAGGAGGGAGCTGGGCTCTTCTCCCAAGGGACAGGAGACAGGATGAGAGGGAATGGCCTCAAGCTCCGTCAGGGGAGGTTCAGGCTGGACATTTGGAAAAATATTTCATGGAAAGGGTGATTGGGCAGTGTCAGAGGCTACCCAGGTTGCGGACTGAGTCCCCTTCCCTGGAGGTGTTTAAGGGACTGGTGGACAAGGTACTGAGGGATATGGTTTAGTGTTTGACAGGAACAGTTGGACTCGATGACTTGGAAGAGCCAGTGGGTCTCTTCCAACCTGGTTGTTCTATGATTCTATGATCTCTGCTCTTTTAAATGCAAGTAGGCCTCAGTGGAGCTTTCAATTGATTCCTCGGGGAAGGCATCCAGCCAAGGTATTTCTCATCTCTTCAATTTCTTAAGCTTGCCGGTGCCATCTCCCATCGCTCTTCATGGTGGACATGGAGAAAGAGGCACAACCATTTGCTCTCTTTCTCTAGGAGGTACCAGTTGTTTTCCAGACCATCTCAGGGTGATCCCTGTGGCACAACTGCTCATGTGGCACTGTCCCCACCTGGCTGCTCTCCGTGTACTGCGGGAGCAGCTGATCCATGTCATCCTTCACTTGCTCCTCATCCTCTTGAGGACTCCAACCTTCACAGCCCCAGCAGGAAATACAGCACTGACTCTTCTGACTGGGGTTCATCCTTGCTTTCTGTTGTAGTGTTACAGGTTTCTTTTTTGTGCACGAGCTTTACAACAGCTCTGGAAGGGTGGATCAGCTTCGAAATCTGCTTTATTGCAATGGGAACAAAAGCAAATGTTTCCGGCTCTCACAGCAGTTGGGGTCAGATGCCAGAAGGGGATGCGGAAGCGGAGGAAGCTGAGTATGAAATGTGAGGTATTTGCTGATAGGGAGGGAGAAGACGCTTTTAGGTCGTAGCAGAGTCATTTTGGATAAACCTAAACAAGGGCTGAGCCTGGGACTGAAGCCTTAATTGGAGCGTTGGAGAATTTTCCCACCTCTGGATCAGAAGGGTCTTACCTGGAAGAGGGGAGATCGAGATGAGATCTTAGGAAGAAATGTTTTGCTGTGAGTGTGGGGAGGCCCTGGCCCAGGTTGCCCAGAGCAGTGGTGGCTGCCCCATCCCTGGAGGGGTTCAAGGGCAGGTTGGATGGGGCTTGGAGCCCCTGATGCAGTGGGAGGTGTCCCTGCCCTGGCTGAGCTTTGAGGTCCCTCTAATCCAAACCATTCCATGATCAAAAGCAGCAGCTCAGTCCCAAGATAAGGAACAAGCTGAAGTGTGGCTGTGAATCACTTCTTGGCCCTTGATCTGAGAGGCTGAGCTTCTAGATGTCACTTGATGTTCTGGAGGAGCCCTTGGTCAGAAGAGAAGGACTCAAATTCTTGATGTGCTGTTGAGAAGGGCTTTTCAGGGCAGCGGAAAGGCTGAATTTCAAACCTGCTGGGTTTAATGGTGCCTTTCATATGTGATAGCTGCCTTTGTTCCCCTTGCCGCAAGTTGTCTTGTGTCCAGTGAGTAGATGAATGTGGTATTATCCGCCTGGCTTTGGTCGCCTTTTGTGTACGTCCTAGCCGCTTGGTGTCACATGCTGGAGCTCTGGGAAAAGTTGGCCCCGTGTTTTGGGCAGAGAATCAGGAGCTGTTGGAAGCCAAATGCTTTCCCATCCCCTTTGGTAAGGAAACGCCGTGTGGGAAGTCGGGGCATTCAGACTTCGTAATGGCAGTTGTAAATAGGCCAGGAGCGGTGAACTGACCGGGAGGAGCTTGTGCGACTTGTACTGCATTCAGAGAGATCTGATGGAGGATCAATATGGAAAACACTTCTGATGTCCATCACTTTTGATGTCCATCTTGCTTCTCAGCAGAGTCACCCACAAGTCCTATCAGGAGTAACCAGCTGCAGGTAGGGCTTGCTTGGTTCCTTCTGATGGTTTTTAGAAACTGGTATTTGTTGGTTCTGCTGTGCTGCTTCCACAGGAAGCCCAGCTTGAAACCCTGACCTTTGCCTCTCCTCCTGCTGGAGGTTTTCTTTGGGGTTGCACTGGTTGTGCCCGGAACCAGATATCCTACCTGGTGATAGAAGACAAAACGTGCTGCTGGGAGATTGATCCCTCTGTACTCGGCACTGATGAGGCCGCTCCTTGAATCCTGTGTTAAGTTCTGGGCCCCTCAGCACAAAAAGGATGTTGAGGCTCTGGAGAGAGTCCAGAGAAGAGCAACGAAGCTGGTGAAGGGACTGGAGAACAGGCCCTATGATTTGTGTCTGAGAGAGCTGGGAGTGTTTAGCCTAGAGAAGAGGAGGCTGAGAGGAGACCTCATTGTTCTCTACAATTACCTGAAAGGAGGTTGTAGAGAGGAGGGAGCTGGGCTCTTCTTCCAAGGGACCGGACAAGAGGGAATGGCCTCAAGCTCCACCAGGGGAGATTTAGGCTGGAGATTAGGAGGAAGTTTTTCACACAGAGGGTCATTGGTCACTGGAACAGGCTACCCAGGGAGGTGGTTGATTCACCTTCCCCTGGAGGTGTTTAAGGGACGGGTGGACGAGGTGCTGAGGGACATGGTTTAGTGTTTGATAGGAATGGTTGGACTCGATGATCCAATGGGTCGCTTCCAATCTGGTTGTTCTATGATTCTTCTCTGCCACAGGAGATAGATTTTCATGCTCCTCACTTGACAAACTCTGGCACGATGGGGCATGGGGAGCCTTTTCTCTATAAAAGCTGCAAGCTTGTGTACACCCATACTTCTTTTAAGTAGGTTTAAGGTTGGGGAGCTTGAGCAAAAAGCAGCTGCAATAAGAGCTTAATTCTCCTAATCCAGGAGCATGAAACAAGTCCTGATGATGATATATGGGGAAGGAAATTCATAGAATCATAGAACAACCAGATTGGAAGGGACCCATTCGATCATCGAGTCCAACCATTCCTATCAAACACTAAACCATGTCCCTCAGCACCTCATCTACCCATCCCTTAAACACCTCCAGGGAAGGTGAATCAACCACCTCCCTGGGCAGCCTCTGATACTGCCCAGTCACCCTCTGTGTGAAAAACTTCCTCCTAATCTCTAGCCTAAATCTCCCCTGGCGGAGCTTGAGGCCATTCCCTCTCGTCCTGTCCCCTGTCCCTTGGGAGAAGAGCCCAGCTCCCTCCTCTCCACAACCTCCTTTCAGGTAGTTGTAGAGAGTAATGAGGTCTCCTCTCAGCCTCCTCTTCTCCAGGATAAACACCCCCAGCTCTCTCAGACGCTCCTCATCAGGCCTGTTCTCCAACCCCTTCACCAGCTTCGTGGCTCTTCTCTGGACTCGCTCCAGAGCCTCAACATCCTTCTTGTGGTGAGGGGCCCAGAACTGAACACAGGATTCAAGGAGCGGCCTCACCATTCGATCAAGGCGGGGTGGTTGCAGCTTAGCATTAGGAGGTTAGAGAAGTGCTTTGTGTCTGGAATCGTCAGGTGGCTGACAGGGAAGCTCTTCATCGAATCCTCCCAGGGGAGCAGACAGACGGTACCTAGAAAGGTTCGTGTTCCCTGTAGGTGTTGGAAGTTCCTCCTGTCAGTGAAACCTGCAGCAGGCAGAAGTCAGGACCAGTCCTGTGTCTGTACTTGGGTGTCAAGTGAGCTGAGGGAGTTGAACAGAAGGCCGTGTGCTAAGGACAACTCCCTTTCTGAGTTAAAAGATGTAACTTTCAAGTCTGTTGAAGTGCTGCAGGTGCGCAGGACTGGGATATTTTTTCTTTTCTAGCACCTAAATATTATTTTCCCTATTCCACATTCGCAGCACCCCTGAAAAATGAGGACAGGTCATCATTTTGCCTTGAAAAAAAGTGATCAGCACATCAGCTGAATCATGTCAGTAACCTGTGCCAAAATGGGCAGTGGCTGCCCTGGCCTCTCAGCTAGTCCTGAGGCACCTTTAGCTGAAACCCTAAAAGGACTCTTAAACCCCAAAAGGACTCCTTGAAACCCCAGGATCCCCTGAGGAGTTCTGTGTTCCTGCCACATGCACCTCTGTGGTAAAGAGGAGTGGATTTGCTTTTCTCTGTCGGTTCTTGCTAAAATCTGCTCAGTGAGAGAAGAATAACAGTGTTGGCTGCTGAGGTGCTTTATTACGGTTTAGTGGACATGGTTTAGTGTTCGATAGGAATGGTTGGACTCGAGGATCTGATGGGTCTCTTCCAACCTGGTGATTCTATGATTCAGCTCTGAAATGTCTCTTTCAAGATGTTGCTCACATCTTCTGAGCAAGTGCTGTTGTCCTTACTGCTTTGTGTTTCCAAGTCCTCCTTCGCTGGCTCGTGGGTGAATGAGTGGCTGTGATTCCGTTCAACAGGACCCTTTTTGTCAGCTTCGAGCTGGGCTTGGAGCACTTTGTTCTGGCTGGACCCAAGCATTCCAGCACGTGGCGTAAACTTTCACCAACCGCCTCTCTGCCTGCAGCAGAAATGTCAGTAAAGGTTAAGCTGGACCATGGAAGAAATTATTTCAAAGGAAGCAAAGAGGTTGGGAAGAGGCTGTTGAGGCTCTGGAGTGAGTCCAGAGAAGAGCAACGAAGCTGGTGAAGGGGCTGGAGAACAGGCCTGATGAGGAAGGGCTGAGAGAGCTGGGGGTGTTTATCCTGGAGAAGAGGAGGCTGAGGGGAGACCTCATTGCTCTCTCCAACTACCTGAAAGGAGGTTGTGGAGAGGAGGGAGCTGGGCTCTTCTTCCGAGGGACAGGGGACAGGACGAGAGGGAATGGCCTCAAGCTCCACCAGGGGAGGTTCAGGCTGGACATTAGGAAAAAATATTTCATGGAAAGGGTGATTGGGCAGTGTCAGAGGCTGCCCAGGGAGGTGGTTGATTCCCCTTCCTTGGATGTGTTTAAGGGATGGGTGGACGAGGTGCTGAGGGACATGGTTTAGTGATTGATGGGAATGGTTGGACTCGATGATCCGATGGGTCTCTTCCAACCTGGTTATTCTATGATTCTATGATTTAGTAAAGGTTTTTCCTTCCCTGTCAGGTTGCCCTGTCAGTGCTGTGTCCCTTGAGCCGTGTTGGTAGCTTTTTCTTATTCATACCAGTCTGTCCCATGAATGCAGCATGTCTGGTCTCAGAATCACAGAACAACCAGGTTGGAAGGGACCCATCGGATCTTCTAGTCCAACCATTCCTATCTAACACTAAACCAAGTCCCTCAAGACCTCATCCACCCGTCCCTTAAACACCTCCAGGGAAGGTGACTCAACCACCTCCCTGGGCAGCCTGTTCCAATGCCCAATGACCCTTTCTGTGAAAAACCTCCTCCTAATCTCCAGCCTAAACCTACCCTGGCGGAGCTTGAGGCCATTCCCTCTTGTCCTGTCCCTTGGGAGAAGAGCCCAGCTCCCTCCTCTCCACAACCACCTTTCAGGTAGTTGTAGAGAGTAATGAGGTCTCCTCTCAGCCTCCTCTTCTCCAGGCTAAACAACCCCAGCTCTCTCAGCAAAAGTCTCCTCTAAGATTTCTCTCCAGTGTTACAGCTTCAGATCTCTACGCAAAGCTAACTGGACATAGTCTGGTTTTAAGCTCTTCCCATCAGGTGCTGCTGCTGGCTCTCCCCACCGGCACTGGGAATGATGCTGATGACACCACCTCCCCGTGGGGAAAGTGCCTCCCTTTTGGCAGCTTCACTTGCAGAACTTGTGGTTTCTTTGCCTGTGCAATTTAATCAACAACTACTTCATTGTCCTGGAATCTTTAACTCATCGGATCCAGGATGAAATAAGCCCTCGTATCGCTTGATCCTCGTATCGCTTGATCCCAGTGAGAAGCGAGGGCTGCCGGCGTGCTGCCCTGCCAGTTAACCTCCGTTCAGGCTTTTGCTGTTCCTGACTCAGCTGCCAGCTGAGTGAGCTGCTTTTAGCCTTTCAGTGGAGTAAACAAATGCCTGCGAGAGGGACGAGCTACGCTCATCAAACACAGGGTGCAGGAGACCCCAGCATCCTTTTAGTGCTGAAAGGGGCTCCAGGAGAGCTGGGGAGGGGCTCTGGATGAGAGAGGACAGGGATAGGATGAGGGGGAATGGTTTTGGGCTGAAAGAGGGGAGATTGAGATGAGATCTTAGGAAGAAATGTTCTCCTGTGAGGGTGGGGAGGTCCTAGCCCAGGTTGCCCAGAGCAGTGGTGGCTGCCCCATCCCTGGAGGGGTTCAAGGGCAGGTTGGATGGGGCTTGGAGCCCCTGAGCCAGTAGGAGGTGTCCCTGGCAGGGATTGGAACTGGGTGGGCTTTGAGGTCCCTTCCAACCCAAACCATTCTATGGTTCTATGATCAGAAGCAACTTGCAAAGACAAATGACCAGTTTAGTCCTTTCCTGCCCCGTTTCTGGTGTGAGGACAGACTGCAGAAGCAGATGGGTGGTAGTGTTTGAAAATGAATTGATCAAGCCCAGTGCTGGAAAGGATGGAGAGGAGGAAGAAGCTGATCTACTGTTGTTGCTAATTGGCTGCTTTTAGTTAAAGATCAGTAAAATTCATTAGTGCATTTTGCCTCCCTGGAACGAGGTTTCCTTTGCTTTGGCTTCCGAGAGCTGCTGTTGTGCAAAGCGATTTCCTCTTCACATCTAAACATCCTCCTTGTACCTCAGAGCCGTGTTATCCGTGTGCTTTGCTTTATTGCTCCTTCGCAGTGTTGATTTTTGCTCCTCACACTGAAAAACCTAAGTAGAAGTGGTTAAAATCTCCAAGCAAGTACGGGCAGGTTTAGGAATCCTCGGTAAACAAAAGTTTTGCTGCTGAACTTGTAGACAGTTTGGCTTTTACGGTTCAAACGCTCGTGTGTAACCCGACCGAGGTGAGTAGACGCCTGTCTCTGCACACGCTGGGCAATTGGGATCAGTCAATTATCCATGATTTATGCAGGACCCTGGTACCTGATATTAAAGCGGCAGCAGCTGAGTGACAGCAGTGTCACATTTCTGGGGCAGCCGGTGCTCACGCCTCTCGCTGTGGCAGTGGATCAGACCGTTCTGTGGTTGGCTTGCAAGAGAGAGACTTCTCGAGCAGGTTTTTTTATTGCATAAACTGTTTATTTCTCTCCCCTGGCTAAGGAGGAGAGGTTAAACTCAGAAACCGCTAGGGAGGAAAGCAGCGGAGGGTTTTTTTTGGGAACGGATTTTGGAACTCGCAGGTTGATTACAGTCCAGAAGTTTTCCCACCCTGCAGCTGGAGCCAAGAGCAGGGAGCGCGGCTCTAAATAACACTTTGGCCTTTATGGAAATGTATCAGATGTTCCAGGAGCCTCTGTCTCCGCTTCTCCTACCTCACTTGCTCTCTCTGCAGGATATAGTTAGCACTTCTCTTAGCCTTATATAGCAAGGCCTGATAGTTAGTGTTAACAGGAATAAAACAACAAGGAGAGCTGCCAGATTGCATAAATCAGGCCAGTGTTTGGAATTTTATAAATGCCACGACTTTGGGTACAAGTTGAGTGCTCGGAACAATACTGAACTGTTCTCTCTTTATCTCTCCCTCCCTTGCCGAGGGAGGGCAGGGGGAGAGCTGGAATTTTGCTGCTTCTTCCATGTTTTTAATTTCCCTTCCTCCTCCCCGTTTTCGTCTTCTTGAAGACCACAGGAGGAGCAGTGGCAGCCGCAGCCAGGACTCTGCCGACGGCCAGGACATCCAGGTTCCAGAGCAGTTTTCAGGGTTGCTTCACGGTTCTTCCCCCATCTGCGAGATAAGCGAGGACCCTTTCAGGCTCGTTTCCTCCGCGGAGAAGGGAGGCACGGAAGCTCCGAGCCACCCACCTGCTATGCAGCTGGAGGATGCTGACTTACCTGCCTCTGGATCAGTACGGACCAGCTCTCCGGACCAAACCCAGCAAGCGGTCTACGCAACCGTCCAGCACACGCACGTCAACCGGGCGGATCCTGAAACTGTAGTCACGCCCCACGGGCTCCAGCACCCCGGCGGTGCTGAGGAAGAGGGGGACAGAGCTGTGGGCAGAGCCCACCCGGGGAACAAGCCCAAAGCCGAGCTTAAACTCAGCCGCAGCTTATCCAAATCGGACTCCGATCTTCTGACCTGCTCGCCAACAGAGGACGATGCCATGGGGAGCCGAAGCGAATCGCTCTCCAACTGTAGCACGGGGAAGAAGAGGCTGGAGAAGTCCCCGTCCTTTGCTTCGGAGTGGGATGAGGTAAGGCTGACTTTGCTTAAGAGTTTCTGTGCCAGGAGGGAATCTGTCCGGCGTCAGCTCCTCTCTACCTCACTGGCCTCTGGAGGGGGTCCTGGGCGGTGTTCACTGCTTTTACTAACTCCCACGTCACATTAACAGGCAAACGCTCACTCCTGAGTCTTTAAGGTGTTAAATGACAACAGGTAGGCTTAACTGGAGTCAGGGAAAAGCAAAATTGCAAGAATTGAGGGGCTTTTCAGAGTTGAAGTTGCTCAAATACAGGGCTTGATTTCCTTTAGGCAAGCTGGATGAGTTTTTACATCCCCAAAATGAAGGGGAATTGTTCGTGTGGCTCTTCAGGCAGTTTTCAGGCTGCGGGAGCCTCTGCTTCCCCAGGGAGCAGGACCAGGGAAGCAGCGTGGGGCTTATACTCTGCACAGTAATGGAGTAATGGGGGTGTTTATCCTGGAGAAGAGGAGGCTGAAAGGAGACCTCATTACTCTCTACAACTCCCTGAAAGGAGGTTGTGGAGAGGAGGGAGCTGGGCTCTTCTCCCAAGGGACAGGGGACAGGACAAGAGGGAATGGCCTCAAGCTCCACCAGGGGAGGTTCAGGCTCGATATAAGGAAAAAGTTTTTCACAGAAAAGGTCATTAGGCATTGGAATAGGCTGCCCAGGGAGGTGGTTGATTCACCTTCCCTGGAGGTGTTTAAGGCACGGGTAGATGAGGTGCTGAGGGACATGGGTTAGTGTTTGATAGGAATGGTTGGACTCGATGATCCGATGGGTCTCTTCCAACCTGGTTGTTCTATGATTCTATGATTCTGTTGACCTTCTCTTTCCAGTTCTTCCCCTGTTGACTCTCCCAGCATCCAGAGATGTTTTGTTTCTGGGTCCCTGCTGCTGGGGGGTCAGCAGTCTTCTGGGTTCACGGGGATAGGAAGAAGGCAGCAATGGGGCTGTGTTTTGTGTATTTAACAACTCCTGCTTTCCTCTTCACCTATTTATTTCAGGGGCTGGTTAGAAGTCTCTTTATTATAGTCCGGGAGGCCCGTGGATAGTTAAATATTTCATGCTCAGAAAGTTGGCCCTAGTGAACCACTCAGGCAAGATTAAGTGTCCCTCTGAAATCCAGCACCACAACGTTACTGAAACATACTGAAACATTCTTTGGAGATGATTCTCTGCTGGTAGAGCAGCAGCGCCGCCGAGATAAGCTCGGACTAACCACTCTTTGTACACTGTAAGGAAACTAAACCCTCCTGGCGTGGTGGTGCTGGGGGTGTGGAGCTGCGTGTGCCGGGCGTGTAAACCCCTGGGATGGTTGTGTCCCTGCTCACCTCTCCTGTGCGCTGACTCAGCTCAGCTGCCTCTGCTCCTGGTGTGGAGAAAAAATCATGCTTGGTGGATGAGGGACACAGTCAAAGATGTTATGAGGAAGGGCTGAGAGAGCTGGGGGTGTTTAGCCTGGAGAAGAGGAGGCTGAGGGGAGACCTCATTGCTCTCTGCAACTACCTGAAAGGAGGTTGTGGAGAGGAGGGAACTGGACTCTTATCCTAAGTGACAGGGGACAGGACAAGAGGGAATGGCCTCAAGTTCCGCCAGGAGAGGTTCAGGCTGGACATTAGGAAAAGAATTTTCATGGAAAGAGTCATTGGGCAGTGTCAGAGGCTGCCCAGGGAGGAGGTTGATTCACCTTCCCTGGAGGGGTTTAAGGGGCGAGTGGACGAGGTGCTGAGGGACATGGTTTAGTGACTGATGGGAATGGTTGGACTCGATGATCCAGTGGGTCTCTTGCAACCTGGTGATTCTATGATCTCCAGACACGCTCCAGCCCCTCAGTGTCTTTCTTAGAGTGAGGGTGCAAAATTGAACCCAGGATTCAAGGTGCAGCCTCTCCAGCACCAGGGCCAGTGATCGATCCCTTCCCTGCTCCTGCTGGCCACCTCATTGCTGATCCAAGCCAGGATCTTGGCTGGTGGCCACCTGGGCCACTACTGGCTCATGTTCACCTGCTGTTGACCTGCACCTCCAGGTTCAGGTTGGACATTAGGAAAAGAATTTTCATGGAAAGAGTCATTGGGCACTGTCAGAGGCTGCCCAGGGAGGGGGTTGAGTCCCCTTCCCTGGAGGGGTTTGAGGGACGGGTGGACAAGGTGCTGAGGGACATGGGTTAGTGATTGATAGGAATGGTTGGACTGGATGATCTGGTGGGTCTCTTCCAACCTGGTGATTGTCTGATTCTACGAAAAGCAAAGTTGGAATCCCTCCTCGATAGGAGCTCATCGTGTGGTTTATACACACGCTCCTTCTGTGTTTCAGGGTTGCTCTTTTCCTCTGTTGCTGTTTTAATCGTGGAGGCTTTGCTGTTAACCCGAGTTGGTTGTGTATGGCTGTGAGTGAAGAATTCTACAGCAGAAGGCTTGTTAGAAAGGACTAGATCATTTGCCTTTGGCTTTGCGTGACTTCGCAGTAGCAGAGGGCAAGTGTTAGTGTGGCTGTGCTTCCTCTGCTTGGAGAATGAACCCCCCAGATCTGCCTCCCTGCTTGTAAATAACAAGCAGCATTTCCACCCAGAGTCAGCTGAACAAGCCACAAGAGGAAAATCTGTGTTTCCGGCCCCTTATTCCGGTGAGGAAATTGGGAAAAGAATGTGAAAAATGCACATCTGTCTAAAATGGAGCAGGTCTGACTTATGAAAACGTGTACTATCAAAACGTGATGAGTTTATTTGTCTTCCTGGTTTCTGGTGTAATTTAAACATTTTGTGGAATTGCTTTGAGCTGGCGTAACATCCTGTAGCACTGAGTCGCTGTGGGTCTCCTGGCTGTTACGGACCAGCTTGAATGATTCTGGACAAAGGTTTCTCCTCTCTGCCTCAGTTTCCCTATCTGTGGGATGGCAATAGCTGCCTTCTGTAGAATGTTTTTGTTCCCACTGAAAGTCATAGAATCACAGAATCATGGAATGGTTTGAGTTGGAAGGGACCTTAAAGATCACCCAGTCCCACCCCTGCCATGGGCAGGGACACCTCCCACTGGATCAGGGGCTCCAAGCCCCATCCAACCTGCCCTTAAACCCCTCCAAGGATGGGGCAGCCACTACTGCTCTGGGCAACCTGGGCCAGGGCCTCCCCACCCTCACAGCAAAACATTTCTTCCTAACATCTCCTCTCAATCTCCCCTCTTGCATCTGAAAATCCTTCCCCCTTCATCCTATCACTCCACACCCTTGTACAAAGTCCCTCCTTGGATTTCCTGGAGCCCCTTTCAGCACTGCTAAGGTCTCCCTGGAGCCTTTTCTTCTCCAGGCTGAACAGCCCCAACTCTTCCAGCCTGTACTTGTAGCGCCTTGTGAAGCAAAATATTCTTATAAGAAGAGGAACAAACCAGCAGTTGGCCATTCACTGCCTTTAGCTTGCTATGCTCTTTCATCTCTAAAACCTGCACAGAGGCATTTGCCATCAGTAAGAGTGGCACAGTTTACTGAGCAGAGCGATTTTCTCTAGGAGCAGTATTGAAAGGGAGCTGTTGAGTGTCAGGAATCATAGAATTACTAGGTTGGAAAAGACCCATCAGATCATCGAGTCCAACCATTCCCATCATTCACTAACCCGTGTCCCTCAGCACCTCGTCCACCCGTCCCTTAAACTCCTCCAGGGAAGGTGAATCAACCCCCTCCCTGGGCAGCCTCTGACACTGCCCAATCACCCTTTCTGTGAAATATTTTTTCCTAATGTCCAACCTGACCCTCCCCTGGTGGAGCTTGAGGCCATTCCCTCTCGTCCTGTCCCCTGTCCCTTGGGAGAAGAGCCCAGCTCCCTCCTCTCCACAACCTCCTCTCAGGGAGTTGGAGAGAGCAATGAGGTCTCTCCTCAGCTTCCTCTTCTCCAGGATAAGCACCCCCAGTTCTCTCAGCCCTTCCTCATCAGGCCCCTTCACCAGCTTCATGGCTCTACTCTGCACTCACTCCAGGAGTTTGTGATCAGGCCAGTTCTTGCTCTAAAATATTCTAACGCAGATAAGAAATGATAAAGATGCACCTGTGGGGAACACTTGGGGTCTTTTTGCACTGATTTGTATGGGCAGAAAGGGGCTGATCTGGCTGCTCATAATGACAACAATGAGACTGAACCGTGGCTCTGGTGCTGTTGCCGGAGGTTTAATTGGTTCCCTGAATGGGATAACGCAGCTGCTCTGAATTAGATGCAACTTCCAGCCTCCTGAATTCACCAGGCTGATCTAAAACCTTGTTGAGCCGCCCTTGTTAGCAGTGATTTGGCTCTTCCTCTGTGTTGAGGGGAAACAATGGCAGATTTATGGGCATTATTCTGTTAATTTTAATAGCCTTTATGCAGGGGAAAACGATCCGTGCGCAGCTCTACGCGACGCGCAGCTGGAGCAGACAAGCCGAGGGGTTTGCCCACTGGCTTTGCCAGCAGTAGGTGTGTCTGTTCCGGGCGCTGGGGACACGGGGAGGGACCTGGTTGTGTCCCAGACAGATGGATCCGTGGCAGAGGCCGTGCTAGCGTTGCTCTGGGCTATGGGTGACTGTGCTCAGCGAGTCCGACTGACTGGGAACAGCAGAAAAACCAGCTGCTTGGAAGCCAAGGGTCACGTCCCGTCCCCAGCCGAGCGCAGCCAATGCCCTTTGTTGGAAGTGGAAGGTGGTGCTGGCCTTGCCAAAAGGGTGGGATGGGGAAGAAATGATTCACTTGGCAAAGCTCATCCCTGTTCCTAGTTGCAGCTCCGCTGCTCCGAGGGCTTGGCCCAAAAAAACAGATGTCAACAGCTCCGCTTTGTGCTCTGTCCAGCGAAGGATGTTCAGCATGTGTCCCGTCTGCCTCCTGACCCACGGATCCTTCACGGGAGCGTGAAACCACATGTGGGCTTCCCCTTGGCTGCTGGGGAATAGTAACGCTTCACAGAGAAATTATTAAAGTAAACAATCATAGAATCACCAGGTTGGAAGAGACCCACTGGATCATCAAGTCCAACCATTCCCATCAATCACTAACCCATGTCCCTCAGCACCTCGTCCACCCGTCCCTTAAACCTTCCAGGGAAGGTGAATCAACCCCCTCCCTGAGCAGCCTCTGACAGTGACCAATCACCCTTTAAGTGAAAATTTTTTCCTAATGTCCAGCCTGAACCTCCCCTGGTGGAGCTTGAGGCCATTCCCTCTCGTCCTGTCCCCTATCCCTTGGGAGAAGAGCCCAGCTCCCTCCTCTCCACAACCTCCTTTCAGGGAGTTATAGAGAGCAATGAGGTCTCTCCTCAGCCTCTTCTTCTCCAGGATAAACACCCCCAGCTCTCTCAGCCCTTCCTCATCAGGCCTGTTCTCCAGCCCCTTCACCAGCTTCATTGCTCTTCTCTGGACTCTCTCCAGAGCCTCAACATCTTTCTTGTGCTAAGCGACCCACAACTGAACACAGGATTCAAGGTCTGGTCTCACCAGTGCCAGAGGGAGAATAACCTCCCTGGCCCTGCTGGCCATGCTGTGTCTGATCCAAGCCAAGATGCCATTGGCCTTCTTGGCCACCTGGGCACACTGCTGGCTCATGGTCAGTTGCTGCCAACCGACACCCCCAGGTCCTTGTCCTCCAGGCAGTTTCCAGCCAGACTTCTCCTAGTCTGGAGCTGCTGAGGGTTGTTGTGCCCCAAGTGCAGGACCCAGCGTTTGGCCTTGCTAAACCTCCTGCTGTTGGTCTCAGCCCAATGATGCATTGTCCAGGGAGAGGGTGGAAAATGCTTGATTCTGCGCTTGAGTGAGAAGCAAGGTGGGAGAGAGGAAGTGTGTGAGGGAGAAGAGCTCCCACTCAGCATAAATATTTGGATCCCTCAAATTTGGCTGAGGGCTAAAGTGATAAATTTGTTTTTTGTAGTCGGCTCATAAATATTTAGCAGCTGGGAGATGAGCACCTGGCAGCCGCAGCTCGCTATGGATTTTGTACAGGAGGATGAACTGTGTTTGCACTCCTGCAGGAGGGGGGATCTTGGCACCCGGCTCGGCTACCAACCCCCTTTCCGGGATGGATTAACCCACAGCTGCTCTGCTTTCCTGCTCCGGAGAGCACTTCCAGCCCTGGGTATCTGCCCAGCTTCAGGCATCAGCTCTCCCACAGGCAAACGTATAAAATGGTACTAGAGTCCCTTGAGTTTGTTCAGCAACCCTCCCACCCACAGGATGAGATCCAGGAGGGGCTGAACCTGTTTTTTTCTCTTGGTGATAAGGTATTCCAGGTCTCTTTGGATGAAAAGCAACCTAAACCTGTGTAATGTGAATAGTAAGCTATATAATGAAGGCTAAGGGTAGGAAACAACTCTGCTTTATTCTGAACCTGTGCTCTCTGATTGTTCTTATCCAGGGTTAGGTGTTGAATGGCCTCAAGCTCCGCCAGAGGAGGTTCAGGCTGGACATTAGGAAAAAAATTTTCACGGAAAGGTTCATTGGGCAGTGGCAGAGGCTGCCCAGGGAGGGGGTTGATTCACCTTCCCTGGAGGGGTTTAAGGGACGGGTGGATGAGGTGCTGAGGGACATGGGTTAGTGATTGATAGGAATGGTTGGACTCAATGATCTGATGGATCTTTTCCAACCTGGTTTTCCTATGATTCTATGAATGGTTCTTTCACCTCCCGCCCCGACTTCTGTTGTATGTTTTTTCCAGATCCTTTTAGCCCTTCTGTTATCCCATCATGGCCATTATCAGCATGAGCCAGCAATGTGTGTTCACAACCTAGGAACCAACCATGTCCTGGGCTGCATCCAGAGCGGTGGGACCCGCAGGGAGGGAGGGAGGGGATTCTACCCCTCTGCTCTGAACCCATCTGGACCCCTCAACACAAGAAGGACATGGAGCTGTGGGAGCAGTGGTGGCTGCCCCATCCCTGGAGGGACTCAAGGCCAGGTTGGATGGGGTTTGGAGCCCCTGTTCCCTGGGAGGTGTTGCTGCCCATGGCCAGGGTGGAACTGGATGGGTTTTGAAGTCCTTTCCAACCCAAACTATTCCAGGATTCTGTGATTTGAGGGAGCATCATGTCTGTGCTAAAGAAGAGAGCCTGGCCAAGACGAAGCAAAACTCCATCACTGTCATTCACTGAGCTGCCAAAGCTCCGCTGCAGGAGCAGCTTTCTGACAGTCAGTAATTAACGGGATGTAATATCCTGGGGGAAGAAACGGAGGGACGATGGCTGGGCTTGAGGATTTTGTAAAACAGTCATCTAAAAACGATTCTGGCTTGAGAAGTAGGGCTGTGGCAAATGCTTTCCATTCCTTGGTGCTTGTCGGGTTGATAAAAGCGCTGTCTGGGTATTAGGAAGCCGCATCCTGTGCAGCTTCGCTTCCCACAGGACCAAGTGAAGTGATGCAGTGAAAACTCCTCAATGCAAAGAGCAGATAAGGAGGAGGGAGAAGGAAGAAATGTTGGGCAGTGTATTGGTTTCAGGAACTGAGGTTTACTGCCTTTTTAATAGGCTCTTAAAGTGCTCTCTTATTCCTTTCTGCTCCACAGGGCAGCCAGGATACCTTGCTCCAAGGATTTTGGTTCATAGAATCATAGAACAACCAGGTTGGAAGGGACCCATCGGATCATTGAGTCCAACCATTCCTATCAAACACTAAACCAAGTCCCTCAAGACCTCATCCACCCGTCCCTTAAATACCTCTAGGGAAGGTGAATCAACCACCTCCCTGGGCAGCCTATTCCAATGCCCAATGATCCTCTGTGTGAAGAAATTCACAGAATCACAGAACAACCAGGTTGGAAGGGACCCATTGGATCTTCTAGTCCAACCGTTCCTCCTAATCTCCAGCCTAAATCTCCCCTGGTGGAGCTTGAGGCCATTCCCTCTCGTCCTGTCCCCTCTCCCTTGGCAGAAGAGCCCAGCTTCCTCCTCTCCACAACCTCCTTTCGGGTAGTTGTAGAGAGCAATGAGGTCTCCTCTCAGCCTCCTCTTCTCCAGGCTAAACACCCCCAGCTCTCTCAGCCCTTCCTCATCAGGCCTGTTCTCCAGCCCCTTCACCAGCTTCGTGGCTCTTCTCTGGACTTGCTCCAGAGCCTCAACATCCTTCTTATGCTGAGGGGCCCACAACTTCCTTGAGGGTTGTGATGTGGTGGTTGTTGATGTGCATGATGTGCTGGAGAAGAGGAGGCTGAGAGGAGACCTCATTACTCTCTACAACTCCCTGAAAGGAGGTTGTGGAGAAGAGGGAGCTGGGCTCTTCTCCCAAGGGACAGGGGACAGGATGAGAGGGAATGGCCTCAAGCTCCACCAGAGGAGGTTCAGGCTGGACATTAGGAAAAAAATGTTCATGTAAAGGGTGATTGGGCATTGGCAGAGGCTGCCCAGAGAGGGGGTTGATTCACCTTCCCTGGAGGGGTTTAAGGGACGGGTGGATGAGGTGCTGAGGGACATGGGTTAGTGATTGATAGGAATGGTTGATTCTATGATTCTGTGATCCAGGAGATGCCCTGGTACAGTCTGATGTCACCAGCCCATATCTGCCTCCACGCTCTGAGAGTTGAGGCACAGCAGTGTCTGAGTTTATCTCCTCTCCTGGGTTGTAGGTGTCGGTAAGAAAAATGATCTGTGAAGTGTTCAGGGGTGAGGAATGAGGCAGGGAAGGGAGAATTAGCCTCAAACCCAGCTCGTGACATCTCTTAATCCTCCTCTTCCAGCTGTCTGCCATCAAGAAAGCGTTTCAGATGCTGAATTTGCAACCAATGCCAGGCTGGGAGGTTCCAGCATCATTCCTCAAAGTGAAGCGGTCGCTTTGTGTTCTGTCTTCAGCTCTTTTAGGAAGAGATTAAACCTCCTTCAAAAGAAACTTAGGGAGCTGAATAAAACATGCATTTCACTTTAGGTTTTTTTTTTAGAAAAAAGGAGAGGCACAGTCCACTGTTTTGATGCATTTTTTTTTCTCTCCAAGTGAATTAGTTGAATTAATGAAAATGCTGTAGCTGATTATAGAATCTTTAGGATTGGAAAAGACCTGCAAAGTCATCCAGTCCAACCATCCAGTCTAAACCGTGTCCCCAAGTGCCACAGCCACATGGGGTTTGAACCTTTCCAGGGATGGAGACTCCCCCACTGCCCTGGGCAGCCTCTGCCAGGGCTTAACCTCTCTGTCAGTGAAGGAATTGTTCCCAATTTCCCGTCTAAACCTCCCCTGGTGTGACTTGAGGCTGTTTCCTCTCATTCTATTTGTTGTTCCTTGGGAGAGGAGCCCAGTACCCACCTGGCTCCAACCTCCTTTCAAGGCTCTGCAGAGAGCGATGAGGTCTCCGCAAGTGGCACTGGACAAGCACCATCTATGACTATTTTCACTGCTGCTCCACATTTCACTCTTGCCACAGGAGGAATTCTTTCCCATTTGCAGTAACCACGGATGTGGCACATTTCTGACCCATATTGGGGTCTTTATGTCATAGAATCATAGAACAACCAGGTTGGAAAGGACCCATCGGATCATCGAGTCCAACCATTCCCATCAATCACTAAACCATATCCCTCAGCACCTCGTCTACACGTCCCTAAAACCCCTCCAGGGAAGGTGGCTCAACCCCCTCCCTGGGCAGCCTCTGACACTGCCCAATCACCCTTTCTGTGAAAATTTTTATCCTAATGTCCAGCCTGAACCTCCCCTGGTGGAGCTTGAGGCTTTTCCCTCTTGTCCCGTCCCCTCTTGTCCTGTCCCAGAAGCATGGAAACCAGGAGCAAATGGGTTCTTCCCATCACAGGGTTTGAAGTGCTGGGGCACAACTCTTGGGAGGTTGCAGCTATGGGTGACTTTAAATACCTGAGCTCCATTAACCTTGTCAGGAGAGCTTGGATGCTTAAGTACGGAGTGGAATTAGCGCCTTAATTACAGGCTCACAGTTGAGGATTAGGAACATATTTGCATTGAAATGTGAAACTTTGAGGAAAGCTCTTGCTGCAAAATCTTGAAATGACACACAGAAGTTGAAAATCAGACAGCCAGAAGTTGAAATTCAGAGCTGCGAGCGGGTGTTGAAAGGAAATGCAAATATTCCCCTTGTTATCCAGGGGGAGAGCTGCTATTTTTGTGCCTGCTGCAACTGCGTCTTGTAGAAGCTCAGTGGTTTTTGTTCTGACAAGCCCACGCAGCTTCCCTGCTGGTAGCGGCTCCCGAATGGCCCACGCTGGAGGTCAAAGTGCTGGAGTTTCAAGGGAGAAATGAGAAAAAGAAATATATTCAGCCTCTCCACGTTGGTACCACCTGCAGCAGGCAGGCTGCTCATTGCATCACTTGCCTGTGGTCCTGTTGGCCCAAGGACATCCCTGCCACGCAGGTCGTGGGGCTCCTTCCTTGTTTGCCAGTAGCCTGTGCTTCCCAAAACATTTAATTTATTAATTATCTGTTGGAGGGAGACTGGAGGAGGCCACTGAGATGATTTGAGGGCTGGAGCACCTCCCATACAAGGACAGGCTGAGAGAGTTGGGGTTGTTCAGCCTGGAGAAAAGACCAAACCTGGAGTTCTGACTTCAGCTCTGGACTCCTCAACCCAGGAGGGACATGGAGCTGTTGGAGCAAGTCCAGAGGAGACTATGGAGATGATCCAAGGTCTGGAGCACCTCCCATACAAGGACAGGCTGAGAGAGTTGGGGTTGTTCACGATGGAGAAGAGAAGGCTATGCGGAGACCTTAGAGCAGCTTCCAGTGCTGGAAGGGGCTCCAGGAGAGCTGGGGAGGGGCTCTGGATCAGGGAGGGCAGGGATGGGATGAGGGGGGATGGTTTTGAGCTGCAAGAAGAGAGCTTGAGATGAGATCTTAGGAAGAAAAGTTTTGCTGTGAGGGCAGTGGTAGCTGCCCCATCCCTGGAGGGGTTCAGGACCAGGCTGGATGGGGCTTGGAGCCCCTGATCCAGTGGGAGGTGTCCCTGACCATGGCAGGGGTGGGACTGGATGGGCTTTGAGGTCCCTTCCAACCCAAACCATTCCATGATTCTATGATTCTCTTGGCTCAGGTGGTTCAGTACGAAGGCTTCACGTGTCCCGTGTGTGGCTGGTGGGAGCAGGCAAACCAAATTTGAGCAGCAAGGTGTGTTCTGTGTGCTTTCTGGCTGACCCCCATTGCCTCGAGCTGGCCCTCCTCTCTGAGCTCTCCTTCCAGTTTTCCCGTTTGCCTGTTTAAGACATTTTATAATTTAGGGGAAACGCAGCAGTGTGGTCAGTATTTTTGTTCTCATTCCTGCTACTCTAAACACTGTGCTCATCAGGATCTCAATCCACCTAATTATCAGGCTAATTATTCCATTATCTCCAGATCCCAACGTTTCCTCTTGTTCTTCCTGTGCTAAGGTCAAGAATTCTTACCTCAACCCTTGTGCTGAATCTCTTTTCCCTCTGCCCCAATGGTGAGATTTCCTTTATCCTGGTGAATTTTTGGAAGTGAAATTTTCTGTATTCGCACATCACAAGTTTGCTCTGTCTCTGCTGCAGGTGACCAGCCTGTTAAAATTAGAAATTAATGTTGAATTCAGCCAAATTAATACAATTTATCAGTATTGCCAGTAAAATTGGCCCATGTTCTGGCTGAAAGGGTAGATACCAAGACTAAGCGTATTTACTCCTGTACTTAAGAGCCAGGTTTCTAATTAGAGAGTCATGGATTGGCTTGGGTTGGAAGGGACCTGAAAGCCCAGCAAGTTCCACCTCCTGCCATGGGCAGGGACACCTCCCACTGGATCAGGGGCTCCAAGCCCCATCCAACCTGCCCTTGAACCCCTCCAGGGATGGGGCAGCCACCACTGCTCTGGGCAACCTGGGCCAGGGCCTCCTCAACCTCACATGAAAACATTTCTCCCTAAAATCTCATCTCAATGTCACTTCTTGCAGCTCAAACCCATTCCCCCTCCTCCTCTGGCTGCCCTCCCTGATCCAGAGCCCCTCCCCGGCTTTCCTGGAGCCCCTTTCAGCACCGGAAGCTGCTCTAAGGTCTCCTCGTAGCCTTCTCTTCTCCAGGCTGAACAACTCCCAACTCTCTCAGCCTGTCCTCGTACAGGAGGTGCTCCAACCGCTGGATCATCTTTGTGGCCCTTTTGACATAACAAGGATTCTATTTGCCAGCTCTTTGAATCGCATCAATCCATAGAATCGTTATGGTTGGAACAGACCTCTAAGCCCGTCAAGTCCAACTGTCATTCATCCGGAACGAGGCATCTATCTGGGGCAACTCTCCCGAAGGCAGGTTTGCAAAATTCAGTGAGACATCTTGCTTTATTGGCTGCCTTGTGTGTGGAAGAAGTTTTATTTGGAAGGGTTTGTGAAGGTGTCTTTGCTACAGATCGAAAGGACAAGAGGGAATGGCCTCAAGCTCCTCCAGGGGAAATTTAGGCTGGAGATTAGGAGGAAGTTTTTCACAGAAAGGGTCATTGGGCATTGGAATAGGCTGCCCAGGGAGGTGGTTGATTCCCCTTCCCTGGAGGTGTTTAAGGGACGGGTGGATGAGGTCTTGAGGGACTTGGTTTAGTTTTTGATAGGAATGGTTGGACTAGAAGATCCCATGGGTCTCTTCCAACCTGGTTGTTCTATGATTCTATGATTCTATTCTATGAAATGCGCAATGACTTCTTCCTCCCTTGAGTTGTAGGTCACCAATTCCAGGCTCAACATGGATCTGAATTAACGTGAGCATGTCCAGTGAATAACAGAACAATCTCAGGCCACTGCTATTATGTTCCTGTGATGCTTATTAGCTCAGTATTTCTGAATTGGAAGATTTTCTTTTTTTTTAATGTAAATTACCTGTGCTCTGATGGATATTTTGTTTGCGTAACGATCTTGTGATCATTAGCGTGTTTGGGAGGCTTTTTCAGGAAGAGAACTGTCCGGCCTCGGTGTCCTTACTAAATTCAGGTTTTTTGTTGTGTTCTTTTCTACTTCACGTCCCGTCTTCCAGCACTTCGGCAGCTTCGATTTATAGAAAAGCCTTTCTGTAGCTCTATCCAAAGTCTCCAAGAGGGCATCTCCACCCTGCACTGCATCCTGCTCCGAGCAGAACAAATCATTTTTGGCTTTGCCTGTTAGGATACGAAGAGTCGAGACTGTAGCTGTGCAGGCAGCGAATCAATTCCACATTCTTCAAGGGTTTTGCCTTTTTGTTGTGAGTTCAAAATAACCAGCACGCAGCTATTTCATGCTTGTGAGCAGGTTATTGTCACGTTTGACCGTCTTTCTTGTCATGTAAAAGTTGAATTTCGCTGGGGGTTTGATTGCTGCCTGCAGGAGAGCTTGGAGGGGCTCTTGATTAGGGAGGGATGGGACGAGGAGGAATGGGTTTGAGCTGCAAGAGGGGAGGTTGAGATGAGATCTTGGGAAGAAATGTTTTGCTGTGAGGTTGGGGAGGCCCTGGCCCAGGTTGCCCAGAGCAGTGGTGGCTGCCCCATCCCTGGAGGGGTTCAAGGGCAGGTTGGATGGGGCTTGGAGCCCCTGATCCAGTGGGAGGTGTCCCTGCCCATGGCAGAGGTGGGACTGGGTGGGCTTTGAGGTCTCTTCCAACCCAAACCATTCCAGGATTCTGCGATTTGACCATCTTTTTTGCCATGTTTAAGTGTGTGTTTGATATTTGGAGGGCTCTGAAACTGCAAATCCAGTGCACACTGGTTGAGAAATACAAGTTTATCCCCTGAATTCCTTTCCTTCTGCTGTGTGCTCAGATTTGTAATGATGGGATTTGTACAGCAACACAGACCGGAGAGCGATATGAGGCAACAGCCCCTGATCCCGATCCAAATGGATTCTCGGAGACTGTATTAAGCCAGGAAATGCGTGCGACTTCATCGCTAATGAACAGTTGCAGAAGGTCTTGAGATAAATAACAAAGTCAGGGAATCCTCGCGTTGTGTGTCGAAGCACAAGCTGCTGGAGGAGACAGCTTGGGAGCTCTGAAGTTCAAATGCTGAAATGTGCCTCAAACAACTGACTTGCTCCTGTAGTTTAGGTTTGACTTAATAAATGGAGCATTATATTTCCCAGGCCTTTGGTGTTTGTTATGCTGAGTTCATAACACAGGCTGGTATCTGTGGAACACACAGAATATATTAAGCTATGAAATATCATAGAATCATAGAAAAACCAGGTTGGAAGGGACCCATCGGATCTTCTAGTCCAACCATTCCTATCAAACACTAAACCAAGTCCCTCGAGACCTCATCCACCCGTGCCTTAAACACCTCCAGGGAAGGGGAATCAACCACCTCCCTGGGCAGCCTATTCCAATGCCCAATGACCCTCTGTGTGAAAAACTTCCTCCTAATCTCCAACCTAAATCTCCCCTGGTGGAGCTTGAGGCCATTCCCTCTTGTCCTGTCCCCTGTCCCTTGGGAGAAGAGCCCAGCTCCCTCCTCTCTACAACCTCCTTTCAGGTAGTTGTAGAGAGTAATGAGGTCTCCCCTCAGCCTCTTCTTCTCTAGGCTAAACACCCCCAGCTCTCTCAGCCGCTCCTCATAAGATCTGTTCTCCAGCCCCTTCACCAGCTTCGTTGCTCTTCTCTGGACTTGCTCCAGAGCCTCAGCATCCGTATGAGGATCTGCTTTATGGGATGGTGATGGAACAGAAGCCTAAGTGGCATAAACCAAACCAGCAGTGGTTTATATGCTGTCACCAACCTAGAAATGAGATTCCTGGCCCAGGGTCTTAAGTTCCCAGAATTACACTGGTGCTAAGGAGCCAGCAGGTATTGTCTCATGTCCTTGTCTTAATCTTCCGTCACATTAGAAGGATGAGATGTCATCCTGGACAGGCTGGAGAGGTAGGTCTGTGAGAGCCTCATGAGGTTCAACCAGGCCAAGTGCAAGGTCCTGCACCTGGGTTGGGGCAATCCCCGATTTCACTACAGGATGGGGGATGATGTGATTGAGAGCAGCCCTGAGGAGAAGGACTTGGGGTGCTGGTCAGTGAGAAGCTTGACATGAGCCACCAATGTGTGCTCACAGCCCAGAAACCAGCCGTGTCCTGGGCTGCATCCAAAGCAACGTGGCCAGCAGGGCGAGGGAGGGGATTCTGCCCCTCTGCTCCTCTCTTGTGAGACCTCATCTGAAGGATTTTGTCCAGTTCTGGGATCCTCAACATAAGAAGGAGATGGAGAGGAAGCTACAGGAATGATTCGAGGGCTGGAGCAGCTCCCATACAAGAACAGCCTGTGAGAGTTGGAGATGTTCAGTGTGGAGAAGAGAAAGCTCTGAGAAGACCTTAAAGCAGCTTCCAGCACTAAGAGAGGCTCCAGGAAGGCTGGGGAAGGCTGCTGGATCAGGGAGGGCAGGGATAGGATGAGAGGGAATGGTGTTCAGCTGAAAGAGGGGAGTTTGAGATGAGATCTTAGGAAGAAATTCTTCATTTTGAGGATTTTGCACAAGTTGCCTGCGGAAGCGGTGGCTGCTCCATCCCTGGAGGGGTTCCAGACCAGGTTGGATGGGGCTTGGAGCCCCTGATCCATGGGAGGTGCCCCTGGCAGGGGTGGAACTGGATGGGCTTTGAGGTCCCTTCCAACCCAAACCGTTTGATGATTCTAAGAAACAATGAACAGCATCGTGTGTTCAGCTGGAGTCACCTCCTACCTGTCTGACACAACCTTTCAACGATGGTATTGAAGGTCTAGAGTCAGGCTTTGAGTGCAGCATCCCCATCTTTCTCAGGCAACCGTATAGCTCGTGGCTGATCCTCCCTTGGCTGTATTTGGGTTTTCGCTGTGGTATTGGATATGGAAGCATCAGATGGAGCTGATCCAAGCTTTGCTGGCATTGCTCACTGACCTAACGCACCCGTTTTTCTTCCCTGCTTTTTCAAGCAAGCCCATTAGGCTGTAATGAGCCTGGTCACTCTGTAGTTGGAGATGTTTGCGTTCAAAGGAGTTTTTAAACTGTAGAAGCAGCTTGACTGGTTTTTTAATAATTGTAAACCAAATCTTCTCCATCCCTCAGCTGTAGAAGCTGAGAAATAAGGAAGCCGTAACCCCTGACGCTCACTTGGAATTGCAGAAATGTAAAATACCGATAACCTTTCAACCTGACTTTGTTAAGTAGCTTTCAAAACTGAAATATGCTGCTGGAGCTGCTATCTGCTCTGCCGAGCTGCAGCCCCAGGCGAGTTTGTACAATGGGTTATGAACCCCCTAATAATGAGGATTTATAATGGGAATCCTGATATATTCTTAATTATGCTTCTGCTGCGGGGTGTCATTACGATGCACTAATACTCTACATATGCTGCCTAGTCTGCCATTTGTTTCTGCCTGTTTTTATTTAATTATAGACTTTTGTCTGAATAACTTTATTGCTCAGTGTTTCTCTTCCGTGACGCGTGTCCCAACCGCGCTCTAGCTTCTCCAGAGTCCAGAGAAGAGCCACGAAGCTGGTGAAGGGGCTGGAGAACAGGCCTTATGAGAAGCGACTGAGAGAGCTTGGGGTTGTTTAGCCTAGAGAAGGGGAGGCTGAGAGGAGACCTCATTGCTCTCTGTAATTACCTGAGAGGAGGTTGTGGAGAGGAGGGAGCTGGGCTCTTCTCCCAAGGGACAGGGGACAGGACAAGAGGGAATGGCCTCAAGCTCCACCAGGGGAGATTTAGGCTACAGATTAGGAGGAAGTTTTTCACAGAAAGGGTCATTGGTCACTGGAATAGGCTGCCCAGGGAGGTGGTTGATTCACCTTCCCTGGAGGTGTTTAAGGGATGGGTGGACGAGGGACATGGGTTAGTGTTTGATAGGAATGGTTGGACTCGATGATCCAATGGGTCTTTTCCAACCTGGTTATTCTATGATCTCCAGACGCGCTCCAGCCCCTCAGTGTCTTTCTTAGAGTGAGGGGACAAAACCAAACCCAGGATTTGAGGTGCAGCCTCTCCAGCACCGAGACCAGTGATCAATCCCTTCCCTGCTCCTGCTGGCCACCTCATTGCTGATCCAAGCCAGGATCTTGACTGTTGGCCACCTGGGCCACTACTGGCTCATGTTCATCTGCTGTTGACCTGCACCTCCAGATCCTTTTCTACCAGGCAGCTTTCACAGAATCATAGAATCATAGAACAACCAGATTGGAAGGGACCCATTGGATCTTCTAGTCTAACCATTCCTATCAAACACTAACCCATGTCCCTCAAGACCTCATCCACCCGTCCCTTAAACACCTCCAGGGAAGGTGAATCAACCCCCTCCTTGGGCAACCTATTCCAATGCCCAATGACCCTTTCTGTGAAAAACTTCCTAATCTCCAACTTCTCCTAATTTCCAGCTGCTCTTCCCCAAGCCTGGAGCGTTGCATGAGGTTGTTGTGACCCAAGGGCAGGACCTGGCTCTTGGCTTTGTTACACATAAGCTCTTGGAGTATCTGGTCATGTGGCTGCTGGCAGACCATATGCATATATATTGTTTCTTTCCTTCTCCCAGAACGACCTTGCTGTGTCCTTGGGAATCCCTGACGCTGCACACAGAGGCTGAGAGCAAACCTTCTGACTTTAGCTTGATGGTAAATGTAAAGGCTTCTCAGCCACAGGGGAGATTTTACTAAACCCCTTCCAGAAAGCTTTGGGAACGTAAAAATGCCCCTGAAACCCATGTGAGTGTCACACTGATGGAGCTCTGCTCTGTTTTGTGGTTTGTGAATGAAGCTTCCTTTCCCTGCATGCAAATGAGTCACTGCAGACAGCTACTACTGCATGAAGCTGTCTTTTATTTCCGTGATAAAAGACCCTGGGACTTGTTTAATCGTCCTCTTCCTCTCTCAATGGACTTGCTGGCTGCAAACTGGGGAGAAAAAGCTGGAGAGATTAATAGGGACACCACAGCATCACATCCATCGGGGCAGGAGAGGGGAAAGGAAAAGTTGGGACTGGCTGGGGAGTGGGACCGTGTGTGCCCTCCAGGGAGAATCATGGAAAGGTTTGGGTTGGAAGCCTCAGGGACAGGGACAGGACGAGAGGGAATGGCCTCAGGCTCCACCAGGAGAGGTTCAGGCTGAACATTAGGAAAAAACTTTTCACAGAAAGGGTCACTGGGCAGTGGCAGAGGCTGCCCAAGGAGGAGAATGAGTCCCCTTCCCTGGAGGGGTTTAAGGGACGTGTAGACGAGGTGCTGAGGGATATGGTTTAGTGTTTGATAGGAATGGTTGAACTCAATGATCTGGTGGGTCTCTTCCAACCTGGTTGTTCTATGATTCTATGAATTACTTTGCCGATGTTGAAATATCTTCGTCCTGCCAGCAGGACAGACCTGAGCAGGCAACCTGTCCTCCAGCCTGGCTTTAGAATCATAGAACAACCAGGTTGGAAGGGACCCATCGGATCATCGAGTCCAACCATACTGGACTTTACTGGCGTTCCACAAACAAATACCTTCTTCTCTGTTAATCAGGACGCAGTCGCCCACGGTAATTTGTTTGAAGATAAAGTTCTGTTTTGGAGTAAATTGCTGGTTGCTATGTTTTCGTGGCCGTCTGCCTGCGTGGAAGAGCTGACCGCTTCCCAGTCCCAGGATGACTCGCAGCCGCACCCAGCTCTGTTTTTTTTCAGGATATTTTTATTTTGCAGGCGAATATGAAAATAAGTCGGTGTGTTTCAATCCCAGTAACGACTCTGTAGCTCCTTCCCATCACACTCTTTGCCTTGGAGGTTGCTGAAGGTTGATGCTTTTTCATCCTTGCAGCCATTCATAGAATCATAGAATCATAGAATAATCAGGTTGGAAGAGACCCATCGGGTCATCGAGTCCAACCATTCCCATCAAACACTAAACCATGTCCCTCAGGACCTCATCTACCTGTGCCTTAAACATCTCCAGGGAAGGTGAATCAACCACCTCCCTGGGCAGCCTATTCCAATGCCCAATGACCCTTTCTGTGAAAAACTTCCTCCTAATCTCTAGCCTAAATCTCCCCTGGCAGAACTTGAGGCCATTCCCTCTTGTCCTGTCCCCTGTCCCTTGGGAGAAGAGCCCAGCTCCCTCCTCTCCACAACTTCCTCTCAGGGAGTTGGAGAGAGCAATGAGGTCTCCCCTCAGCCTCTTCTTCTCTAGGCTAAACACCCCCAGCTCTCTCAGCCACTCCTCATAGGACCTGTTCTCCAGCCCCTTCACCAGCTTAGATGTGCAATAGTTTGTCTTTCCTGGTAGGTTCTTATGGGATGGTTTGGGTTGGAAGGGACCATGAAGGACATCCAGTTCCAACCCTCCTGCCATGGACAGGGACAACTCCTATGGGATCAGGGGCTCCAAGCCCCATCCAACCTGGCCTTGAACCCCTCCAGGGATGGGGCAGTCACCACTGCTCTGTGGTCGTAAGAAAATAACAAACTGAAGAGTAAAAAAAAAATAAAATTAAACCCCCTACTCCAAGCCCACCCCCCATGCTGTTTGCAGATGGATGTGCGGTGCTGGAGTGGAAAAAAACAGGTTAAGGCAAACTAAATCAGAACTGAGTGTTCCGGCTACAACGAAGTCTGAACGGCAGCGCTATATTTAAACGTGGTATTTTTATATTTTAATAATTAACCACTGGGAAAGAGCAGCCTAAAAAACTGTAGCGTAGGCTGTTTTTAAGGTATCTCCTTGTCCAGCCCCATCCTGGTGCTGCGAGGACTGGTTGCAGGGGACAGGGATGCTTTAGCCTGGGGTTAGCCCTGGTTTAGACAGGGTTGTTTAGCCTGGAGGAGGCTGAGAGGAGACCTCATTACTCTCTACAAGTACCTGAAAGGAGGTTGTGGAGAGGAGGGAGCTGGGCTCTTCTCCCAAGGGACAGGGGACAGGACAAGAGGGAATGGCCTCAAACTCCGCCAGGGGAGATTTAGGCTGGAGATTAGGAGGAAGTTCTTCACAGAAAGGGTCATTGGGCATTGGAATAGGCTGCCCAGGGAGGGGGTTGATTCACCTTCCCTGGAGGGGTTTAAGGGACGGGTGGATGAGGTCCTGAGGGACATGGGTTTAGTGTTTGATAGGAATGGTTGGACTCGATGATCTGATGGGTCCCTTCCAACCTGGTTGTTCTATGATTCTACGATTAGGGTGCTCATTCCCTCTCTGGTTTGCATCTTTCCCCTGTAGCTTTATCTTTCCAACCTCTTAATGGTTAAATGTAGTCGATCAGCAGTGTTTGAGTTGGTGTGTGACTTGGGAGAGTGTTTTCTTTTCACAGAGAGCTGAGGGCACGGAGCAGGATTTCCCTTTGTGTTGTTTGTAATAGAGCTTTGAGGGTGCGTAGCCGTGACCGCCTCCGGATCCAGACGATGTTTAGCGAGGGATGGTTTGTGAAAGGTGATCTCTTGCCATGTGACTGTTTCATTACCACTTAGTTTCAGCACAAGGCAATTCCCTGCTTTTGAATCATAAAATCATAGAATCATAGAACAACCAGGTTGGAAGAGACCCATCGGATCTTCTAGTCCAACCATTCCTATCAAACACTAAACCGAGTCCCTCAAGACCTCATCCACCCGTCCCTTAAACCCCTCCAGGGAAGGTGAATCAACCACCTCCCTGGGCAGCATATTCCAATGACCCTCTGTGTGAAGAACTTCCTCCTAATCTCTAGCCTAAATCTCCCCTGGTGGAGCTTGAGACCATTCCCTCTTGTCCTGTCCCCTGTCCCTTGACAGAAGAGCCCAGCTCCCTCCTCTCTACAACCTCCTTTCAGGTAGTTGTAGAGAGTAATGAGGTCTCCCCTCAGCCTCCTCTTCTCCAGGCTAAACACCCCCAGCTCTCTCAGACGCAAATCATAGGTTCTGTTCTCCAGCCCCTTCACCAGCTTCATTGCTCTTCTCTGGACTTGCTCCAGAGCCTCAACATCCTTCTTGTGGTGAGGGGCCCAGAACTGAACACAGGATTCAAGGAGGAAAGGTTCGTGGGTGTTTTTGTGCTGAAGAACCTCCTGCGAGTCCTCATTGCTGTGTTTTGACTGGTGGTGCTGAGCACTGAACCTTGAAAAGCATCGAATTCCTCTTGTATTGGGTGGGAGCAGGGGAACTTGGCCTGGCACCCAGAGTTAATTTGCTCTTGGAATCCAACTACAGCAAAGGGATGGAGGGAAGGAAGCAAATTTGTCACGGTGTCAGACCGTGACGACCTGCCCTTGGCAGGGGAAACCCATCCAGGCTGTTGGGAGCAGGGTGGGTGTGATCGGGATTCACGGTGTCCTCTCATCTGATGCCTTTGGGCACCTGTTACCTCCGTGCGTGGGGGAGAAATGGTTTTTAGAAAGCTCTTATCTGTGTTTAGAGGACGTGAAAAGCTGGAGAGAGTCCTTTTATCCGGCACCACCGTCTCCGGGGTCGCGGCACTGCTGTCGGCATTGCTATTCCCTGGTGAGAAACACAGCGGAGGAGCCGACCTTTCCTAAAACCAAGTTAAATCTTTCTGTTATCCCTCACACTGCATCGTGAAAGAGCGAAACTGCCAGTGGGTAAAGGTGGAAGAGGGCGTCCGTGCATGGAGTGTGGTGGGGAGGGGGAAACGCTGGCTCTGCCGATGCTAAAATGCAGTGAATATCGTTTCTTTTGGAACGAGCAGCTGATGGGAAGGAACTTACTGTTGCCAAAAAGCATTTGGAGTTGCGGCTCTGACCAGAGAGGGGCTGTGAACGTGGGGTTCGGGTCTGCCATGGAAACACGCTCTTGTGCTCTTTGCCTTCCCCAGCAGCGCCGGCTGCAGCCCCTGCAGGTCTCCAGAGCTCGTAAGAGATCCGCCAAGCGCTTTGCCTCTGTTGCTGGGAGACAGTCCGAGGGAGCCGGGGCTGCTTAAACAATCGTGCTTTTCTCCTTGCCTCCTCTTTCCCTTCCTCCCCACCTATTTGTTTCTTTTCCCTCTTGGTGACTGGTTATAAGAAAAAGCTTGGCTGGAACCGAGTTATCCTGCTTCCAAATGATCCTGTGGGACTGAAGAACCTCGCAGTCTTCCAGACCCACTGTAGTAAACATCCTCTAGATAAAGATCAGAGAGTCATGGAATGGCTGGATTGGAAGGGACCTCAAAGTCCGTCCAGTTCCGACGCTCCTGCCCTGGGCTGGGACACCTCCCACTGGATCCAGTTGCCCAGTCCCAGACTGTATGTACAAGAGCAGCTCCAGTTTAGAAATCTACCTCATAATGAAGGTGATTGACATAAATCTTCAAAGTTTAATGCCCTTCAACTTCTGGAGCTTAAACTGAATTGACCTCAAGAGCCTCAAGCTTCTGCAGGAAGCCCTCTGGGTTATGGCATCATCCCAGCAGTCCTGCTGCACCTCCGGTTTGGTCCCTGCCGGTGGAAGTGAATTAAACAATCGGTACCAAAACCTTTGCTCTTCTTTGGACACTAGGCTTGTTCTGCATCATCCCTGTATTTCCCTCTGGTCCTGCGTGGCCTTCACGTACTAGTGATGTGGATGAAATTCCGAGGCTTTGCTGGGGAGCACTGGCTGCTTGGGAGAGGTGAAAGCAGACCAAGCGAGTGGTCCTGGCTGGAATCCATCGTGAGACCTAAGTTTTCTTTCGGTTCCAGGCAGTGACCCCTGGTGAGAAATAGAAGGCAATTAACGCTTTTCAGTTATTTCACATTGTCTGCAGGCTCAAGCAGAAGCTCCTGCATCGCTCCTGCGTCCTTCAGCCTCCATCACAACTATGAGAAATGGAAATGGGTCTTTAAACTGACCCTGTGCAGAGGAGCAGGGCTGGTGGAGCTAATGCAACTGCCTTTGGTGGAGGAAAGTGGTTAAAAGCCATAACCAAACTAGAAGGAAAAATCAGCAGAGAATCATAGAATCACCAGGTTAGAAGAGACCCACCGGATCATCGAGTCCAACCATTCCCATCAATCTCTAAACCATGTCCCTCGGCACCTTGTCCACCTGTCCCTCAAACCTCTCCAGGGAAGGGGACTCAACCCACTCACTGCGCAGCCTGTTCCAGTGCCCAATGATCCTTTATGGGAAAAACTTCCTCGTAATGTCCAGCCTAAATTTCCCCTGGTGGAGCTTGAGGCCATTCCCTCTCGTCCTGTCCCCTGTCCCTTGGGAGAAGAGCTCAGCTCCCTCCTCTCCACAACCTCCTTTCAGGTAGTTGGAGAGAGCAATGAGGTTTCCTCTCAGCATCGCAGGGCAGGCTTTAAACACACAACAAACCACCCTGTCTGTGTCTGGTTTTTGTCTTTTATGTGGCCTCAACCTATTTTAGCACATCCTTTTAAACTTGAGCTTAAAACACACACTCCCTTTCCTTGCGTGGGTAGCTTGCAGGTTTTGATTCAAGTTCATAGAATCATAGAATCACCAGGTTGGAAGAGACCCACTGGATCATCGAGTCCAACCATTCCTATCAAACACTAAACCATGTCCCTCAGCACCTCATCCACCCGTCCATTAAACACCTCCAGGGAAGGTGACTCAGCCACCAGTCGTCTCTAAGCAGCAGCTTTCTTGTCCCAGGCTGTCATACCTGTTCTCTCTGTCATTTTGACCCTCCTGTGAAGCAAGGGATCCGATCGCTTATCCTCTGCCACCTCGTTAATGACTCTGTTAACCCCAGTGGCAGCGTTTGATGGCATCTGGCCCTCGGTGGAGAGCCTGGTGTTGGCATCAGGTATCTTCCAGCTGATTTAGCAGATGTCACGGTGGAGACCTGGTGGTGCCTGAGGCAGATGCTTTTGCTTTCCACGCTGCAGGGCAGTGTGCTGAGGGCAGGACCTGTGCGTCCAGTGACTTCAGAGCCCGTTCTTTTTTTGTTTTTAATTCTCTGCTCAATTATAGAATCATAGAACAACCAGGTTGGAAGAGACCCATCGGATCATCGAGTCCAACCATTCCCATCAAACAATAAACCATGTCCCTCTCCACCTGTGCCTTAAACACCTCCAGGGAAGGGGAATCAACCACCTCCCTGGGCAGCCTATTCCAATGCCCAATGACCCTTTCCATGAAAAACCTCCTCCTAATTTCTAACCTGAACCTCCCCTGTTGGAGCTTGAGGCCATTCCCTCTCGTCCTGTCCCCTGTCCCTAGGGAGAAGAGCCCAGCTCCCTCCTCTCCACAACCTCCTCTCAGGTAATTACAGAGAGCAATGAGGTCTCCCCTCACTCTCCTCTTCTCCAGGCTAAACACCCCCAGCTCTCTCAGCTGCTCCTCATCAGGCCTGTTCTCCAGCCCCTTCCCCAGCTTTGTTGCTCTTCTCTGGACTCGCTCCAGAGCCTCAACATCCTTCTTGTGCTGAGGGGCCCACAACTGAACACAGGATTCAAGGAGCGGCCTCACCAGTGCTGAGTCCAGAGGGAGAATCACCTCCCTGGCCCTGCTGGTCACACCATTTCTGATACAAGCCAGGATGCCACTGGCCTTCTTGGCCACCTGGGCACACTGTTGGCTCATGTTCAGTCGGCTGTCAACCGACACCCCCAGGTCCCTCTCCTCCTGGCAGTTTTGTCTTATTTTATTTCACTGAAAATACACCTTCCACAGTGGAATCCACCTGCTGTTGATTTTGCATGGAATCTGAGCTCCTGGCTCCCTGCGGCGTTTCCAGGAGCCCCATTTGCCAGCTGGGGACGATTGGGAACTGCTGCTGCTGTCCCATCGCGCTGGGATGCAGGCAGTGCAAGGGTGGCTGGGGGTTAGTCCAAGGAGAACTTGGACTCCTTCCCAAAAATGTGTCCTTAAAGGACCAAGGAAACAGAAACTTGTGTAGGAATGGGAGTTGATTTCCCCAGCACTCTGTTGCCGGTCGATGAATTGGCTTCGCGTTCAGCATCAACTGCTCTGAAGTGCCTCTCAGGAATATTTTCTTGGAGATTTCTGTTTAGAAATCCCTGACTCGGGGCTCTTTTTAAAAATGTTTTAATTTCGTGTTTAATTCTCTACTCAGTTATAGACCAAAGAACTGGGGTAACAGTCAGACCTGAGCCTCCTGAGCATCTCATTCTCTTTGGAAAACGATGCACTCGAGTGCTCGAGGTTATTGGAAATTCTGAGCCGACTAACAGAGGTGCTGTTCATCGGTCTTTCTTCGTAACAGAATTAACCGAGTAACTGCGACTGTCAGGTTTCCCTTTGCAGCATCGCATGAGAAAACCTGGACTTACAAATTCTGCACTCGTTTCTGTGCGACTCTTAAGTGGATTTGATAAGACACTGTCTCAGGCAGTAGATTTTACCTTTTTTATTAATTGCATGAGGTTTGCCTTGAGCTCTTGACTGTGAACCACTTCAATCAGAGGATGAAAGTGTCTCCAGCTCCCTCTCCTGGGTAGTTCAGGCATTTGCCCCCGTGATGCAAACTTGATTTTCAAACTCTTTCTAGGCATCTCTGCTCTTGGTGGGAATGGAGAACAGCTCAGCACAGAATCCTGGAATGGTTTGGGTGGAAGGGACCTCAAAGCCCAGCCAGTCCCACTCCTGCCATGGGCAGGGACACCTCCCACTGGATCAGGGGCTCCAAGCCCCATCCAACCTGCCCTTGAACCCCTCCAGGGATGGGGCAGCCACCTCTGCTCTGGGCAACCTGTTCCAGGGCCTCCTCAACCTCACAGCAAAACATTTCTTCCTTAGATCTCCTCTCAATCTCCCCTCTTGCAGCTTTAATGCATCCCTGCCTGGGATTGGGAGATGTGACTGTTTGAAAAAAAAGTCCTAAATCAAACAAAAAATACCCAACAAAGCCCAGAGGCAGGTGAAGCCGAGTTCACTCTCCACATGCTGTGAAAGAGGTCGAGAGCTGCGTTTCTCCGGCTTTGCTGCTGGTAGAGAGGGAGCTGCATGTTTGTTCTGTGTGAGCTGAGGAGTCTGGGGTTCTTTTCCTTCACCTGAACTTTGTGTGCCAGAGGGATTGGTCTGTTTATTCTCAGGCACTGGTGAGTTGTGGAAGAAAAAGGTTCATGAGGCCTCTCCACAGCTCCTCGGAGTCATCCAACCTCATTACTCTCTACAACTACCTGAAGGGAGGTTGTGGAGAGGAGGGAGCTGGGCTCTTCTCCCAAGGGACAGGGGACAGGACAAGAGGGAATGGCCTCAAGCTCCGCCAGGGGAGATTTAGGCTGGAGATTAGGAGGAAGTTTTTCACACAGAGGGTCATTGGGCATTGGAATAGGCTGCCCAGGGAGGTGGTTGATTCACCTTCCCTGGAGGGGTTTAAGGGACGGGTGGATGAGGTCTTGAGGGACTTGGTTTAATGTTTGATAGGAATGGTTGGACTAGAAGATCCGATGGGTCTCTTCCAACCTGGTTTTTCTATGATTCTATGATTCTAACCTTTTCCAGGCAAGATGTTAAGGGCACCTTTGCTGGATCAGAGGTACCTTAACATCCTTTCCTGGATTTCTTCAGCAGTCATGTAGCAGGTGAAATCCCGGCGCTGCCTTTATACTTTTCCGGAGGCTTTGTGAATAACGCAGCATGTGCTTTTTTTATCTTTTCAGATCGAGAAAATCATGAGTTCCATCGGTGAAGGCATCGACTTTTCGCAGGAGCAGCAGAGGATCTCAGGTACTGTACTTGGCTCTGTGTGTGTGTGTGTGTGTGTGTGTGTGTCTCTCTCTCTTAACTGTGCTCTGTACAAACATGAGGTGCTGGCTCCTACCCACACGGCTCTGCGGTGGCTCCCAGAAGGGCCCTCGGCTTCCCATGACATGGTTTAGTGTTTGATAGGAATGGTTGGACTTGATGATCTGGTGGGTCTCTTCCAACCTGGTGATTCTATGATTCTTTACAGAAAGGATCATTGGGCAGTGTCAGAGGCTGCCCAGGGAGGCGGTTGATTCACCTTCCCTGGAGGGGCTTAAGGCACAGGTAGACAAGGTGCTGAGGGACATGGTTTAGTGTTTGATAGGAATGGTTGGACTCGATGATCCAGTGGGTCTCTTCCAACCTGGTGATTCTATGATTCCCAGCGTGATGCTCAGTACTGCTACCAGTGATTTTAATTCAGTCCTCACCTAGGTAGATTCAATTGATTTTATCTAATGCAGGTGTCCATCCCTCCCTGAGGGCTTTGGGGTAACCTTGCAGCTGGTACCTCCAGCCTGAATGGAAAAGGGGGGACCCTGCTTGCCCCAGGGTTGGTTAATACTCACCCAGTGACAGCAGCAAATGTTGTTTCTTCTCAAATGAACATTAGGAAAATGAACATTAGGAAAATGATGTTCAAACGAACAAATAGGAAAAACATTTTCACAGAAAGGGTCATTGGGCAGTGGCAGAGGCTGCCCAGGGAGGGGGTTGAGTCACCTTCCCTGGAGGGGTTTAAGAGACGGGTGAATGAGGTGCTGAGGGACATGGTTTAGTGATTGATGGGAATGGTTGGACTTGATGATCCGATGGGTCTTTTCCAACCTGGTGATTCTATGATTCAAACTCTCAGAAATAGATGGACTTTGAGGTTGTGGGGAATCCTGACTAGTTTGGAATCACATTCACTTACCACCTGTAACACTCCAGATGCCCTGATGTTGCTTCAAATCTGATAAAACCCACCCCAAGTCCTTTTTTCTATATATTTTTCTGTGTATTTCGGCGACCTTGACGTATGGAGTTCTGTTAATTTGACAATATAACTTTGTCAACCGCGTGTGAGATGGTTTAGTTGTGCATTTTATCTTTGCCTTTCCTCATTTCCATAAGAGAGGGCGAGGAAGGAATCGCAGCGTCATTTAGCACATTGATTTTCCTCAAACAGAGCATCCTCCTCCTCCAGCCACGTTTGCAACTCTTACAACTCTTATCTCCGCAATGCAGCATCGGACCAAGGGGAGACGGTCCTGGCTTAAAAATCCTCGTTTCCACACACGTTGTCAGTAGAAGCAGCTGGACTGTGGGGATTCTCTCTGGTGACCAACGGTGGGACCTGAGGGGATGGCAGAAAGATGCCAGGAGAGGGTTAGGTTGGATATTAGGGAAAAGTTCTTCATCCAGAGGGTGGTGGAGCACTGGAGCAGCTCCCAGGGAAGCAGTCACAGCACCAAACCTGACAATATTCCAGAAGCATTTGGCCAACGCCCTCGGGCACGTGGTTATTGGGGTTGTTCTGTGCAGGGACAGGAGTTGGACTCAATGATCCTTGTGGATCTCTTCCAACTTAGGACATTCTACGATTCTGTGCATAGCAAACCCTCTGCCAAGTGTGATCAAGGGTCTGGATGGTAACAGCAGAAGGAACCAAGTCTCAATTAAAGCTCTTGCTCTGCTGCTCCTGTGGTGACCTTAAGACATACCTCAAACAGGAGCATTTTGCCATTTTCCCAGCTTTTTTCATGTAGGTTTTGTGCCTCCTTCCGAGGAAATTAGGGAGGTGGAGCTCATAGAAGGAAGAGGCTTTGCTATGGGTGCAGTCGTCCCTCAGCTTCTCTCAATGCTGTTTACAGAGCTGAGGAATAACCTAGCCCTTTCCCCATTGTCTGTCTCAACTCATCTCCATTTCTGAGCTGCTCAGGAGATTTATTCTAATTCTCCTCTTCCTGGGATGCAGCGGAAACCAGCAGCTTAAGGAACTCGTCCTCCCTGCTGCTGCAGGCAGAGACGCGGGTCCTCAGGAGCGTTGTGTGAAGCTGAGTCTGTGGCCTTCAAAGAGGAGATAATTGCTTGGCTTTAAAGGTGCCTTTGGAGAGGGAGCTGTTTGTAGTGAGACACAGCGAACAGAGCTTGATGAAACGGATGCCAATGAACTCTGCCGTCTGGGGACTGAAGGTGCTGAAACATCTTGTACTGCTCAAGGGCTTTAGAAAAACCTACATCTCGAAAATGTTGTTGCAGGAAATGTTTTCTGGTGGTGAGAGAGGTTCACGATTGTCCTCCCCAGACACTCCTGCTGAGGCAGTGGCTGTGTTGGGGTAATGCTGGTTGCAGGTCAGCACGGGTGTCGTAGAATCACAGCATCTTTAGGACTGGAAAAGCCTTCCAAGCTCAGCCAGTCCAACCATCACCCCAACCCAACCGTGCCTGCTAAATCATGTCCCCGAGTGCCACAGCCATATGGCTTTTGAACCCCTCCAGGGATGGAGACCCCACCACTGTCCTTGGGCAGCCTCTGCCAGAGCTTCCTTAATCTTTCAGTAAAGAAATTGTATCTCATTGCTCTCTACAACTCCCTGAAAGGAGGTTGTGGAGAGGAAGGAGCTGGGCTCTTCTCCCAAGGGACAGGGGACAGGATGAGAGGGAATGGCCTCAAGCTCCACCAGGGGGAGATTTAGGCTAGAGATTAAGAGTAAGTTTTTCATAGAAAGGGTCATTGGGCATTGGAATAGGCTGCCCAGGGAGGGGGTTGATTCACCTTCCCTGGAGGTGTTTAAGGGACGGGTGGACGAGGTGCTGAGGGACATGGGTTAGTGTTTGATAGGAATGGTTGGACTTGATGATCCTTTGGGTCTCTTCCAACCTGGTTGTTCTATGATTCTATGATAACATCCAATCTAAACCTCCCCTGGTTCAACTTGAGGCCATTTCCTCTCATCCTAAAATCCTAGTGTTGCGCAGGCCAAGCCTTTTGGATATGGTTTGTCTGCCATGTGGCACCATCAGGTGATGCTGAGTTTTTTCCAAGTGTTCCTGCAGGTTCCTACATCTTTCCTCCCTGTGCTGTAAGCATTTGATAGGAATGGTTGGACTCGATGATCCGATGGGTCTCTTCCAACCTGGTTGTTCTATGATTCTGTGATTCTATGAATCTCCTTCTCTGCCTTTAAATCAGAGGCAAAGACAAAAGCAGAACTCCGAAGCTTCTTGGCTTCACTGCAGCGTGACGGAGGCTGCTGGAGAGCTGCCACCGTGAGGGATTCTGTCCTTTTAAATCCTTCACCTCCAAACCGCTGCATCCGAGCTGCTCCGGGTGGGCAGCGTCTCCTCTTGATGAGATGCTAATGCGCATCCGCACAGGCAGCTCGTGCTTTGCTGTAACAAACCTGATCTCATAGCCATTTGTCACTCGGGTTCTTGCTTTGGCGAGAAGGCGTCCGCTGTGCATTCCCAGTGGGAATTTACCCTCCGCCTGCCCTAGATGCTACATACAGATTAGGGTCTATGATTTTTGGTGTCCGATGGCCTTGCAGAGAGGGATGTGAAGTGCTCTGTGGGTTTTGGTCTGTTCCAACAGCAACTGCTGAGCATCCTGCTTTGTGACAAGCCCTCTCCTCCCCTCCCCGAGCTGCACGAGTGACGGATCGATAGCGTTAGTGAAGAGAGCTGACATGAAGGGGAGAGGAGGAGCCAGCACTTCAGCAAAAAGCTGCTGTTGTGCAAGGAGTTTCCAGCAAAATGGACACTCGTCTGCAAGCAGGCGGCCCCAGGAGCTGCCTTCTCCTGGCTTGGGATCCCTCAAGCATAGATGGCCTGCTGGGCATAGTCCCTGTGTCTCCTGCTTCTCCTGTGAGTTCAGAGAGCAGGCAGGGCTGTGCCAGCCCCTTGCAGGGTGTCCTGGGCTGCCTGCGCCTTGACGTCTTTGTTTCATGGCAGCATTTTGCTTTTGCTCCTCAGAACTTTGCTTGAGCTGTTCTAACGCTACAGACAACACCCCAAACACGCAGGAAGCTGCAGGGAACTTCCCAAATGTCCTAAAATGATTGGATGGGATGAGAGGAAATGGCCTCAAGCTCCACCAGGGGAGGTGTAGGCTGGACAATAGGAAAAAAAAATCACAGAAAGGGTCACTGGGCACTGGCAGAGGCTGCCCAGAGAGGGGGTTGAGTCACCTTCCCTGGAGGGGTTTAAGGGACGAGTGGACAAGGTGCTGAGGGACGTGGTTTAGTGTTTGATGGGAATGGTTGGACTCGATGATCCGGTGGGTCTTCTCCAACCTACTGATTCTATGGTTCTGCAATCAAAGTGCTTCTCAGTAGTTAGAGACTCAAGGAACACCGTCTCTTAAAGGATACCAGATTCCAAACCTTTGCCTTAAAGGTTTTTTTGTCCTGGGGGTGGACATTTGTATTCAGTTTGATTCTCTCTGCACGTGTGTTTTGCAGTGACTCGTGTCTTTAGCTCCAGCAACCTGCTCCTGACCATCCCTTCCTTCCAGCCGTGGTTTGGTAGGTGAGCACAAGTCTCCAACCTCTCCTAATCATAGAATCATAGAACAACCAGGTTGGAAGGGACCCATCGGATCATCGAGTCCAACCATTCCTATCAAACTCTAAACCAAGTCCCTCAGCACCTCATCCACCCGTCCCTTAAACCCCTCCAGGGAAGGGGAATCAACCACCTCCCTTGGCAGCCTCTGACACTCCCCAATGACCCTTTCTGTGAAAAACTTCCTCCTAATCTCTAGCCTAAATCTCCCCTGGTGGAGCTTGAGGCCATTCCCTCTCGTCCTGTCCCCTGTCCCTTGGGAGAAGAGCCCAGCTCCCTCCTCTCTACAACCTCCTTTCAGGGACTTGGAGAGAGCAATGAGGTCTCCCCTCAGCCTCTTCTTCTCCAAGATAAACACCCCCAGCTCTCTCAGACGCTCCTCATAGGTTCTGTTCTCCAGCCCCTTCCCCAGCTTCGTTGCTCTTCTCTGGACTCGCTCCAGAGCCTCAACATCCTTCTTGTGCTGAGGGGCCCACAACTGAACACAGGATTCAAGGAGCGGCCTCACCAGTGCCGAGTCCAGAGGGAGAATCACCTCCCTGGACCTGCTGGTCACACCATTTCTGATATTTTTCTTTTGCTTTCTGATACATTTCTTTTGCTGCGGGGGTTGGACAAGGAACCCATGTGATGCTTGCTGGGTTGTGGCAATCTGTAAGACAATGCTTCTCTCCCCAAAAATAAAGGAAGGGAGTGATCTCTGCTCAGTGGACTTGCTTGGTGTAGGCTGGTGGTGTGGCTGCACTGGACGGGGAATGTGTTTGGGGCGCTTTGAGCTGCCCTGAGATGTGAGAGACCCTGCTTGGTGTTTCACTCGATGGAAGGAGGAGGAATTTGCTAGCCATCTGCATCGGCTTAATTGATTTTAGTTCTGGGAAAGTCAGCTGCTGGCTCTATTTCTTGCGTCTGATGGCACTAATGACTCCATCGTCCTTGCCTCTCCGTCTCGCCTAATGCACTTGCCTGAGTTACAGCCCCCTCGGTGGATTGAAGGGCTCTCAGCTGACAAGCGTCTCCAGGGCTCCCTTTGTGCATGGGCAGTGCTTTCATCAACCCTTGCTTGGACTTGCAGATCTTTCTTCTGAGAGAGCTGGGGTTGTTTAGGCTGGAGAAGAGGAGGCTGAGAGGAGACCTCATTACTCTCTACAACTACCTGAAGGGAGGTTGTAGAGAGGAGGGAGCTGGGCTCTTCTCCCAAGGGACAGGGGACAGGACGGGAGGGAATGGCCTCAAGCTCCGCCAGGGGAGATTTAGGCTGGAGATTAGGAGGAAGTTTTTCATGGAAAGGGTCATTGGGCATTGGAATAGGCTGCCCAGGGAGGCAGTTGATTCACCTTCCCTGGAGGTGTTTAAGGGACGGGTGGATGAGGTCTTGAGGGACTTGGTTTAGTGTTTGCTAGGAATGGTTGGACTAGAAGATCTGATGGGTCCCTTCCAGCCTGGTTGTTCTATGATTCTTCAGGTGGAGCTGAACCACAGGGCTTCAGTTCACACTGGGTCACGTTAAACTGTGATGGGGAAATGCTGCTTGTCCAGTCCAAATACTCACTTCTTCCTCTAGACCTCATTGCTCTCTCCAACTCCCTAAGAGGAGGTTGTGGAAGGGAGGGAACTGGGCTCTTCTCCCAAGGGACAGGGGACAGGATGAGAGGGAATGGTCTCAAGCTGCACCAGGGGATTTTCAGGCTGGACATTAGGAAAAAAATTTTCCCAAAAAAGGTCATTGTGCACTGGTATAGGCTGCCCAGGGAGATGGTTGATTCCTCTTCCCTGGAGGGGTTTAAGGGACGGGTGGACGAGGTGCTGAGGGACATGGGTTAGTGTTTGATAGGAATGGTTGGACTCTATGATCCTGTGGGTCTCTTCCAACCTGGTGATTCTATGATTCTATGATGAATTCCTCCAAACAGACCCAAACTTTGCACTAATGGCCTTTATCGAAACAGTCACTTGGAAAAGGACTTTTCTGAACCCCATATCTCTCTCCCTTCCCTGTTTGCTTTGAAGGATGCTGTGTCACTTGAGAAATGTAATTGCAAGAGGAACTGAAATGCTTCGCTTGCCTTTTATTGAAGCTTTTAAATACTCTAATTATTTCTAACCACATTCTATTGACTGTTTCATAGCACCATAGAATCGTAGGGTGGTTTGGATTGGAAGGGACATTAAAGAACATCCAGTCCCACCCCTGCTATGGGCAGGGACACCTCCCACTGGATCAGGGGCTCCAAGCCCCATCCAACCTGCCCTTGAACCCCTCCAGGGATGGGGCAGCCACCACTGCTCTGGGCAACCTGTTCCACGGTCTTCCCACCCTCACAGGAGAACATTTCTTCCTAAATTCTCATCTCAATCTCCACTGTTTCAGCTCAAAACCCTTCCCTGTCACTACACTCTGCCCTCCACAGTCCTTATAAAGGCAGGAATCCTAAAGTCTGGACATAAGGAGGAGGATGAAGCTGAGCATTAGGAGTTTGCTACACTCCGAAGTTGTGAGTGGGCTCTGGTTGAGGGGCAGAGTGGCTGGAATTCCTTGGCTCCCATGTCATGCAAATATTAAGTGTATTTTTGACTCCCTCATTTTCAGTCTAGGATGGCTTTTTGGCATCTGTTCCCTTTCTTAGTAAAGAAAAACCCTCCGATCTCCTCTCTCCAAACACCCTCCTCTTAATTTCGTCTTGATTTGAAGTGGTTTTAAAACCAGAAAACCTGCACTTGGCCTCACTGCAGGTTTCCTCTTGGAAAGGAGCAATACATTCACGAGAGCACAAAAGGCCGAGTAGAGTAAATAATTATATAAAACGAAATTCAGGACCTTGGAGGGTGAAACTGCTGTGGTTTTGTTCCCCCTGCCAACAGCCGCCTGCTTCCAGAGATGCTGTAGTAGGCAACAAGCAGCTTTGCTCACCTTTCTCTCCATAAATTAATTCTGAGCCAGCCACAAATCACTCGGAACTGCCTAAGCAGACCGGGAAGCTAATTTTTTTGAAAAGCCGAGCCGTGTAGTCCATCATCGGGTAAATACTGAGGAGTCAGTGATTTCCACTGGAGAGTTCCGAAGCCGCTGCCTCCCTCCCCTCTCCTGCAGCTTTTCTGCTGGGCAGGCTGCTGGCTGGGAGAGCTGGGAGGGGTAGGAGGATGGAGAGAAGGGAGGGACAGGAGGAGCAGGAGACAGGACTGCGAGTGGAACGGCAAGCGTGGAGCCGGCTGCCTTCAGACAAAGCCCATCGCTGCGGCGCTCTGCGAGAACACACCGGCGCTCGGTGAGGGGTCGCGGCTGCTGGATCCAGCCAGGAGCGACGGGAGGGAAGGATGGAGACCCCGGGCGAGCGGGAGCTCGTTGCCTTGATTCCAGTTTCCGTGCTGCCCTTCTGCACAGGCTGCGTTAGGGGAGGGCGATGGAAGCTTGTCGTGAGCCCTGCGTTTCTCGTGCTGCAGTGAAGGAGGACCGGCCAGCTCGGGAAGTCGCTCCTGTGGACTGGAGCAGCGGGATCCTTATCCCAAGAATTCCCAGACGGCACCGTGAGCTCTGTGTGTGCAGCCGTGGCGGTGGTTGGGGGGAAGGATCGCGTGGAAGGGACCGAGCAGCTTCAGCTGACCTGCAGGCTCAAAGAAAGCAAACTTGCTTTTCCTCATCATCGTTTTGTTTGCATAAACCCTTGTAACAGATGCGATAAGAAGCCTGAAAGATTCTGCCTGTCTTCCCTAGCGAATTCCCTGATGTAAAGGAGACCTCTGAACTTATTTTTTGTCATATTTAAGGTCTCGAGCTTCTCTAGAGGGGAGTAACAAGTCCCTGGAAGGGAGATCTTGTGTGCACAGCTTCCGTAGGGCGCTGGGAAGAACCTCGTTTATCAGAGGCTGAGAGGAGGTGCCAGGGCATGTCTGGGACTCGAGAAGCTGCAGGAAGAGGAGAGAGTGTGCTCGCGTTTGCTTTCTTTTTGTTTTGATGTGGTTCGGAAGCAAGGAGCTCAAACACCTCCTTCCTCCAGAACTGCTCTTTGTCTGAGGGATGCAGCAGCCGCGCTCCAGCTGAAGAAAATGAAGGAAGGGCAAACGCCAACAGGCACCAACCACCCAGCAGGACTGGATGTGTTGGGTGAAAACCGTACTGGTTCCTCTGTCTCTCGTGCTGTCAGTCCATGTAGTTCGAGTTTGCGGCACAGCCAGCCTGCTCCGAGCAGCTGCTGAGATGCCAAGCGTCGGGATGGGTGGTAAAATGCCAGTGCTGGGATTCTTGGACTCGTGCTCGGAGTCGCTCACAGCTCCGCTCCTCTTAACGCCCTAACGGAGAGCAAAAACCCCCCTTACCATGGTTTGCCTCTTTCAGGACTGCTTGGGGAAAAAAAGTATAAGCCCTTCTTTGCTCCTGCTGCAGTTTGTGTGCTTTCTTTGTCTTGCATGTGGACAGCTTTGTCTTCCTGTGGAGAGCTGCTCTAGCCTGGCTTCTGCTGCTTTTCTGGCAGTGCCCTGTGTCTGTTCTGTGTCTCGGCTGCATGAAGATGTGTTTTCTCTCTAGCTGCTTTGTGCCTCCGCTGTGCCCGGCCCTCTCCGCCGCTCTGCCGAGCAGGGTGGCGCATCCCGACTCGCACGGACAAGAGGACCTGCCCAGCTCTGTGCGTCCGTGAGCAGCTCCCGTTCCCTCAAACCTGCGACTGGCTGCCAATGCCTTGGGTGAAAGTTTGCTGCCCTCCTCCCGCCCCCTTCAGACGAGCCAAGGAGTGGATCCGCAGCCCTCTGGGGTTGGGCTTCTCAGGTTTGCCTGGCGAGAAGCTCACCCGAGCCCCGAGTACAGTGCATGCCATGTCCTGCTCCCAGGAGGGCTTCTAAACTCTTTACCTGAGCGAGGTTTTCCTTTTTCTGAGCGTTGACTGGGATGTAAAATTAAACCCGGAGCTGGCGGAGGCGCTGGAAGCTCATTGTCCATGGTCTGTGCGCACAAGAGGAATTGTCTGCCAGCTGATTTGTTGTACTCTGAGCCTAATTTTTTGAGTTTCTTTATGGTAATGACTATGATGTGGCAATGCCATCTGTCTTCCTCAGAGTGCCGCTGCTACCGCCTTAACGGTTTCTCCCTTTTCAAGCGTCTGCCGATTCCTCTCTCGTCAGGTTCGCGGATGCTGGAGCAGAGCGTCGGGGAGTGGCTGGAGTCCATTGGCCTGCAGCAATACGAGAGTAAGCTGCTCTTGAACGGCTTTGATGATGTCCGCTTCCTGGTAAGTCGCTGGGTGGGATCCACGGGCTCTGAGGGAATGTCTTGGGATCTGTACCCCATCCGCAGCGGAGCTGGGTTCCCCAGCCCAGCAGCCCAGGCCTGGGGAGATGTGGAAGGTTGGACAAGAGGAGGAATGAGGGTTGTGTCAGGTCATTCATCTTCACGTTTCATAGAATCACCAGGTTGGAAAAGACCCACCGGATCATCAAGTCCAACCATTCCTATCAAACCCTAACCCATGTCTCTCAGCACCTTGTCCACCCATCCCTTAAACCCCTCCAGGGAAGGGGAATCAACCCCCTCCCCGGGCAGCCTGTTTAATTCGGGTCTTATAGTTTCTTCACTGTATTTTGATATAAAGATTTATTTACACTGCCTCCTAAATCTTTACCACCCAGTTTACTCCAGAAATGGGATCTGGAGTTCCCTAGTGTGGGGAACAAATCCCCGAGCAGTTTGTGTTGTGGACTGTGAAGGAGGTGGTGGACCTCTTGTTGGAAGTCTCCATCCTCCTGGAGGTAGTTAAAAGACGAGTAGACGAAGTGCTGAGGGACATGGTTTAGTGATTGATGGGAATGGTTGGACTCGATGATCCAAGAGGTCTTTTCCAACCTGGCGATTCCATGATTCTATGGTTCTATGATTATGATTCTCTGATTCTCTGATTCTCTGAAAGTGTGCAGGCAGGATACCAGGTTGCTGAACTTAGCTGTGTTCACACTGTTGGCTCTGAAACCTAATGATGACAGTGTTGAGAGGCTTTTTTAAATAACCAGGCTCTACAAACTTAAAACCGCATGGTATGAAAATCCGAGCATCCGTACGGAACGATGAACGGCAAAGACAGAAACTCGTGGTGCTGCGGGAGGGTTCTTTCTGCATGGCTGGAAGAAATGCTTTCTGAGAGTGGACTCCAAATTTTACAAATGGAGGGTTTCTAAAAATGGATGTAAACCTTTGGAGAAGTCATTTGGGCTGATGTAATTCCTAATGTCATGGAAGTTCCGAATGGAATATCCTGCCTTGGAAAGGGAGTGGAGGCATCTCTTCGGTACCGTGGACGGTGCAGAGAGGGGATATCCAGGAGAATGTGGGCTTGACAGATGAATTATCAGCTGGTGAAGGGTGTTCAGAAAGCATAGCAGCTCTTTGACCCTTGTGAGGTTCTGGGGGGTCTGATGAAAAGAAGGAAAGACTGGAGAGGGCATGGACCCTTTCCCAGAAAGGGTCATTGGGCATTGGAATAGGCTGCCCAGGAAGGGGGTTGATTCCCCTTCCCTGGAGGTGTTTAAGGCACAGGTGGATGAGGTCTTGAGGGACTTGGTTTAGTGTTTGATGGGAACGGTTGGACTAGATGATCTGATGGGTCTCTTCCAACCTGGTTGTTCTGTGATTCTATGTTCTATGATTCTATAGAGGATGGAAGAGGAAGGAAGCACATCTGAGCAGCATCAGTAGGGAAATGTAAGGCAGGATGTACTGATGCTTGTAAAAATGACCAGGCCAACGGGATCAGTGTCCCTGTGAATGCTGAGGGGTCTCCAGGCACCGTTGGAAGCTGAACTCAGTGGCAGGTTAGCCTGGCAGGGCCAGCGCCCCTGTAGGGAGCTGGATTTTGCTGTGGTTTGCTGAAGGTTGCACCTTCAGGAGAGGAACTGCTGGTGACAGGATGCATCCTTCTCCCTCTGTTCCCACAGAGAGGTGGTTGATTCACCTTCCCTGGAGGTGTTTAAGGCACGGGTGGGTGAAGTCTTGAGGGACTTGGTTTAGTGTTTGATAGGAATGGTTGGACTAGATGATCCGATGGGTCCCTTCCAACCTGGTTGTTCTATGATTCTATGATGTGTGGCACCGTCCCTCTTCCCTGGGAAGGATTTGGGGTGAGCTACCCCTGCAGCAGCTCTGGGTGCCTTCACCGATCTCCAGTGCCTCTTGCAGATGTGCAGGGCTAGGGACATCTCCTGCTGGTCCTTCCCAGGGTCTCCCGTTTCCCCTGTTTTCCACCCAGCTGCTCCCAACCTTTCAGTGGACCTTGGGGCTGTTGTGCTTCAGGCAGAGGTGTTCAACTTTCTGTGAGGTTTCAGCATTCCCTTGCACTCTGGGGCGCTCTGATCCACCTTCTGGGATGCTCTGGAGATGGTACAAAGAATTTAAGTAATCGTAGAATCACAGAATCATGGAATGGGTTGGGTTGGACGGGACCTCAAAGCCCATCCAGTTCCAGCCCTGCCATGAGGGACACCTCCCACTGGATCAGGGGCTCCAAGCCCCATCCAACCTGCCCTTGAACCCCTCCAGGGATGGAGCAACCACCACAGATCCCTGCTCGGGATGCTCTGCTGATGGATCTTCACTCTTTGTGATACCAGCAGGCTGCTCCCACTCCAGCAGTCAGCGGATAAATCCCTCTGCTCCGGCTGGTCCTGCTTGCAAGGATGCTGAGAGACCTCTCCCAGCACAGAACTTTAACAACGAAGGAAATTAACTTCTCTCTTGTCCCCAGAGAGGCAGGAACTGGAGGCCTGGGAGCAGGGATTTTTATTGCTGGTGTTTATTTGTGGTAAATAGCAGCACTTAGTGCAAACCGTCCGGTGGAGGATTTTGTCATTTCCAGGGTGAAAGCAAAAGCTCCCTGAATGTGCCTTATAATGTGATTTTATGCTGAACGTGGTAGGAGTTGCTTTTTAATGGTGTTTGCGGATGTTTTTCATCCCCATCTACTGCCGAGTAACTGGTCCTGGTGTAGGAAATGGGCTTCTGCTGGTGCCGGGAGGTGAGATGCTCTCCTCGCTCCTTCCTCTCATTTTTAAAAGGTCAAATAATTTCACAAAGCTTTCCTGCCTCTTTGGCTTTTTCTGTTTTGCTGCTTATCCCTTTCACTCGGGAGCTGGCTCTGGCACCCGTGCCAAGCCTGCCTTTAAATCCTTTCATCCAAGACCTGGGAACTTGAGGCTGATGCAGTCAGCGCAGGATGGAAGTTTAATTATTAAGACTCTTTCCCACTCTGGTGTTGCTTGCCTTCAGCTTCTGGTGTGGGAGTAGAACCTTCAGATTCGGTACAAACGAGGAACGACTGCTTAGTGTGGATTTAGCAGTGATTGTGATGTTCTTGGATTAATTATTGACATTGTTGTCGACACTGAAGCCGACCAGTACAGCGAGTGTGGAACAGACCTGGGCTCAGGGCTCCTGGTAGGGCAGGATCTCTTCTTTTTCTTTCTTAATGTAACAATTTCTTTATTAACTACCACTTTCAGTCGCTAATGAAGAATATTCCCAGCTAAGCAGCCTTATTTTCCTGGCCTTGAATGGTTTCTGTGAACGAATTAGTCCCTATTGTGGCCTCATGATGTTAAATATTTCAAGATCTAGTGAAGGCCGGTAATGGTTTGTGAATTGTCAGATGGGCTCGGAGGCTAATTAAGATTTAGCAGCAAAAATTAAGAAGTTGGAATGATTTGATACGGAAACGCCCTTGGTTTTGGTGTAAGGTTTCATGTTGCATCCCTCCCTGCAAACAGGGTTGTGGGATTTTCAAGTTTGCTCCTTTGGCTACAGGAGTCTCCAGGTGCCCCTTGGAGAGCGACCGAGGAGCTTGGGGAGAGAAGAAACGTGTTGCAAGAGGAAACTGTTCAGTGTGAGTGATGGTGCAGCTGTAAAACAAGGCAGTGTCCTCGAAGAAGAGCTCTTTGATGCACTCGTGAGGAATGCTCAGCGTGTGTTAGATAGTAAATTAAAGTAGGATTAAGAAAACAGCCTAACAGCAGACAGGACGCGGTGGGATGCCGTGTTTTCTGGTGCAGTGGGATTGGAGCCTGTTCTTGGCTTACAAAGAGATGTTTACCATGGACTGTATCAGAAACGGTGTGACCAGCAGGGCCAGGGAGGTTCTTCTCCCTCTGGACTCAGCACTGGGGAGACCAAACCTTGAATCCTGTGTTCAGTTGTGGGGCCCTCAGCACAAGAAGGATGTTAAGGCTCTGGAGTGAGTCCAGAGAAGAGCAACGAAGCTGGTGAAGGGGCTGGAGAGCAGGCCCTATGAGGAAGGGCTGAGAGAGCTGGGGGTGTTTAGCCTAGAGAAGAGGAGGCTGAGGGGAGACCTCATTGCTCTCTGTAATTACCTGAAAGGAGGTTGTGGAGAGGAGGGAGCTGGGCTCTTCTCCCAAGTGATGGGACAGGACGATAGGGAATGGCCTCAAGCTCCACCAGGGGAGGTTCAGGATGGACATCAGGAAAAATATTTTCACTGAAGGGTCATTGGACACTCGCAGAGGCTGAATTTCTTGCCGTTACACTCCAGCACGAACCCTGCAAACGGCTTCTCTCACTCCCCTCCTCCATGGCTGTGGAGTGACCTTCACTGCCAGCCTTCCTAGCTCGAGGCGATCTGACCGTGACACTCAGCTTCTGCTTCTCAGATGGGTCTTTAATTCAACAAGCAGCCTGTTCAACCAGCTGGGGATTGAAAAAAAAAAAAAAAAAAAGTTCAAACAGAGATGGTGCTTCAAATTCTCCTTCTCTGCTTCGCAGCCTATTGGAATTCTCTCATTTCATTTGTGCGATGGGTAAACATAACCGAGTCGGAGCTGTTGGCTGAGTATCTCCAGCGCTGGCTGAGCTGTCCTTGACTTAGCAAAAATCCAGTTTTGCGAGGAGAGTAAAATCCTCAGCAGATTTGCCTGCCAAACGTTAATGAAGCAAGAACACCCCACCACCCAGGAGCAGCCGGACCCGCTGCCTCCCACGTGGAGGAATGCGGCTCCGGAGCCTGCGAAGGGTTTCAGGAGACCCATCGCCTCCTTCTCCACCGGAGGAGGAGGAAAAGAAAAGGTCACACGAAACCATAGCAATGAGTGAGCGGTATCAGTCAGGAAAAATGCACTGTGAATCGACTTAATTGTCCTTGACCAGCAATGAGCTGGGGGAGCTGTAAGAGTAGGGAAAACATTGCAATATGGTTGGACTAGAAGATCCGATGGGTCCCTTCCAACCTGGTTGTTCTATGATTCTAAGAATATGGACCAGGAGGGGACGTCTGCACCTGGAGCTCAGTCCCATCCTGTCTGCTGTGGTTCTCAGGGCACTGGCAGCAGATGCTCCCTTTGGGAGGTCCCTGGGAAACTGGTTTGTACTGGATCCCAGATCCCTGTGGCAAACACAGGCAGGACCTAGAGGAAATCATAGAATCACCAGGTTGGAAGGGACCCACCGGATCATCGAGTCCAACCGTTCCTATCAGTCACTAAACCATGTCCCTCAGCACCTCGTCCACCCGTCCCTTAAACACCTCCAGGGAAGGTGACTCAACCCCCTCCCTGGGCAGCCTCTGCCACTGCCCAATGACCCTTTCTGGGAAAAACTTCCTCCTAATCTCCAGCCTAAATCTCCCCTGGTGGAACTTGAGGCCATTCCCTCTCGTCCTGTCCCCTGTCACTTGGGAGAAGAGCCCAGCTCCTTCCTCTCCACAACCTCCTCTCAGGTAGTTGGAGAGAGCAATGAGGTCTCCCCTCAGCCTCCTCTTCTCCAGGCTAAACACCCCCAGCTCTCTCAGCCGCTCCTCACAGGGCCTGTTCTCCAGCCCCTTCACCAGCTTCGTTGCTCTTCTCTGCACTTGCTCCAGAGCCTCAACATCCTTCTTGTGGTGAGGAGCCCAGAACTGAACACAGGATTCGAGGTTTGGTCTCACCAGTGCCGAGTCCAGAGGGAGAATGATTCTATTTTGTGATCCCACAGGTCCCATAAATGTTTCGAAGGTGCTTGCAAAAGCTTTTCCCTTCCCTTGGAGGGCTGAGTGGCTGCTGCTACAGAATCACAGAATCTTTAGAGTGGAAAAGACCTTTAAGATCATCGAGCCCAGCCATAAATCTCACATTGCCAGGTCCCTAAGCACCATATCCACACGACTTCTAAATCCCTCCAGGGATAGCAGACTCAGCTTCCCTAGGCAGCCTGTTCCACTGCTTGACAACCCTTTTCTGGGAGGTAATATTCCCTAAAATCCCATCTAAACTCTCCCCAGACAATGTTTCAAGCTGACATCTGAGAAGGGCAAACCTCTCACGCTCTCACATTTGTATGATTATTCTCTAGTTGAACTTTTTATTCAGTCCAGAGATATTTTGATTCACAAATGAGCAGGTAAAACTGAACTTAAACCATTTTTATGGCTTTTTTTTTTTTTTTTTATTGTTCAAGCCTGGATTCCCATGGAGTGTGTGGAAAGCAGCTAATGCTGATTCAATGAGACAGCGTCAGAAAGGGAAATCTGTTCTCCCTGTGTAGAGCCCTGTGCTCCTCCGGGCGCTCGGTAATTTGTATTTTGTAACTGGGCTGAAGCAACACGAAGGCTGTGGAAGAACGAGGTGTCCACGAACAATTAAGACTCCTGACGTTAATTTGATTCAATGTAATTCAGTGCCATGTTCTATTAGTCTGCAGTGGTCTTCATTACGAAAGAGCCTTCATCTTCCCATGTGTGTGCAGGCACAACAACCCTATGCAGAGCTACAGACTGGGAGAAGTCTGGCTGGAAAACTGCCAGGAGGAGAGGGACCTGGGGGTGTTGGTCGACAGCCGACTAAACATGAGCCAGCAGTGTGCCCAGGTGGCCAAGAAGGCCAATGGCATCCTGGCTTGGATCAGAAACGGTGTGACCAGCAGGGCCAGGGAGGTTATTCTCCCCCTGTACTCGGCACTGGTGAGGCCGCTCCTTGAATCAAGTACTCAGCACTGGTGAGACCAAACCTCGAGTCCTAGGGTCAGTTCTGGGCCCCTCAGCACAAGAAGGATGTTGAGGCTCTGGAGCGAGTCCAGAGAAAGAGCGACGAAGCTGGTGAAGGGGCTGGAGAACAGACCCTATGAGGAAGGGCTGAGAGAGCTGGGGGTGTTTATCCTGGAGAAGAGGAGGCTGAGAGGAGACCTCATTACTCTCTACAACTACCTGAAGGGAGGTTGTGGAGAGGAGGGAGCTGGGCTCTTCTCCCAAGGGACAGGGGACAGGACGATAGGGAAAGGCCTCAAGCTCCACCAGGGGAGATTTAGGCTGGAGATTAGGAGGAAGTTTTTCACACAGAGGGTCATTGGGCATTGGAATAGGCTGCCCAGGGAGGTGGTTGATTCCCCTTCCCTGGAGGGGTTTAAGGCACAGGTAGATGAGGTCTTGAGGGACTTGGTTTAGTGTTTGATAGGAATGGTTGGACTTGATGATCCGATGGGTCCCTTCCAACCTGATTGTTCTATGATTCTGGCAAACGGGTGATAAAATGAGGCGCTGAGGCTTTGGTTTGGTGTGTGGGCGTCTGCCAGGCTGGGATGAGAGCAACCCCTCCTGTTTCCGAGGGACGGGGTGTACATGGAGCTGGGTTTGGATGCTGCCTGGCATCTGCATCATTGTTGTCTTCAGCTGGTACCTGTCCTGCAGGGGCAGGAGGCATCTCCTGGTGTCCTCAGTGAACTCCAGCTCAGCTCTGCATGAGCGGCTTCCTAACTGCCCAGCTTGGCTCGCAGATGCTGGTCCCCTGGGCAGCAGCCAGGCTTTTAGCATGCTCGGAGGATGTGTGTGCCCCTGAGCTTTTTTCTATTTTCATATAAAAACATGTCATTTTGTAACAGTCATCTGGGGAAAACCTAACTGACAGATTCCAGGAGCAGTTTGCACCCGGTAATGATCTAGCAAGTGCAGTGACCTACCAGAGATACCACAGAAAAGGTTTGGCTGCTTCTACACTTGGGGAAATGAAGAGAAAACTCGGCAACTGCAGCAGTTGGGGATTATTTTAGCACAGACCCAGGTAACCCCAATGTAGGTTGTGCCTGGGCAGGGAGGCTTGGGTTCAAGCTGCAGCAAGCTCTGTCCATCCAGGCAGAAGCTCTTAGAATCATGGAATGGTTTGGGTTGGAAGGGACCTCAAAGCTCATGCAGTCCTACCCTCTACCATGGGCAGGGACACCTCCCACTGGATCAGGGGCTCCAAGCCCCATCCAACCTGCCCTTGAACTCCTCCAGGGCTGGGGCAGCCACCACTGCTCTGGGCAACCTGTTCCAGGGCCTCCTCACACTCACAGCAAAACATTTCTTCCTCAGTTCTCATCTCAACCTCCCCTTTTTCAGCTGAAAACCATCCCTCCTCATCCTATCCCTGCCCTCCCTGATCCAGAGCCCCTCTCCAGCTTTCCTGGAGCCCCTTTAAGCACTGGAAGCTGCTCTAAGGTCTCCTCAGAGCCTTCTCTTCTCTGGGCTGAACCCAACTCTCTCAGCCTGTCCTCATAAGGGAGGTGCTCCAGCCCTCAGATCATCTCCATCGCCTCCTCCGGGCTCCCTCTAATAGATCCACGACCTCCCTGTGCTGAGGGCTCTTGAGTGGATGGTTCTGGATTTGCTCTTCCCAAAGCGTGTGCAGCAAAGCTTTGCCCTGCAGCAGCGTTTGATCGCTGAGCTTGTAAATTGGTGTGTGTTGAGCTGCTGTGGGTGGAAACAAACACTGTTAATACCTCAGCTCGCTGGCAATCTCCCCATTAGTGATGCTAATTGGATTTGGGGATCTCTTTGGTGTGGTCGGTGCTGTCTGCAGCTCCATTACTGTAGTGACTTTCTTTATGGCATAAACAGGGAGCATCTCAGCCACATTCTATGGTGTTGAGGCTCTGGAGTGAGTCCAGAGAAGAGCAACGAAGCTGGTGAAGGGGCTGGAGAACAGGCCTTGTGAGGAAGGGCTGAGAGAGCTGGGAGTGTTTATCCTGGAGAAGAGGAGGCTGAGGGGAGACCTCATTGCTCTCTGCAACTCCCTGAAAGGAGGTTGTGGAGAGGAGGGAGCTGGGCTCTTCTCCCAAGGGACAGGGGACAGGACGAGAGGGAATGGCCTCAAGCTTCACCAGGGGAGATTTAGGCTGGACATCAGGAGGAAGTTTTTCCCAGAAAGGGTGATTGGGCAGTGGTAGAGGCTGCCCAGGGAGGTGGTTGATTCCCCTTCCCTGGAGGGGTTTAAGGGACAGGTGGACGAGGTGCTGAGGAACATGGTTTAGAGATTGGTGGGAACGGTTGGACTCAATGATCCTTTGGGTCTCTTCCAACCTGGTGATTCTATGATTCTATGATTCCTATTCCCCCGTGCTTCCAGCCTCCTGGAAACGCATCCCTTCCTTGGTCCCTGGGCTGATTTTGATGCCTTGGATGAACATCCTCTAAGAGTGGATTTGGACCCTTGGGTGAGGCTTTCTGCCAAGCCCCTGAGTAGGCATCATGCATTGAAATGAGGGTTTCTGACAGCTCTCCAGCCTGTTTCACATCCTACTTGGGTGGTTCACGCAGGCTCTGCTTTGACTATAATGTACGGCTTTGGGGTTTTCCTTGGAAGGGAACGTTGAGAGCGGAGACGCGCAGTGATCCAGGGTCTGAACGAGCGTTTTGGCTGCTCACCCGCAGCTCCGAGCAGGGAAACACGACGGAGCTGCACCAAAGCTCCTCAGATGATGCAAATGGACCTTATGGAGAGCAGTGGGTCTAGAGTGGATTTTGTGGAGCAAAGTGGGTGGACCAGAACTGGCAATTTAGAAGGTACTTACATTTGATTCATTAGTAGCTCCAGGCCCAATAAACATTAAAAAAAAAAGCCATTAAAGTAGCAGTTAATTTATTTTTCTTTCAATAAAATTGCCTGAACTTGACAACCATGACCGATTCCCTCCGTTGCCATTGTCACGCTGCCAGTCTACACGGGGAAGAGAATTAGAGAGAAATGAAGCGGCCGTGTGCTAATCTTGGATTTCTTGTAGGTTTTTGTATGTGACCACCTTCCACGACCAAAAAGCCAAAGCTCCGTGGTCCTGCTTTTAGCTGAACAATAATTTCTTTACCTCTGGTTTCCGCTGAACTGTCTCGAACTGCAGATCCCATGAACAGAAAGCAAGACATCTTGTAGATCACAAATCCAAGTATGGATTTGCATCCAAATATGCATCCAAATAAGGATCCAAATCCATATTTGTATGAGCAAGTCTTGGTCCTGTGCCTCTGAAATTGGGATGTGCAGGTCTGATTTTGATAGGAATGGTTGGACTTTGATAGGAATGGTTGGACTCGATGATCCGATGGGTCTCTTCCAACCTGGTTGTTCTATGATTCTATGATTTGGGGTCAGCAGTGTGCTCGGAGGTAACAAATCAGATCATCTCCATGACCTACTCTGGGCTCCCTCCAGTAGATCCATGTCCTCTTTCTGCTGGTAGAGGTTTCTTGGAGGGGCTGTGCAGCCAGGGGTGGCTGATGGAGCTGTAGGGGTGCAGCCTGCAATCTAAGCTCAGTTTTGGGAGGTTTTAGCTTGGTTTGTTTGTAGAAGAGAGTGCGACGCTCTGTGCTGTCACTGGGATGAGAAACCCCCAAGTACAAATCAAGCAGAGCATAGAATCATGGGATGATTTAGGTTGGAAGGGACCTCAAAGCCCATCCAGTTCCATGGGCAGGGACACCTCCCACTGGATCAGGGGCTCCAAGCACCATCCAACCTGCCCTTGAACCCCTCCAGGGATGGGGCAGCCACCCCTCCTCTGCGCAACCTGTTCCACTGTCTCCGCACCCTCACAGCAAAACATTTCTTCCTAAAAGTTTTAAGGTCCCTTCCAACCTGAACCATTCTATGATTCTATCGTTATCCCTGTTTAGACTGGGTCTGTGGGGACCTGGCTGCATCTCTGTTTCGCACATCCAGGCTTTTTCGGTTGCCAAAAGTAAAGCAACAGCAGTGGCAGCAAAATCCTTGACAAGATGCAAATCGTCTCGAATGTACTGAGGGGGGAAAAGAAAAAGAGCTTTGTATGCATTAATCCAAGAAAAAAAACTGGGTGTATTGGCTCATCCAGCTGAAGCCTCTCTGCTGTAGATGGTGGCAGAAGCCTTTGTAGTCGGGAAAAGCTGTGTTTGGGGTTTGCATCTGTTGCTTTTAATAGCAAACTCATTCTGGTCCCTGTCTCCCCTGCAGCCTGTCTTTAAGCCAGGGTTTAGGAGCCGGGCTTAGTGGGGCAGGCAGGATTCATTAAACTGCATCCCTGGCTGGATGAGACTCTGTGTCCTGGATGAAACTTTCTTTGCCTCTGGCCTTTCTTTAGCTGGAAAGAGAGGATGGAGCGAAGCCAGGCTCTGGGTGGCTGAAAATTGGGTAGTTAAGTGCCTGTGGAGCGTCCTGCTGGAGCAAGGATGCCGGAAGGTTTCACAGGCCTGGTCTTGGCACTCTTGCCTTTGGGGTCACCTCACCGGCAGGAGGGGACTCAGCCTCCCTCCAACAGAACCTCTGACTGCGCTTTATTTTTCCCTTAATGAGAAACCTGGAGCCTCGCAGGCTGTTTAATTACAGGGCAAGATGTGAAGCGTGACTAAAGCAGCCCCCGTTCTCTCCAAGCTTGTGTTCCCGCAGGTGAGTCGGCTGCAGCCGTCGAGGCCGCGGCTCTCCAGCAGATCCGCACAGAGGGCAGAGTCGGGGTGTTGGAGGGGCCCCTCAAGGTCCTGTGTGTTTGTGCCGTTGTTCAGAGGGAGCTCTGATCAGCTCTGAGGAAGCTGAAGGGCAGATCGAGGAGCAAAAGCCCCTCCAGGCTCTCTGGCAGCCAGTCTCTGGCCCTTTGGACCTGGGGAGCGGGATTCACCTTGCCTGTTGGAGCAGGACAAGAAAAGGCCGTGGAGATGATCTGAGGGCTGGAGCACCTCCCGTATGAGGACAGACTGAGAGAGTTGGGGTTGTTCAGCCTGGAGATGAGAAGGCTCTGGGGAGACCTTAGGGCAACTTCCAGTGCTGAAAGGGGCTCCAGAAAAGCTGAGGATCAGGGAAGGCAGGGATAGGATGAGGGGGAATGTTTTTTAGCTGCAAGAGGGGAGATGGAGATGAGATCTTAGGAAGAGATGTTTTGCTGTGAGGGTGAGGAGGCCCTGGAACAGGTTGCCCAGAGCCGTGGTGGCTGCCCCATCCCTGGAGGGGTTCAAGGCCAGGTTGGATTGGGCTTGGAGCCCCTGATCCAGTGGGAGGTGTCCCTGCCCATGGCAGGAGTGGGACTGGGTGGGCTTTGAGATCTTTCCAGCCCAAACCATTCTGATTCTGTGATCTCCTGACCACTGTCAGTGCCAAATGGCACCTTTGTTTAAAAAAGCCGCAGGCAACCCAACCACCACCCCCACTGCAAAAAAAAACCCCAAATCAAAACCTACATTGGGGTATTGTTTAAAAAACAATTTCCCCCCACAATCCCTCACAAAGCCTCACAGCAGTTATTCTGAAGTTTCCCAGCCCTCCCTCCCGGCAATCTCCCTTGGAGCAGCCCTTGGTAAGGAAGAGGCTTTGTTTCATCTCAGTGATGAATGCTCCATTCCCTTTTCCTCCTCAAGCTGCTGGGTGGGGATGTGTCTCCGGTCACCCTCTCGCTACAGCCAAGAAACAGCTTCTTCCTGCTGCAGGATCAGAGCTTCCAGCAGCCCCGTGCCTGACGTGAGCCGGTGAGGAAGGATGAGGCTGACGCTGAGAAGCTTAGGGAGCTTTTTTTTTTTTGCAAGGTCATTAGTTTCTGGTTGCCCAGAAGTGGTTTTGCAGCCACAGGAGCCCTAGCAGGATGCAGAGCACTAGCCTAACCTACCCAATTCCAGTGCTGGAGGAGAGTGGCTTGAAGGCTGGTGGCCTCATTGGCCCAGGCAGAACATCTCTGCCCCTCACCCTTTGCCTGAAAGTGCATTAAGTTTGAAAGTCTGGTTTAAACAGCTCATCTCTTTGGTTGGCGAAGGTTAAACGACCTCTGGTGTGTTTGCATTTAATAGGCTGTTTTAGTGGTAGATTATGTTCTTTCCTAGGAGATGAAATCCGACTGGGTTTAAGGACGTTTCTCTCCGCGGAGGCTCACGCACAATAGGCTGCAGCGATTTATTCGGAGCTGCTATGCTTTGTCTCTCCTTGTTACGTACCCTGAGAATACGGACTGGCACTGGGGGAATTTAATGTGACACGTAAGAATCAGGAGTGGTGGAGAGAGCTGAAGGCTTTGCGGTGCTTAACCAACTTGTATCCTTGCTACGCAGCGAGCAATTTGCTTTGAATTGGAGATGCCAGGAGTGGGAGAACTGGCTGTATCATAGAATAGAATCACAGAATCATAGAACAACTAGGTTGGAAGAGACCCATTGGATCATCAAGTCCAACCATTCCTATCAAACACTAAACCATGTCCCTCAGCACCTCATCTACCCATCCCTTAAACACCTCCAGGAAAGGCGAATCAACCCCCTCTCTGGGCAACCTCTGACACTGCCCAATCAACCTTTACATGAAAATTTTTTTCCTAATGTCCAGCCTGAACCTCCCCTGGTGGAGCTTGAGGCCATTCCCTCTCGTCCTGTCCCCTGTCCCTTGGGAGAAGAGCCCAGCTCCCTCCTCTCCACAACCTCCTTTCAGGGACTTGGAGAGAATAATGAGGTCTCCCCTCAGCCTCCTCTTCTCCAGGATAAACACCCCCAGCTTTCTCAACCGTTCCTCATAGGGCCTGTTCTCCAGCCCCTTCACCAGCTTCGTTGCTCTTCTCTGGACTCGCTCCAGAGCCTCAACATCCTTCTTGTGCTGAGGGGCCCACAACTGAACACAGGATTCAAGGTTTGGTCTCCCCAGTGCTGAGTCCAGAGGGAGAATCACCTCCCTGGCCCTGCTGGTCACACCATTTCTGCTCCAAGCCAGGATGCCATTGGCCTTCTTGGCCACCTGGGCACACTGCTGGCTCATGTTCAGTCAGCTGTCGACCAACCCCAGGTCCCTCTCCTCCTGGCAGTTTTCCAGACAGACTTCTCCCAGTCTGTAGCTCTGCAGCATCAAATGGGGTGAGGTGCTGGTTTGGGAGTGTGACCGGGCTAGCCGGGCTTTGCTGTGCAAAAGGGGATTAGCACTGAAACAGCTTGACGCTGCAAAAGAAGCATGAGTAGAAATGGAAATAGGCTCAGCGAGCTTGTTTGGTTTTTTATAAGTGAAAATTCCACCATTGTCACAACTCGTTCAGGTGCAAATTGTACTTGGTGTCCTAGTTGGTGTGTGATGGGTTTGCTGTGAGCGTCCTCCCTCAGCCCCTGCGCCTGCTGCGTCGCTGGCCCCAGCTCTTCACAGGGGAGGGAAGTAGCAAAGCACCAAGATGGGCAGGTCGGAGGTTAAAGTGTTGGCAACTGGAGAAGAGGAGGCTGAGGGGAGACCTCATTGCTCTCTCCAACTCCCTGAGAGGAGGTTGTGGAGAGGAGGGAGCTGGGCTCTTCTCCCAAGGGACAGGGGACAGGATGAGAGGGAATGGCCTCAAGCTCAGCCAGGGGAGGTTCAGGCTGAACATTAGGAAAAAAATATTTCACAGAAAGGGTGATTGGGCAGTGTCTGAGGCTGCCCAGGGAGGTGGTTGAGTCACCTTCCCTGGAGGTGTTTAAGGGACGGGTGGATGAGGTGCTGAGGGACACGGTTTAGTGTTTGATAGGAATGGTTGGACTCAATGATCCGGTGGGTCTCTTCCAACCTGGTTATTCTATGAGCTGCAGGTCTCTGAGGTGTGACGTTAAACTGCTGCGGTGACTCCAGAGAGTCAGACCCTTCCTAAGCTTCCCTTTGCCTCCCCCAGGCAGGACAGGAACGCTTTGCTCTCCAGCCTTACAGGAGAAATCTCACCCCTGGCTCTAGCCCTCTTCTGACCCTTTAAAAAAGCCCTTTAAAAGCCACCTCCCTCTAGGAGATGAATTCCCCACTCATGTTTTCCCTCCCAAAGACCTTCTGGCAACCCCTGTAGCAAGGCTTAGCCTGCAAAAGCGCTTCTGCCAGGTAAGGTGCGTGGCAGGAGAGTTAAGCTGCCTTTAATCCTTTTCCTTTTCCCTGAGCCAAGCACACAATCTCCTGCTGTTACAGAAAAGCACGTTAAACGTGGCTCTTTGGCTTAAGATTTGTGAGCAAGAAAGGGGAGGGATGTCTTCTCTTTTTTTGGTGGGATGCTGCTGCTACCAAGCCACAGTCATCGCTGATTTATTTACTCATGCAGGGGGTTTGCTCTAGATGCCGTGGAGCTTGCCGCTGCTCTCGGACCAAATGGGCACCCTCTGAACCTTCAAACCTTCTGTGCAGTCCAGAGAGGCAGAGAACAACTTATTCAACAGAATAACATCCTCACACTGAGCTCTGAGTAGCTTTACTGTTAACTTGAGAGCTGGGGCTTTCACGTGACCTTGCTTGCAGTTGATGGGGTGCGAGCCATGAAAGACAAGGGACATAGCTATGTGTCCCTGTGCCCCTGCAGGGCTGTCACCCTCCTGCGGTGCCATCTCGAGCGGTGGCAGCAGCTTTTTCCAGCTGACAGTGGGTAGTGTCACAGAATCATAGAACAACGGGGTTGGAAGGGACCCATCGGATCTTCTAGTCCAACCATTCCTATCAAACACTAAACCAAGTCCCTCAAGACCTCATCCACCCGTCCCTTAAACACCTCCAGGGAAGGGGAATCAACCACCTCCTCAGCAGCCTATTCCAATGCCCAATGACCCTCTGTGTGAAAAACTTCCTCCTAATCTCCAGCCTGAACCTCCCCTGGTGGAGCTTGAGGCCATTCCCTCTCATCCTGTCCCCTGTCCCTTGGGAGAAGAGCCCAGCTCCCTCCTCTCCACAACCTCCTTTCAGGTAGTTGTAGAGAGTAATGAGGTCTCCCCTCAGCCTCCTCTTCTCCAGGATAAACACCCCCAGCTCTCTCAGCCGCTCCTCATAAGGTCTGTTCTCCAGCCCCTTCACCAGCTTCGTTGCTCTTCTCTGGACTCACTCCAGAGCCTCAACATCCTTCTTGTGGTGAGGAGCCCAGAGCTGAACACAGGATTCAAGGAGCGGCCTCACCAGTGCTGATGAGTGCTGCAGATGAGTGCTGCAGCCTGCAGTTATCATAGGAATATCATGGATCATCATGGAACCGTGGAATGGTTTGGGTTGGAAGGGACCTCAAAGCCCATCCAGTTCCAACCTTCTTTCCATGGGCAGGGACACCTCCCACTGGATCAGGGGCTCCAAGCTCCATCCAACCTGGCCTTGAACCCCTCCAGGGATGGGGCAGTCACCACTCAATCTCCCCTCTTTCAGTTGATATAAGCTGTTCTTTAGGAAAGCAGGGAGCAAACCACCTTAATCAGGTGAGATGAGGCTTTGAGCCCCTGATCCATTGGGATTTGTCCCTGCCCGTGGCAGGTGGAGTGGAACTGGACAGGCTTTAAGGTCTTTTCCAACCCAAACCACACTGTGATTCTATGATAATCAGCTGGAGGGTCTTCAGTCCCAGCTCTTTCTGCTGTTTAAACAACTCTTAGACAAATGCTTCTGTATTGCTGCTGTCTGCTCCAGATCCATGGTCTCCAGCCCCACACAGCCTGCCAGGAATCGAGGGCCTGGGGCATCCCTGCCTGCCAAGGGCGGATGGAGGCAGAGGAGCCTCCGATCGGTGCCGTGGGTGCTGACGGTCACGGAGCGTCTGCAGGGCCCTGTTTCCCTGCCACTCGCTGCTTTAATTTGCCACTGTCATTTGCTAAATAATTGTTTCTCTGCAGCCTGGCCTCTGAGGGCAGCTCTCCCAGCGCCAGCTGCTTCAGGCGCCTCTTATCTGTAGTGTTAATTCTCTATTTCTCTGCCCACTCATCTCTGCGGCCGAGGGGAAGAGCAGCTCCCTGGGACAGAGCCGTGAGGTGTCCTACGCAGCATTATCACACCAGGTCGTGGAGCTGAACGTAGAATAGTTTGGGTTGGAAGGGACCTTAAAGATCAGCCAGTTCCACCTCTGCCATGGGCAGGGACACCTCCCACTGGATCAGGGGCTCCAAGCCCCATCCAACCTGCCCTTGAACCCCTCCAGGGATGGGGCAGCCACCACTGCTCTGGGCAACCTGTTCCAGGGCCTCCTCACCCTCACAGGAAAACATTTCTTCCTAAAATCTCCTCTCAATCTCCCCTCTTCCAGCTGAAAACCATTCCCTCTCATCCCATCCCTACCCTCCCTGATCCAGAACCCCTCCCCAGCTTCCCTGGAGTCCCTTTCAGTGTTGGAGGCTGCTCTAAGGTCTCCTCGCAGCCTTCTCTTCTCCAGGCTGACCAGCCCCAGCTTTGCTGCCCTTCAAAGCGGATACTTGGCGATCTTCCCCTCTCCTTCCCCTCCTGAAGCCCTGGCTGCTCAACCCGCTGTTCCCGCAGCCTGTGTGCCCGACAGCCAATTTTAATTAGGTTTCTCTTATAAAACCAAAATGTGGAACAACGAAGCGCTGTCAGCTCAGACCTTCAGCTGTTCCTCTCCTGAGAGCAGAGGGAGGCAGGTCCATGGAGCGGGGGAGGTCCAGGCTTGAGCCGAAACCCTCGGTCCAGCCGTGGTGTGGCTCTACCAGCCATGGGGAGACGGTTCCGAGCTTCCCGCTGAGCTCTCCCCAGGTACAAGGGGCAGGGAAGCAGGTTGGGATGGAGACTGTGGAAAGGGGGGGATGAAGTCAGCATGATCTGCTTGCTCTGCAGGGGAACGAGGAGCAGAAAATAGGCTTTAACGGAGCTCTGTGTGGCAACCAGTGCGACTCTGCCCTAGCAGGGTGGGCTGCTTCCTTGCCTGGGAGAGGGAGGGGAAATCTGACCTTCACCAGGTTGCTTGCTCTTATGGAAAGAGATTTAGATTTCATTGTGTGGAGGAAGGTTGAGCAGAGCCGTGTGGCCCTTCTCGGGCACCGTGCGTGGAGCTGGGGGTCACCAGGGCTTGTTCCACAGGGATTAAAGCATCCGAGCATCAACCGGGAAGGTGCTGTCAGCTGTTACCTGAAATCTAACAGCTAGAAGAGGGAGGAAGGGGATAGCAGTGCTCTGCCCCACTGATGCTGTGGGAGCTGCAGCCCCTCTCGGTGCCTGAGGTTGATACATGAGGCCGTTAGGAGCCTTTCTCCTCCTCCTTTTCCTCCTCCTCCATGCTGGGAGGTGAGGTCAGGAGTGGGCTCTGCTCATACACCCCATGTGGCTTCTGTTGCTCCCATGTCGCTCCGTCCTGTCCCCACAGGGCTGTAATGTCATGGAAGACCAGGACCTTCGGGACATTGGGATCGGTGACCCGCAGCACCGCCGGAAGCTCCTCCAGGCAGCTCGCTCCCTCCCAAAGGTCAGCGCCCATGTCCCTCACGGGAAGCAGGGATGGGGCATTCCCCGACGTGGCTGTGAATGCAGGGGAAACAGAAGCCAGTCCCCGTGACTCCATCCATGTCTTTGTGACCCACGAAGGAATCACAGAGCTGTGGGAAGGGGTTTGGGGACAGCAGGGAGGGCATAGAGGACATCGACCCACCAAGCTCTGTGGATGGGGTGACCCTGTGCTAGGGAGAGGGTGGCAGTCCCTCCTGCCAGTCTTGATCCCAAGTGCATTCCCTGCTGAGACAGTGATTTTTTTACCTTAAAGCTGCTAGTGGAGATGATGGTGACCTTTAAACTGATTTTAATCGATGCTTTTAACCCCTTTCTTGTGCTGTTTCAGTTGAAACCCCTGGGCTGCGATGGCAACAGCCAGCCTTCCGTTCCCGCATGGCTCGACTCCTTGGGGCTGCAGGATTACATTCAATCCTTCCTCTCGAGCGGCTACAGCTCTATCGACACTGTGAAAAACCTCTGGGAGCTTGAAATAGTGAACGTGAGTATTGCCTTTCTCTTACTGCCTGCGTTCCCTCCAGGGCTGTGAGTTGTGTTAAATGTGAGCAGCTTCGCTTCGTGCTCAGTGCACAAACCCAGCGGTGACCGAGCTCTCTCTCTGCAGGTGTTGAAAGTGAATCTGCTCGGCCATCGGAAGAGGATCATCGCCTCCCTGGCAGACAGACCGTACGAGGAGCCACCAGCAAAGCCGCCGCGGTTCTCGCAGCTGAGAGTGAGTCACTCTTTGTGTTCCCTGCCTGGCTGCTAGGTCGGTGCAAAGCACGCTCAGTAGTGGCCAGGGTGCTTTCTTCCACACTGACTCTCCTTCACTTCCCTCCCTTTCCTTCAAAGAACTAAACCCAGCTCTGTCAGGAAAAATTATCCCTTTTCTATTTAGCAGCTGTCACATCCAGGTTGCTTGCCCTGGTGGCCAAGAAGGCCAATGGCATCCTGGCTTGGATCAGAAATGGTGTGGCCAGTAGGGCCAGGGAGGTTCTTATCCCTCTGTAGTCAGCATTGGGGAGACCAAACCTTGAATCCTGTGTTCAGTTGTGGGCCTCTCAGCACAAGAAGGATGTTGAGGCTCTGGAGAGAGTCCAGAGAAGAGCAACGAAGCTGGTGAAGGGGCTGGAGAACAGGCCTGATGAGGAACGTCTGAGAGAGCTGGGGGTGTTTATCCTGGAGAAGAGGAGGCTGAGGGGAGACTTCATTGCTCTCTATAACTCCTTGAGAGGAGGTTGTGGAGAGGAGGGAGCTGGGCTCTTCTGCCAAGGGACAGGACGAGAGGGAATGGCCTCAGGCTCCACCAGGGGAGGTTCAGGCTGGACATTAGGAAAAAAACTTTTCATGGAAAGTGTCATTGGTCACTGGGCAGAGGCTGCCCCTGGAGGGGTTTAAGGGATGGGTGGACGAGGTGCTAAGGGACATGTGTTAGTGTTTGATGGGAATGGTTGGACTCGATGATCTGGTGGGTCTCTTCTGGATGCTTGCCCCACGGGAAATGTCAAGCAGCTCGTTTGGAGCAGGTACCTCCATGCAAGGTGTGTACCTGCACTGATTGGGTAGCAGGGTGCTCCTCCCACCTCTGTTCCCTGCACCACAGGGGAATTCTGAGCTGATTTTCTCCTCCTTGTTTCCCTTCCTGCATTCCCGCAGGCAGGAGTGTGACACGGCTCAGCTGCTGAGATGCGATGCAGCTGGGACCTGGGGGTTTGATTGCACCGGTTGGAGTCTGAGATCTGTCTCCCTGGGCTCCTCTAGAGCTCTTACTGTGGCAGCCAAATAGCACTCAACGTGATTTGTGGATGTTGATTTTCTGCAGTGGGAGAGGGAGCGTTAGTATGTCAGGCCCTTCGTTATCGGGGTTGACTGGGAAGGAAGCCATCGCGTTCGCTGTTCTTCCTGCAAAGCAACATTTGAAAGCCGAGTTTGGCAAAACCCCTTGAGTTTGAAGCTAACCTGGGAGTTCGGGAGCAGGGCAGCCTGTCACGGTCATGCTGCTTCCTCCCAGTGTTTGCAAATTGGCTTCATGGAGCTGGAATGGGGAGAGACTGGAGTTGCCCCATCCCAAACATCTGATCTTACCCTGTTGCACAGCTCTTCCCAAGGCTTTTCAACCAGAAGTCTTCACTGAAGTGAGCTGAGCTGCTGGGCTCTGCCTGCTTGTGCTGGATCTTTTAGGAACTGGCATTCAGGTGTTAAGAAAAGATAAAGTTCATGCTCCTGTGTGTACTCAGGAGCTGGGAGGCTGCCAGGCACAGACTCTGCACCAGGAGGTTGTGCTTAGGAGCTGGAGGCTGCTTGGTACAAACCCTGCACCTTCTCACTGCTCAACCACCTTGTTTTCTGAGAGCAAAAGTCCAGGCAAGCAACATGTTGAGGCTCTGGAGAAAGTCCAGAGAAGAGTGACAAGGCTGGTGAAGGGGCTGGAGAACAGAACCTATGAGGAGCAGCTGAGGGAGCTGGGGGTGTTTATCCTGGAGAAGAGGAGGCTGAGAGGAGACCTCATTACTCTCTACAACTACCTGAAAGGAGGTTGTAGAGAGGAGGGAGCTGGGCTCTTCTCCCAAGGGTCAGGGGACAGGACAAGAGGGAATGGCCTCAAACTCCGCCAGGGGAGATTTAGGCTGGAGATTAGGAGGAGGTTTTTCACAGAAAGGGTCATTGGGCATTGGAATAGGCTGCCCAGGGAGGGGGTTGATTCACCTTCCCTGGAGGTGTTTAAGGGATGGGTGGATGAGGTCTTGAGGGACATGGTTTAGTGTTAGATAGGAATGGTTGGACTAGAAGATCCAATGGGTCCCTTCCAACCTGGTTGTTCTATGATTCTATGATTCTGTTATCCATCTGAGGATCTGACCTCTGAAAGGTCCTCTTGGACCTGCTGAAGCTGAAGACAAGGTTGTTGAGGGTGCAGAGGAGTCCTTTGGTGCCGCATCCACTGATTGATATGCTGGATGGAGAGGCCGTGGAAGAGAATGGGCCATTTGCAGCGTTTCCTGGTGCTACAGCTGGTGCCATCCAGCCCTGGCTTGGGTGCGGGGAGCGGAAGGACGTCAATGGCAAATTAAGCGAGTCTGTTGAATAGGACTAATGTGCGTTGCAGCTGCGAGCTCCCCGCATTGTCTGCCGGGCGGTTGGCACGTACAGGCAGCGAGTCTTGCCTGCAGGAAGAGCCAGGCTGTCAGGCAGCTGGGCTCCCTGAGTGTCTCTCCTGAGCATCAGTGGCTTGGAGGGCTTTGCTCAGTGCTTTAGAACCATAGAACCATAGAACAACCAGGTTGGAAGAGACCCATCGGATCTTCTAGTCCAACCATTCCTAGCAAACACTAAATCATGTCCCTCAGGACCTCATCCACCCGTCCCTTAAACACCTCCAGGGAAGGTGAATCAACCCCCTCCCTGGGCAGCCTATTCCAATGCCCAATGACCCTTTCTGTAAAAAACTTCCTCCTAATCTCCAGCCTAAATCTCCCCGGTGGAGCTTGAGGCCATTCCCTCTCGTCCTGTCCCCTGTCCCTTGGGAGAAGAGCCCAGCTCCCTCCTCTCTACAACCTCCCTTCAGGTAGTTGTAGAGAGTAATGAGGTCTCCTCTCAGCCTCCTCTTCTCCAGGATAAACAGCCCCAGCTCTCTCAGCCGCTCCTCATCAGGCCTGTTCTCCAGCCCCTTCACCAGCTTCGTTGCTCTTCTCTGGACTTGCTCTAGAGCCTCAACATCCTTCTTGTGGTGAGGGGCCCAGAACTGGACACAGTATTCAAGGAGCGGAACCTGTTTAGTGGAGCCTGTTCCTCTCTTGATACCTTCCCATTGCTCCGTGTGTCTCTTGCCCAACTGGGATGAGCTCATGGCAGGTGTGCTCAGCAGAAAGGGCTCCGTACCTACCAGAAACCTGGAGTGAATCAGAGTATCATGTGGAAAATATAGTGTGGTAGATGGCACTGAGGCCAGAGCCTGCAGAGATGAGCTGACCCTGTTAACTGTGCTCTCTCCTAGAATCATAGAATGATTTGGGTTGGAAGGGACCTCAAAGCCCATCCAGTTCCACCCCTGATGCGGGCAGGGACACCTCCCACTGGATCAAGGGCTCCAAGCCCCATCCAACCTGGTCCTGAATCCCTCCAGGGATGGAACAGCCACCACTGCTCTGGGCAACCTGTTCCAGGGCCTCCCCACCCTCACAGGAGAACATTTCTTCCCAGGATCTCCTCTCAATCTCCTCTCTTGCAGCTGAAAACCATCCCCCTCATCCTGCCCTGATGGCCTTATGGCCTCAAGCTCCGCCAGGGGAGATTTAGGCTAGAGATTAGGAGGAGGTTTTTCACAGAAAGGGTCATTGGGCATTGGAATAGGCTACCCAGGTTGGTGGTTGATTCACCTTCCCTGGAGATGTTTAAGGCACAGGTAGATGAGGTCCTGAGGGACATGGGTTAGTGTTTGATAGGAATGGTTGGACTTGATGATCCGATGGGTCCCTTCCAGCCTGGTTGTTCTATGATTCTATGATAATTGCAGTCCTTGTGTGAGATGCAGTAAAGGGGACCGAGGGGTGGGTGCAGCTCCAGCACGGGCTGACCAGGATGGTTTGTGGTTTCTGCTTGTTTCAGTGCCAGGACTTGATGTCCCAGACGTCGTCCCCCCTGAGCCAGAACGACTCCTGCACGGGCAGATCTGCCGATCTCCTGCTGCCGTCTGGGGACACGGGGAAGAGGCAACACGATCGTGGCACCGAGGTTTCTACGTATTCCAGAGTGGATCGCTACAAAGCACAGGTCAGTGGGGTTTTTTGTCTGTCCTGGATGCCCTTCTGCACAGCTCAGGGCAGGCTTCCCCCTCTCTGGAGCCAGCGAGGAGTTAGGGCGATGCCTGGAGAGCCAGGGAGGAGTTAGGGCGATGCCTGGAGAGCCAGGGAGGAGTTAGGGCGATGCCTGGAGAGCCAGCGAGGAGTTAGGGCAATGCCTGGAAAACCAACGAGAAGTTAGGGCGATGCCTGGAGAGCCAGCGAGATGTTAGGGCGATGCCTGGAGAGCCAGCGAGGAGTTAGGGCAATGCCTGGAGAGCCAGCGAGGAGTTAGGGCAATGCCTGGAGTGCCAGCGAGGAGTTAGGGCGATGCCTGGAGAGCCAGCGAGGAGTTAGGGCGATGCCTGGAGAGGCAGGGAGGAGTTAGGGCAATGCCTGGAGAGCCAGGGAGGAGTTAGGGCAATGCCTGGAGAGGCAGGGAGGAGTTAGGGCAATGCCTGGAGAGCCAGGGAGGAGTTAGGGCAATGCCTGGAGAGGCAGGGAGGAGTTAGGGCAATGCCTGGAGAGCCAGCGAGGAGTTAGGGCGATGCCTGGAGAGCCAGCGAGGAGTTAGGACAATGCCTGGAGAGCCAGGGAGGAGTTAGGGCAATGCCTGGAGAGCCAGCGAGGAGTTAGGGCAATGCCTGGAGAGCCAGGGAGGAGTTAGGGCAATGCCTGGAGAGCCAGCGAGGAGTTAGGGCGATGCCTGGAGAGCCAGCGAGGAGTTAGGGCGATGCCTGGAGAGCCAGCGAGGAGTTAGGACAATGCCTGGAGAGCCAGCGAGGAGTTAGGACAATGCCTGGAGAGCCAGGGAGGAGTTAGGGCAATGCCTGGAGAGCCAGCGAGGAGTTAGGGCAATGCCTGGAGAACCAGGGAGGAGTTAGGGCAATGCCTGGAGAGCCAGGGAGGAGTTAGGGCAATGCCTGTAGAGCCAGGGAGGAGTTAGGGCAATGCCTGGAGAGCCAAGGAGGAGTTAGGGCAATGCCTGGAGAGCCAGGGAGGAGTTAGGGCAATGCCTGGAGAGCCAGGGAGGAGTTAGGGCAATGCCTGGAGAGCCAGGGAGGAGTTAGGGCAATGCCTGCAGAGCCAGGGAGATCATCTAGCACAGCTTCCCATGCTGTTACTGCTCAAGCAGTAGGGTCAGTGGCTTGTTTGTGCCTCAGTCTCACCTTGAAAATGGGTGACTCACACTTCTTTGAACGCTGGCACCTTCCCCCGCAGCGTGCTACCCCCTCAGCTCCTGTGGGATTTGACCTCAATTGCTCCTGCACTAAGAGAGCCCCTAGAATTCATGTTTCAATCCACACAGGCCCTGTTGTGGCTTCACATCCAGGTTTTTTTCCCTTCCAGGAGGACCGTCGGGAGTCAAAGCTGACCCTGCGCCCCCCAAGCCTGGCTGCCCCCTATGCCCCAGTCCAAAACTGGCAGCACCAGCCGGAGAAGCTCATCTTCGAGTCCTGCGGGTACGAGGCCAACGTAAGTGGCTTTTGGAGAGGATGAGGAGGCTCTGGGGTCAGGTTGATGTGTCCTGCTTCCTCCCTGCTCCTTGGGGGCCCTGTCCCTGCTCCTTGGGGGCTCTGTCCCTGCTCCTTGGGAGACCTGTCCCTGCTCCTTGGGGGCTCTGTCCCTGCTCCTTGGGAGACCTGTCCTTGTTACTTGGGGGCCCTGTCTTTGCTCCCTGGACACCTGTCCCTGCTCCGTGGGGCCCTGTCCCTGCTCCTTGGGGGACCTGTCCCTACTCCTTCGGGGACCTGTACCTACTCATTGGGGTCTCTGTCCCTGCTCCTTGGGAGACCTGTCCCTGCTCCTTGGGGGCCCTGTCTGTGCTCCCCGGGGCCCTGTCCCTGCTCCTTGGGGGCTCTGTCCCTGCTCCTTGGGAGACCTGTCCCTGCTCCTTGGGGGCCCTGTCTGTGCTCCCTGGGGCCCTGTCCCTACTCCTTGGGGGACCTGTCCTTGCTCCTTGGGGACCCTGTCTGTGCTCCTTGGGGACCTGTCCCTGCTCCCTGGGACCCTGTCCCTCCCCAGCCCCAGCTGCTGGCCTCTCGCAGGGCCGTGGCCTTTAAGATTGGCAGAGATTCCTGCCTGAAGCCTTTGACATCTCTCCCTCTTCCAAACAGTACTTGGGCTCCATGTTGATCAAAGACCTCCGAGGGACGGAGTCGACGCAGGACGCCTGTGCCAAGATGAGGGTACGGAGGCCACGGGGACAAGGGGGAATTTTCTCACAACCTGTGGTGGGTGATGTGGAGAGGAGAACAGGGGGTTTCTCCATGAAGCTGTGGTTCCTAAGCCCTGCAAGCTGCCTGGGAGCAGCGTGGAGAGCCAGGCCACTTAACAGGCTGTGCTGCTGGTGAATTGCCCCTCTCCAGCACTTTTCCACGTAGCTGAATGTATGAATTCTCCCTAGGGGAAGGGGCACAGGGTTTACTTCGGGTCTTGTCCCTTCCTCTCTGCTTCTACCAAGAGCAGGAGGCTTTCATAGAATCATAGAATCATAGAACAACCAGGTTGGAAGGGACCTATTGGATCTTCCAGTCCAACCATTCCTATCAAACACTAAACCAAGTCCCTCAAACCCTCATCCACCCATCCCTTAAACATCTCCAGGGAAGGTGACTCAACCACCTCCCTGGGCAGCCTATTCCAATGCCCACTGACCCTTTCTGTGAAAAACTTCCTCCTAATCTCTAGCCTTTGCTCTTCCTGGTTGAAGACCCCTAAGGTCTTTGTGGGGCAGTGAGCTGGAGTGGTGATCAAGTGATTCTCCCCCTGAACTCTGCTCTCCCAAGACCTCACCTGGACCCTGTGTCCACCTCTGGTGTCCTCAGCACAAGAAGGATCTGTTAGAGTGAGGACAGAGGAGGCCACATCGATGATCTGAGGGCTGGAGCACCTTCTATACAAGGAGAGGCTGAGGGAGTTGGGGTTGTTCAGCCTGGAGAAGAGGGCACTCTGGGGAGACCTTAGAGTCTCCAGGAGAGCTGGAGAGGGGCTCTGGATCAGGAAGTACAGGGATAAGACAAGGGGAGACGATTTTGAGCTGCAAGATGGGAGATTGAGATGAGATCTTGGGAAGAAACATTATCCTGTGAGGGTGGGGAGGTCCTGACCCGGGTTGCCCAGAGCAGTGGTGACTGCCCCATCCCTGGAGGGGTTCAAGGATGGAGCTTGGAGCCCCTGGTCCAGTGGGAGGTGTCCCTGCCCATGGCAGGGGTGGGACTGGATGTTCTTTAATGTCCCTTCTAACCCAAACCATTGTATGATTCGCCACTGATCACCTGAATGTTGTTTTTATTGAAGAAATCTACAGAACATATGAAGAAGATCCCGACCATTATCCTGTCCATCACGTATAAGGGGGTGAAGTTCATCGATGCCTCTAACAAGGTGAGCTCCAAATGCACCACAGTTGGTGTCTGGAGGGACGAGGCCAGTGGTCCCACCTGCCTGTGGGTCTGCAACTCACATTTAGTGGCTCCAGAAGCCTCATCTCTTCCTGAGGAGCTGTGGGAGAGCACCAAGGTGGTGATGGTTACCTCGGTGCCAAAGTCCTAGCACACTGGCTGCTTGTGGATCATGCTGCCATTTATTCCTCCCATGGGAGGGAGTTAGGACTGGTCTGACTGGGAGACCCCCCTCCCTCCCAGTACGTGTTTTGTTCCCTGCCTCCAGTACACGCTTGCTACCACCACCGCTTGCCGGGTGTATTTGCCGTCCCCAGAAGGGTGACGGGTGCTTGTGGTTGACCCCGGCAGAATGTCATTGCTGAGCATGAGATCCGGAACATCTCCTGCGCGGCTCAGGACCCCGAGGACCTTTGCACCTTTGCTTACATCACCAAGGACCTGCAGACCAGCCACCACTACTGCCACGTCTTCAGCACCGTGGATGTGGTGAGTGGGATGTCGCATCGTGGCTCCCTGCGTGCGGCAGGGCTTGGATTGCGTAGAATTGTTAAGGTTGGAGAGGACCTCTGAGATCTAATAATAGGTTGCCCAGAGCAGTGGTGGCTGCCCCATCCCTGGAGGTGTTCAGGACCAGGTTGGATGGAGCTGAGAGCCCCTGATCCAGTGGGAGGTGTCCCTGCCCATGGCAGGGGTGGGACTGGGTGGGCTTTGAGGTCCCTTCCAACCCAAACCATTACATGATTCTATGATTATCAAGTCCAACCATCAGCCACTTGTTCCGTCACTGAGTTTCATTTCGTAGAATCATAGAATCGTAGAATCACTGGGTTGGAAGAGACCCACCGGATCATCGAATCCAACCATTCCCATCAATCACTAACCCATGTCCCTCAGCACCTCGTCCACCCGTCCCTTAAACTCCTCCAGGGAAGGTGACTCAACCCCCTCCCTGGGCAGCCTCTGCCACTGCCCAATCACCCTTTCTGGGAAAAATTTTTTCCTAATGTTCAGCCTGAACCTCCCCTGGAGGAGCTTGAGGCCATTCCCTCTCGTCCTGTCCCCTGTCACTTGGGAGAAGAGGCACAGAAGAGGATGTGCTTTGTTCCAGGGCTCTCGTAGCCATTTTTACCTGAACAAGTTTCCTTTCAAAGTCCCGGCTCAAAATGGTTTTACTTTGGAGCTCTGTCAACAAAGAGAATATTTGTCTGGCTTCATTACTGCAGCCTCCAGTGCGGAATAAAGCAGGGCAGGAGTTTGTCCCTCCTGGGGAATACGCCGTGAACAAAACCCTAATACGCTTTCAATTATATTGAGTGTAATAGGCTGATTTAACAGCCTTTTAATTCACCGAGAGTGTGGAAGCAGAACTTGCTTTCATTCTTGGGCAGAATTGGCCGTACAAGACATTTGGGCTTTTTTTTTTTATTCTCTTTACAATACAAAACACTGCTAAACTGTGATGCTCGTGGGGCTGTAGCAGCCTCGCAGGTGGTCCCGGCCAGTGTTGTGTGAGTGTGGAAGGGGCTGGAGCTCAGCCTTGTGTGTGTGCAGAACAGCTTTGCCAGGATGGCACTGGAACAGGTTGGAGAAGAGGAGGCTGAGGGGAGACCTCATTGCTCTCTCCAACTCCCTGAAAGGAGGTTGTGGAGAGGAGGGAGCTGGGCTCTTCTCCCAAGGGACAGGGGACAGGACGAGAGGGAATGGCCTCAAGCTCCACCAGGGGAGAGTCAGGCTGGACATTAGGAAAAAATTTTTCATGGAAAGGGTGATTGGGCAAGTGTCAGAAGCTGCCCAGGGAGGTGGTTGATTCCCCTTCCCTGGAGGTGTTTAAGGGACGGGTGGACGAGGTGCTGAGGGACATGGGTTAGTGATTGATAGGAATGGCTGGACTTGATGATCCGATGGGTCTCTTCCAACCTGGTTGTTCTATGATTCTATGATGTGACCTGCTGATAGAAAAGGGCTGAGCTCTGCAGAGGTCTGTGTCTCCAAAGAGCTGATCTCTGCAGATGTCTGTGTCTCCAAAGAGCTCGACAAGACATGCACCTAACAGCTTTGTGTTTCCTCTGCTCTCTCCGAAGAACTTGACGTACGAGATCATCCTCACACTGGGGCAGGCGTTCGAGGTCGCCTACCAGCTGGCCCTCCAAGCCCAGAGAGCGAAACCTTTGGGTGCTGCGGCAGGAGAAACCATCGAAACGAAATCTTCCAAACCGGTGCCTAAGCCACGAGCTGGCGTGAGGAAATCCGCAGTACGTATGTGCGAGGCAGCATCTGCATTGTCCCAGCTGGGACTTCTCTTGGGTGCTGCACACTTAAACCCCTCCGTTCAGAGCAGGGAGAGCCCAGTTGAGGACACAGCACTTGTAAGTTCGGGTACTGCTGATATTGAGGTGTGTGTGGCTCTGCTGCAATCCTACTGCAGGTTTAAGGTCTCCTTTGATAGGATGAGGGTGAGCAGAAGTGGAAAGAGCTGGGGTGAGGTGGGGGTTAAGCGCTTTGCTGGGTCCAGCACGGCTTCCAAGCACAAACCTGCGGAGCCACAGTCCGATCGCTGACGCGGCCTGCGTTCTGCAGCCCAGAAGTGCCCAACCTGGCCCAAAGTGAGGAGCGGGGACGCTGCTTAACCCGTTGCCTTCCTTTAATGTCTCCTTTTGTCTGTGTTCTGCTTGCTCCCCCCTGCTCAGGTGCCGCACCCTCCCGACTCTCGCTGTTGTTACTGTCAAACCTGCACAACTCACCGCCCCTCCTACCTGCCGCTGCAGTCTGTTAGTCCCGGAGCTAAGGTCTTTACCCTTTTTCCTGCCGTCTTCCATTCCGAACTGACCCGGGCTGCCTGCCTTCCCCGCTCCCCTCCCCGTCTCCCGCTGTGCTCCCGTGTCCTGCCTCGCTGCTGTCTTCCCTCCCTCCTCGTTCCACGGGCTCAGATGAACCGCAAGGGACAAACCGCTCGTATCCATCCCCATTGATGCAGAGTGGCAGTTCTCAACTCACTGCTGCGTTGCTCGTTCTGGTGTAGTTAACCTCCCTGTAGGATCCTGATTTAGGAGGACAAGATGAAAGAGCCGTGCTTGGTCAGGAGAGTAAATCACGCGGGAGCTCACCTGCCTGGAGCTGCCTCCCGTCTCTCCCCCTCTGCCTCTTTTTTTTTAGTGCCAAATTTATAGCGCTCGATTCTTCACTCGGCCCCTCAGCACAAGAAGGATGTTGAGGCTCTGGAGCAAGTCCAGAGAAGAGCAACGAGGCTGGTGAAGGGGCTGGAGAACAGGCCCTATGAGGAGCGGCTGAGAGAGCTGGGGGTGTTTATCCTGGAGAAGAGGAGGCTGAGAGGAGACCTCATTACTCTCTACAACTACCTGAGAGGAGGTTGTAGAGAGGAGGGAGCTGGGCTCTTCTCCCAAGGGACAGGGGACAGGACAAGAGGGAATGGCCTCAAGCTCCATCAGGGGAGATTTAGGCTGGAGATTAGGAGGAAGTTTTTTCCAGAAAGGGTCATTTGGCATTGGAATAGGCTGCTGAGGAGGTGGTTGATTCCCCTTGCCTGGAGGTGTTTAAGGCACGAGTGGATGAGATCTTGAGGGACTTGGTTTAGTGTCTGATAGGAATGGTTGGACTAGAAGATCCGATGGGTCCCTTCCAACCTGGTTGTTCTATGATTCTATGATTCACACTCATTTGCGAGACGAAGTGTAGCTGTCACAGTCGGGGCTTGCAGGCCTGATGCAGGAGGTCATCTCAGGGTGCCAGGTTGACACTGAGGTGGCTTCAGCTTGGAAGGACTCAAAAGCCTCCCCAGTGGGAGCTGCTTCCCCACACACCCGCACTTTTCTGGGGTGGGGATTGGGCAGAGCATCAGCCTCTCAAGTTCTTTGCATCCCCACACGTTCTGTCCCAAGAAGCTGGGGTGACCTAACGTGCCTTTTCTCTCTTGATTCTCTAGCTGGACCCCCCCGAAGCGGACCAAGACTCCCAGTCTCACGCCAGCGTCTCCTGGGTCGTGGACCCCAAACAGGACTCCAAGCGGACCCTCAGCACTAAGTATGAGACCACTATCTTCTAAAAGCAAACACGCCCCGTCTCACCGCGTCTAACCGTGCCTTTGCCATCTGATCTGTCTGCTCTTCTAAACTCCCTCTTCCTCCAGCTGCTGGCGCTGAGCCCCGCGCAAGGCCCTGCGGCCGAGGCAGCGGCGCTTAGGAGACTGTAGACTTAAAACGGCTTTTGTACCCGATGGCTGCTGAACACTGTGAATCCTCCTTGCTCGGAAACAGGGCTCACGCGCTCTTAGAGACGTGGGAGGTGGGAGGTGCAGAGGGATGCAGGCTGGGGGAAGCGGAGATGCGGATGCAGGAGGCCGCCTGCCGTTTTCACGGCTTTCCCCTCGCTCTGGCACTGTGAATCCCTGGGGCAACGTGACACTCCCCAGGCCTTTTTTTTGTTGTCGTTTTTTTTTTTTTTTTTTCCTATTTCACCTTCTTATCCTTGGACTGATGGAGACCTCTTGTCTCTGCGGTGCACGCACTCCCTCCTCGATCTTCCTCTTCCCAACTGAGCCAAGGCTGCGCACTGTTCCGGTGAACTCACCCCTCTTCTTACCTGCCGTTCCAATCGACACTAACCACTGTGATGCTGTCTGCAAATAACACACCTTCTCTCGATTCCCTCCCGGGAACCCTGCCCACAGCCTCGTCCCTCGAAGCCTGGAGCAGAAAACCTGCTTCCCTGGGGAATGCCGCTTGGGGTGGGGGTGATCGTTCCCACTGTGAGCTCTGTCCCCTCTCGGAGACGAGGTGCAGTTTGCTTGCACACAGTTTATTTCTTGTAGGATTTTGCTCTCCCCGTAGTCCTGTTTACACTCACCAGACTCCTCGGGAGCTACAGGCGTAGTTCTCGCTTGGCAGATGTGTAGAAGTTAAACTTTTAATACCCTTAGCCACGCGTTGGGAAGGAAAGAGGCGTGAGAGGGGCTGGATTCTGTACTCTTGGAGGGCTGACAGAGCAGGCTTGTTCTTGGCTTTGCTGAAGGGAGAAAGGCGATTGAAATCAGTCTGCTGCCAATCCCAAAGCTTGTTTGCAGCCTACAAACCACATTGCGTGACAAGGGCTGTAGGGATCTTGGAACATCAGTCGCCTTCCATCCTGGGGAATGAGAATTCCACTTAGAAGTGGTCCTGCAGTGGCCTTTTCTGGCCGTTTCTCGAGGAAAACGTTGCCATTTCTGTGCAATCTCAGCAGAAGCGGCTTTCGGTTCCAGCGTATGACTGGGAATCGTCGGCAGGAGGTGGCAGGGTGCTCGGCACAGGTCAGAGCAGAGCTGGGACGGGTCTGGGAATGCCCTTCACAACCCTGTGGAAGTCCCAGTGAGCCACCTACATCCCCACCTAATTCCTTCCTTTGTGTTTGCAGCTCTCATAGAATCATAGAACAACCAGGTTGGAAGGAACCCATTGGATCTTCTAGTCCAACCATTCCTATCAAACACTAAACCAAGTCCCTCTCACTGAGTTGAAGCTGCCGAGGAGGAGGATCCCATGACTAACAGCACTGGGAGGCAGGACTCCTGCCCCCGCAATGCTGCTTCCCCCTGACCTACTGTGTCTCCATGCAATATGCCCTCTCCTCACCTCCGTTTCCCCACGTACGGGATGGGGACGTGAGTGTCCGAACTCACTGCGGGTTTCGCATCTTGGCAAAATCCCATTTTGGAGAGTGATTCTGTGTTAGAGAGTCGTGAAGAGAGCTGCGAGGGACCCGCTCGCCTCTGTGATGAGTCTGAGTGGACGTCCTGGGCACAAATCGGGGAGAAGGTGCACCCACATCTCCAGGAAAGCTCCATTTCCAAAATAGCTTGTAGAGTTTACCCCAGATTTCCCAGTTGGCATCAGTGGGGAGTGGTCCATACAGTGGCCCCAAGTTCTTTGCACCTGATATATAGGGGCTAGAAGCAGCTTGTTTGAGTTTTGCTGCTTGTTTGAGTTTTGCTGCGGCCTTAGAGCCGTCACCTCAAAGCTTCTCCTTCCCCAGTTTTGCGGCGAAATCCGATGTTTCAAAATCTTTATTTAGCTCTTTCTTGGGGTTGGATCTCCCAAGTGATTCGGGGCTTAATGGCACCGAGCGGCAAACTGACTTCAAAAGAAGGGCTAGGCTGGTAGGAACCCAAATGAAAGGACCGAAGGGATTGTCTTAAAGCAAAAACCTAAAGGAAAGATTGGTTTAATACACATGTTTCCTATGCCATGGAGCCAGCGCTCCTCAGCCCCCAAGGCAGAGGCTGGAGTGTTGTGGTCCTCAAGGTGTTGCTGAGGTGCTCTGAGAAGCTAGAGGTGGTTTCCATCACCATCTTTCCAAGCTGTACGAGTGCCCGGAGGGTTTCTCTATATTCTTCCAAGAGGAACTGAACTAAAAGCGGTGGTGGAATGGTTTCTAGGAGTTAAGCCCGCGTGTACTCCTGACTCCAGAGGGTCTGAGCTCTCGCACCTCCCTCTGCCTCCAGCTGGGAAGGGCAGGTTCCTCAGTACCTCCCAAACCAGGTCCCTGGAGCACGTGCCTTTCCACGGGCGCCCGTCCAAGCCCAGCTGCGTCCCAGGCAGCCCTGTCTGAGCTCCAGAGCTTCTGCCGCGTCCGTCACCCTCCCGGCTGTGTCCCGTCTCCCGGCCGTACGCCTCGTCCTCCCCAGCGCTTGTTTTTTTTTTTTTTGATGTGACTCGGCAATCATTCATTCCGTTATCTCCCTTTCTCTTTGCCTCTGCAAAGCTGATCTCCGGGCAGCTGTCTCCTACCACGGAAATGTAGTAACGGGGCAGAGACCTAAGAAGCAGTGACCTGCTGACACGAAGACCATCTCCATCTGAGCCGAGGGGCTGCGAGGCTGCTCAGTGAGGGCTCCCAAAGCAGAGAGGGGGAGAGGGATCCCGGTCCCCACCCCAAGCTGGGAAAAAAAGCAGCTCTCTCCATTTCTAGAAAGCTGAGACTTCCGAGGCCGAGAGCAAAGTCACCTTTTCTAGTGTGAGCCAAACGTCTATTCGACTCGTTTCTTTTTTATATTTTATCTTTTTTAACGTGCGAACTGATAACAGAGCAAAGCCAGTTCACGGTTGAAGTGTAGCACTGCAGGATTTTTTTGGTGAGGAAAAAAAAAAATATATATATATATAAAACGTTATTTACCGAGAATCCACGCAGTCCGGTAAGGAGAACAGTAGAAAGTCTTAGCAGTGGGAGTGGTGTGAGCATCTCTAACGGTACTTAAACTCGCTTCGATGCTGGGTGAAGAGTAGAGAAACGCCAAATTCTTGGAAATAACTTCCTTCCAGGGTAAGTCCGCGTCCTTTTCTTTCCAAAGCCGCCCGGTGCTTTGATAGCAAGTGGAAATAAGGAAAAAAAAAAAAAAAAGAGTCGGCAAAGGATCTTTCACCCCAGAGTGGTTGTGGCCGAGCGTTCCCGATGGTACAAAACTTGCTTCCCTACAGAGAACTCTCGCAATACTTGACATTTCTCTGGCAAGGACACAATTTCTTCCCGTTTAACGCACTGAAAACCTGGAGACGACTTCCCTTTTCTCCAGCCTCTTGTGCACCTGTCTTCTTTTGAAATGCAGTTCTGCCCTGAAGGGTTGGCTTGTTTGTCTTCTTTTTTTTTTTTTTTTTTTTTTTTAAAAAAAAGCATATTCGATTGTGATTTAGCACTTTTTTTTTTTTGATACTAGCTCATTATTTAATTCGCGCGACAGTTGCGGAAGGTGAACAAATACGGAGTTAAATCGTGGGCATTACGCAGGGACAGCCCATACCTGGGGATCGATCAAATCAACCCGAGGGTTGAAGCCTGGTGTCCCCAGATGCCACCATCTCCAAGGTGCTGTGTGCTTTTCGTGCTTTTCTGCCACATTAACGGAGTCTTTACCAGCAATTCTGGCTGTGACTGATGTGTTTTGGCAGCACCGCTCCCCTCCAGGGGAGAGATGGTTAAAAGGGCTGCGATTTTCGTTCTTCAGGCGCAAAAATCTCTCGCGTAACACGTTCGGGAGAAGCTGGAGAGGCAGCGGAAGGGTCGGGGCTGCGCTCCCCTGCTGCTTAACGAGAACGAAATGCTCAACTAATTCCCGTTTAACTCCGCTTGCTGCTCTACGTCAGGATTTCATTGAACCTCTCCGAGCCAACCAGGCTGGGCGAGAAGTGAACCCGAATCCTGAGGGCATCGACCTGTAAATGATTAGGAGGGGGAAGCGGAGGTGTTTTTTTGTTTTCTTTTTTATTTTTTTTTTTTTTTTTTATATTGAGTTGATGAATTTAGGAAATCTTAACATTCCTTGTTATGCATATGTTGCAATTCATGCTGGTGTTAAGTGTAAATATTTGGTGTGTTGGCGACGAGTCTGTTTTTTTCGGAGAGATTTGCAAATCTGAACCTCTGCTCGGGAGGAGGAGGAGGAGGAACGACAAACACCTTTTTCTGGATTCCATGCAGGAGCTTTTGAGAAGGTCGGCTTAGGAGGTGTCGTGGTGATGAAGACTCCAACCTGAAGGGAGCTGGTTGGCCCTGGTGGCTCTTCCCAGCCTCCCGCGTAACCCTCTGGTTGTCTTTAGTGATCCAACGGTTCTTTAGCCAGATACTCTCGTTCCCATTTCATAGGCGAAGCAATCGCATCGGCATTTATTCCCCTTTTTATTCCCATGGGTTTTGCTCAAGGTACTTGCGAACTGGAGCCTGGACCATGCCAGTCACTGCCTCCCAGTGGTCTCCTAACCCATCCATCCATCCATCCATCGCACGCATCCCGGCTCTTCCTCCAGAATGAGTTTCTCCATCTCTGGAGGAAAACTCCTTTAAATTTCTGGTGCTCAATCTGACTTTGACTCAAAACTGCAGCCGCGGTTTCACCTGCTTGAGGGAATCCTTGCTCCCCTTTTGAACTCCAGGTTATGGTGTGAGTCCAGAGCTCTAGACAACTAAACCGAGATGCATCATCGTTGTCTTTTTTTTTTATATAGGAAGGGATGATTTTTATTTTTTTTTTTTTTTTTCAAATCGAAGCTGCTTAATCCTTGTTAATTTTATATTTACAGAAGCAAAAAAAAAAAAAAAACCTTAAAAAGCCAACTGCAGCTGTCTTTGAACTCGCTTGGGATTGTTTTTTGGAGGAAATCGCGCGACTCTTGCAGGGTCCGTGCCTGTCCCCCTCCCGGGGAGGAGGAGAGAGGGCACCTCCCAGGACGTTCCTCTGGGAATCAGCCACCACGAGGCTGCGGAGCCACAGACCAGATGCCAAATAATCCCTCTCAACACGCCCAGTTCTGTGTGCGCGGCTCGAGTGGAGCTGGCGGCTTTAATGCTCCTTCCACCCAGCTTGAGGAGTTCCTAGCAGCAGCTCGAGTGGAGCTGGTTGCTTTAATGCTCCTTCCACATCCCTTGAGGAGTTCCTAGCAGCAGGAATTTCCCCTGATTCGCTTCTCGCATCATTTCCGTGCCATCCCATCTTTATTTTAGAACAAACACGGCATTTGCAGCATTATCTTGTTGCAAAACGCGTCCCTTTTAGGTCTCATCTATTTTATCTTTTTTTTTTTTTTTTTTTTTTTAAATTTTTTTTTTCTCATGCTGCTCTTGCAAAGTCAATCTAGCTCGAAACCTTTTCCTTACCCATGGAAGAATAACCTGAGATTCCCTAACAGGGCAGAGAACAGTCGAGTTCAGTTTGCAACGTAGACTTTTTTTTTTTTTTTTTTTTGCTAATTGTGACGTCTGGCAGTGGGACTGATTTGTAATACGAAATGTTATTTAATCTGTCTGTATTTTGATACTTGAATTTTTTCCTTTTATTTCCTGTACATATACAATTGTTAATCTGTTCGAAAAAATTTGTCGGGATTTTAAAAGCATCTTGTGGTACCAAACGTTAACCGATCTGTGCAAGAACATAGACTGACCTCACTACAACAAGGCGAGATTGTAAATATTCCTGGGCTTCCAGCAGTCGTTTTGTTGTTTTCATAATTGTACAACTTAGAACAGACTGAATTAATAAACAGACTTAGAAACACCTTCGCCTCGGGCTTACTCCGGAGTCTCCTGCTCAGCCGAGTTCAAGCGATGCTGCTCATAGAATCATAGAACCACCAGGTTGGAAGAGACTCATCGGATCATTGAGTCCAACCATTCCTATCAAACACTAACCCATGTCCCTCAGCACCTCGTCCACCCGTCCCTTAAACACCTCCAGGGAAGGCGACTCAACCCCCTCCCTGGGCAGCCTATTCCAATGCCCAATCACCCTTTCTGGGAAAAATTTTTTCCTAATGTCCAGCCTGAGCCTCCCCTGGTGGAGCTTGAGGCCATTCCCTCTCGTCCTGTCCCCTGTCCCTTGGGAGAAGAGCCCAGCTCCCTCCTCTCCACCACCTCCTTTCAGGTAGTTGTAGAGAGCAATGAGGTCTCCCCTCAGCCTCCTCTTCTCCAGGATAAACACCCCCAGCTCTCTCAGCCCTTCCTCATCAGGCCTGTTCTTCACCAGCTTCGTTGCTCGTCCGACAGACCTTGGAAAGATGAGAGGAAAGGGTAAGGGCAGCTTTGTGAGGTTTAATTAGCTCAGCCCAGCGCTCTACCAGCCCTTTCTGCTTGGGGAATCTGAGGAACAAGAAAATAAAAAGCCATAGAATCATAGAACAACCAGGTTGGAAGGGACCTATCGGATCTTCTAGTCCAACCATTCCTATCAAACACTAAACCAAGTCCCTCAAGACCTCATCCACCCACCCCTTAAACACCTCCAGGGAAGGTGACTCCACCTACCTGTAGCACGATGTCTCCAAGCTCTGTGGGTACGTTCTCTGTGTGGTGGTGAGAAAAGCTCATTTTTAGCCCCACAAATGTACATAGAATCTTGGAATCGTAGAATTGTGGAATTATGGAATTAGAGAATAGTTTTGGTTGGAAAGGACCTTAAAGATCATCTAGTTTGAACCTGGCCATGGGCAGGGACACCTCCCACTGGATCAGGGGCTCCAAGCCCCATCCAACCTGGCCTTGAACCCCTCCAGGGATGGAGCAGCCACCACTGCTCTGGGCAACCAGTTCCAGGTCCTCCTCACCCTCATAGTGAAGAAATTCCTCCTTATGTCTAGTGTAACTCTGCCCCTCTCCAGTTTATCCCCATTGCCCCTCATCCCATCACCACAAGCTTCATGAACAGCTCCTCCACATTGTTCCACTGGTCACTGTCCAGACCCTAATGATAAAGAACTCAAATCACTTTTCGGCACCAAGTGGTTCACGTAACAACTCAACAATTGGAGCATCATTGTCCGTTTATCCAGCCAAGACTTTTGATTTGCCAAGAAGTAGGACGTTTTCATTACATAAAATCAGAGCGAGAAATCCAGCCCTTTAAATACAGGTTAAAGTTCACATTTTCATGTCAAGCGAAATCTGGCGGATGCAAAATCCTAAATCCACCAGGGATTGCTAAATTTATACCACATGTTCCATTTCTAATAATTCAGTAAGTCAGGTTTTCGAGCTAACATTGAAATACGTTGAGCAGGTTTAATGATTTTTAACTACCATGTGGCTTTATCAAAAGCAAACAGGGTCCCTGGGCAGTGACTAATATTTCAGCGAAGTAGGTTACAGGCCCATGGCAGAATTAACACCTTGAATTAAGAAAGCCTGAGCTGCACTGCAGTTTTATGAGCTCCACGTCCCGTTGCCTTCCCCAGCAAACAGTGGCAGGGGGTTTACTTTAGGGGGGAAAAAAGGCCACTCCCTTTTGGGGCTGAGCAGTTCATAGAATCATAGAACAACCAGGTTGGAAGAGACCCATCGGATCATTGAGTCCAACCTTTCCTTATCAAACACTAACCCATGTCCCTCAGCACCTCATCTACCTGTCCCTTAAACGCCTCCAGGGAAAGTGAATCAACCACCTCCCTGGGCAGCCTATTCCAATGCCCAATGACCCTTTCTGTGAAAAACTTCCTCCTAATCACTAGCCTAAATCTCCCCTGGTGGAGCTTGAGGACGTTCCCTCTTGTCCTGTCCCTTGGGAGAAGAGCCCAGCTCCCTCCTCTCCACAACCTCCTTTCAGGGAGTTGGAGAGAGCAATGAGGTCTCCTCTCAGCCTCCTCTTCTCCAGGATAAACACCCCCAGCTCTCTCAGCCGCTCCTCTTTAGATATGCCTCCTAACAACATTTTGCTCATTCCTCTGAGGATCTCAGAACACTTTAAACTCGTGAGAACTTACAGTTCCTCATGAGACATCTATTAACTCAGCCTTACGCATACAGAAACCAAAACACACTAAGTAACTTCTTTTCTGCAAGGTGTGTTGGTGAAGAGCCCTGAGGAAGCGACCCAGGAGTCCTCCAGCTTTTAGAGGCATTTCTCTCACCTGTTACTGAGCATGTGCTGAAAGCACCAGCTCTGGAATAATAAAAGCAACCTTTTAGTGCCCTAATAACTCCCATAGAACTAACAGATATTCTCTCCCTTCCCCCTTGACTTACTAGGCAGTTTATCCAAGAGGGAATGGTTTGGGTTGGAAGGGACCTCAAAGCCCAGCCAGTTCCACCCCTGCCCTGGGCAGGGACACCTCCCGCTGGATCAGGGGCTCCAAGACCCATCTAACCTGCCCTTGAACCCCTCGAGGGATGGGGCAGTCACCACTGCTCTGGGCAACCTGGGCCAGGGCCTCCTCACCCTCATTGTGAAGAAATTCCTCCTTATGTCTAGTCTAACTCTGCCCCTCTCCAGTTTATCCCCATTGCCCCTTGTCCTATCATTCCAAACCTTTGTGAACAGCCCCTCCCCAGCCTTCCTGTAGCCCCTTCAGGTACTGGAAGGTCTCTGTAAGGTCTCCCCAGAGCCTTCTCTTCTCCAGGCTGAACAACCCCAACTCTCTCAGCCTCTCCTTGTATTGGAGGTGCTCCAACGTTGTAGCCTCCTCTGGACCTGTTCCAACAGCTCCATCTCCTTCTTACGATGAGGATTCCAGAATTGGACACAATCCTCCAGATGGGGTCTCAAAAGAGGGGAACAGAGGGGCAGAATCCCCTCCCTGGTCCTGCTGGTCACGCTGCTTTGGGTGCAGCCCAGGACACGGTTGGTTTCTGGGCTGTAAGCGCACGTTGCTGGATCATATCAAGCTTCTTATCAACCAGCCTCCCAAGTCCTTCTCTGCAGGGCTTATGATATTAGAGCTTGGCCAAAGTAGCAGCAGCCTTTTTGTGGTCCAGCAACTTGACAACTGTCCAGAGTTGCTCAGCAAGGACTGAGGATGGCCTTGTATGGAGACAAAACGAACTGTTCAGTACACAAATTCTGGGACACACAATTGCTTGCTTGTCTCTAATGACTCACTTCAGCACGTCTGGGTACTGCTTCATAGCCTACAAAACCTCCTTTACTGTCGTGGATGAAAGAAGGGAGTGATCTGTCTGGAGCCTGACGGGAAGCATAGACTGAGAAAGAAAACTAGGGACAACCTCATGCCCTGCTAAGAACGTATTTGGTTTAGAATCATAGAATCATAGAACAACCAGGTTGGAAGAGACCCACCGGATCACTGAGTCCAACCATTCCTATCAAATACTAAACCATAACACATATATACACACATATCACCTTCCCTGGAGGTGCTTAAGGGATGGGTGGATGAGGTCCTGAGGGACGTGGTTCAGTGTTTGATGGGAATAGTTGGACTTGATGATCTGATGGGTCTCTTCCAACCTGGTGATTCTATGATTCTATGATATATATATAACATATATAGGAATATATGTGTGGATATATACACACACATATATACATATATTATATATATATGTATATACATATGTGTGTATATATATAAATATATATATAGAAACATCTTTCTGGGGAAAAGTTTGCAGTTTGAAGTCTCTGTTAATGACAACTTCACGTGCAAAGATCAGTTTGGAAACGTCACCCATTATGTCTTGTCCATGGAGAGTGTTCGTGGAAGGCTGGTGTAGAAAAGCAGAACAGAAGTGAGCAGGAGGATGAACGCTCAGCACAGTCTGCCAAGAGAAAAGAGTGTAAAAAATAAAAAAAAAAATCACTGGGCAGCGTTGTAGGTGTCTCTGCAAAGAGTAAGCAGGGCTTTCACCTTCCCTGGAGGTGTTTAAGGGTTGGGTAGACAAGATCCTGAGAGACATGGTTTAGTGTTTGATTGGAATGGTTGGACTTGGTGATCCAGTGGGTCTCTTCCAACCTGGTGATTCTATGATTCTATGATTCAGTGGAGCAGGGCTGACCTCTGCTGGCTGGGAACACCACTGCTCTCTCCTTCCCTGACAATCCAACATCAACACTCAACCCCACTTTAAAACAGAGTCATGGAATCATTAAGGTTGGAAAAGCCCTCTAAGTTCATCCAGTCCAAACATCATCCCAACCCCATTGTGCCCAATAAACCATGTCTGAAGTGCCACAGCTACGGAGATGATCTGAGGGTTGGAGAAACTCCTGTATGAGGCCAGGCTGAGAGAGTTGGGGGTTGTTCAGCCTGGAAAAGGCTCTGGGGAGACCCTAGAGAAGTTTCCAGTGCTGAAAGGGGCTCCAGGGGAGCTGGGGAGATGCTTTTTCCAACACCAGGAGAAGTGGGGAGCAAGGCACTTGGTGCAAAGGAGGCTCCGCTCTATGGATTCATCCCAAAGAGCTGCTGCACCTACCAAATGGAGCACAAAGAGTTCTTGAGGGGGGGGATTGCTCTACTCAAAGCCGCAGAAAGGAGCTGGCAGGCAGCCTGCATGCGGGAAAGCAAGCGGACATGAGAAATAAAGGCAGTAAAGCTCATCATGGGATCAGTCTGGCTCAAAGAGAGCCAGAGAGGAGGGAGCTGGGCTCTTCTCCCAAGGGACAGGGGACAGGATAAGAGGGAATGGCCTCAAGCTCCGCCTGGGGAGATTTAGGCTGGAGTTTAGGAGGAAGTTTTTCACAGAAAGGGTCATTGGGCATTGGAATAGGCTGCCCAGGGAGGTGGTTGATTCACCTTCCCTGGAGGTGTTTAAGGGACGGGTGGATGAGGACTTGAGGGACATGGTTTAGTGTTTGATAGGAATGGTTGGACTCGATGATCCGATGGGTCTCTTCCAACCTGGTTCTTCTATGATTCTATGATTCTATGAAATCCTGCCTAGGAACCCATTAGGTTCACTGCTCCCCATTCGGCTTCAGGCAAGGCCAGATGTAGCTCCTGCCTCTTATTGATCCTGAGGGTGGGGAAACAGCCTTTCTAGAGACTAAACCAGCACAGCTCTTGAGGTGACTTCAATTTACTCTCATCTCTCTTTCTTTCAGAGCAAGACCCGCTGCTTCCAGCCCATAAATCCTGCTCCCAGAGGAGGCAATTGTATGTATTTAAAATATATGTGCACTCGCCCGGCATTCATTTCCTTCCCCAAGTGACTGGTGACATGAAGAATTGTAGTGGCAGAATGTATTTTTAATGCATTTCCTGGAGGTTTCTGCAAGGCAATCCAAGTCCTGGGTGGCTTTCACTTGCCACAAAGGCAAAAAGACCTCGGGAGCACTGGTAATAGGCAGGGTGGGGGTTTTTTTTAATCTACTCCTTTAATGAGGTCCATCCATTTCTCTGATGAGATTAATCTCATTTCTTTAGGCCAAGCCATCTAGCTGAAATCCCAACAGAGGAAATTGGGATTTGGAGTCTGTCAGGGTGAGTGCTTGAGTGTCAGGCAGCGAGATCCATGGGGACATTCCCACTTTGCCCTTGGGTCACCTCAGAAATTTGTAAACCTGATGATTCCCTTGGAAAGGCACCATCCGAGCTACAAACCTGTCTGCAACCCTGACAGTGCCGACAATGAGCTGCTGAATCCTAGAGTCACAGAGTCACCAGGTTGGAAGAGAACCACTGGATCATCGAGTCCAACCATTACTATCAAACACTAACCCATGTCCCTCAGCACCTCGTCGACTCGTCCCTTAAACCCCTCCAGGGAAGGTGACTCAACCACCTCCCTGGGCAGCCTGTTCCAATGCCTAATGACCCTTTCTGAGAAAAACTTTTCCTAATGTCCAACGTGAACCTCCCCTGGTGGAGCTTGAGGCCATTCCCTCTTGTCCTGTTCCCTGTCCCTTGGCAGAAGAGCCCAGCTCCCTCCTCTCTACAACCTCCTTTCAGGGAGTTGCAGAGAGCAATAAGGTCTCCCCTCAGCCTCCTCTTCTCCAGGATAAACACCCCCAGCTCTCTCAGACACTCCTCATCAGGCCTGTTCTCCAGCCCCTTCACCAGCTTTGTTGCTCTTCTCTGGACTCGCTCCAGAGCCTCAACATCCTTCTTGTGCTGAGGGACCCACAACTGAACACAGGATTCAAGGTTTGGTTTCCCCAGTGCCTAGTCCAGAGGGAGAATCACCTCCCTGGCCCTGCTGGTCACACCATTTCTGATCCAAGCCAGGATGCCATTGGCCTTCTTGGCCACCTGGGCCACTGCTGGCTCATGGTCAGTCCCTGTCAACCAACACCCCCAGGTCCTTCTCCTCCAGGCACGTCTCTCCCCTTCCTCATTTATTGCAACTCCTCCCAAAAGATGAAACCCAACTTATCTAAGAGGGCTCAGCTCTCCAAAAAGACTCCAAGTCGCTTGCTAGGAGCACGATGGTGGCTGGATCATCCTTGCTGGTGGGACGGCCACACTTCTATAAACCCACTGGCAGCGACGGATGGGAAGGGCTTTTTCAAACAGAAATATCTTTGACAGTGGGTGCAGTCATAGAGTCATAGAATCATAGAACAACCAGGATGGAAGGGACCCATCGGATCTTCTAGTCCAACCATTCCTATCAATGAAGGAGGGGAAAAGTTGATGGAGGGGAAATATGTTTATTATTTTTTTTAACATTTAAAAGATGCTGTTGTTTTTTCAAGCCTAATGAATGTGAAAGTCCCCATTTAGAAGAGTCGACCTGGCAGTGAAGTTGGTGACTGTTTGCACACCCACGCGCTGACAGAGGCAGCGGAAAGCAAACTTTCTGGCGTATCCTGCTCCAAATCACCTGGGATGGAAGCTGAGCGAGAAGAGTGCATCAAGCTGTGAACAGCCAGAAGACTCTTTGCAAAGAAGGAAAGTCTGTCCAAAGAGGAGAGGTGAAGCCCGGTTGTTGTTGTCACCCCCTGGTTCCAAAAAAAAAAAAAAAAAAGAGAATTTAGAGCTATGAAGCTCCAGCTTTGGCTCTGTTAGAAATTCTAGGAGGAAGGTGATCGGGGCGGAGGAGAGAAAGTGTTAGCAGGTGTTTTTGGAGAGGGTGGAGAGCAGAGCTGGGAGTTTTCCTCTGCCTCATCAGCCAGGAAAGCTATTTTTGCAGGAGATCCTGGGGCACCAGACAAGGTTAGGATTGTTTCCATGCTGGATGCTGGTGCAAGTATGTGGGCAGGCAGCCGGCTCCTGAGGTCAGAGAATCAGAGAACAACCAGGTTGGAAAAGACCCACCAGATCATGGAGTCCAACCATTCCTATCAAACACTAAACCATGTCCCTCAGCACATCATCCACCCATCCCTTAAACCCCTCCAGGGAAGGTGAATCAACCACCTCCCTGGGCAGCCTCTGACACTGCCTAATGACCCTCTGTGTGAAAAACTTCCTCCTAATCTCCAGCCTAAATCTCCCCTGGTGGAGCTTGAGGCCATTCCCTCTTGTCCTGTCCCCTGTCCCTTGGGAGAAGAGCCCACCTCCCTCCTCTCCACAACCGCCTTTCAGGTAGTTGTACAGAGCAATGAGGTCTCCCCTCAGCCTCCTCTTCTCAAGGATAAACACCCCCAGCTCTCTCAACCCTTCCTCATCAGGTCTGTTCTCCAGCCCCTTCACCAGCTTCGTTGCTCTTCTCTGGACTCGCTCCAGAGCCTCAACATCCTTCTTGTGGTGAAGGGCCCACAACTGAACACAGGATTTGAGGTCTAGTCTCACCAGTGCTGAGTCCAGAGGGAGAAGAACCTCCCTGGCCCTGCTGGTCCTGGCAGCTTCCCTGCAGGGAATGAAGTGCTGGTGCCCACCTTGTCCATGTGAGGGGATGTCTCAGGTCTAGGTCTGCTGTAGTCGCTGAGTTTGGTTTGGGGCTCCTTGGGAGAGGCAAGCGTCTGCTCCAGTGCTGCCTCTGGGGTGTACAAGGTGTGTCTGTGCTGTGCTGCACTGCATGCTTCACTGATGACTATGGAATTTATTAACTGCCTCCTCCTAAGCTGGTATGTGACCTTTTCCACGAGACATCCCCTCTACATGAGCTGGCTGCTGCCACCTTGGTCACGGTGCACGTCTCCAGGCTGTGGAGACTGGTCAGTTCGAGCAAACCATCCTTCGCCCTGTCCAGCCTCCTGTGGTCCCGAAGCATTTTGGAAGGATCCTGTCATCCAAGTCCTTAGGGACTGGGCTGGTGCTGGGTAAACTGAGGCTTGGAGGGGCTTGGTTCGTGGTCACGTAGGCCACCTGGCTGGAGCTCAGGTGTCAGAGCTGGGAGGTGTGCACAGAGCCAAGATGCTCCTCATCCTATTATACACCCCTGGACACAGAATCAGCTCTAGGCTACACATCCAAGACACCATTTTGCTGCCAGCGCTGCTGCCTTTGAGTAATCTTTGCATTTGGTGACTTCGCTTAATTACCACTCGATGGAGAGCTCGGCTCTGGTGATACTGGAGTACAGGGGGGAGGGAGGGGAAGCCACACACAGCGCTCGGGGAGGGATTTTGATCCGAAAAAAAAAAAAAAAAAAAAAAAAGTTCAAAGGTGTTTTTTGGCTTAATGCGGTTTATCTAAATTGCTTTATGTTTGTTAATCTGGATTAACACAAATGCTTTCGGAATGGCTGGGGAAGGGTTTGCTCAGCTATTCTGACGAGGAGGGACTTTTCCAAAAGTGAAAAGTTTGAGCTGGAGAGAAAAAAAAAAAGGAAAAAAAAAAGCCAGGTTCTTTCTCCTGTTGAATATGTGTGAGGACGGGTTTAGCCCTCCTGCTTAAATCTTCTCCTTTGAGGGTTCTCCTTGGCACTCCCGTAGCCTAATGATTGGCTTCTCCGGCCCATGGTGGAGGATTCATCCCCCCGTTTCGCTCTGGAGCGATCCTAGTCCCTTTCTCAGCCGGGTGCCAAATTAGTTGGCACGATTTGTTAGTGAACTTGAAGGTAAATTGGAGGTCAAGCCCAGATTTGAAGGTGGTGGTGGTGGGCGCGAGCGTGACCCAGGGACCCATGTGATGTGGCCGGCGTCCTGGGGAAGCAGGTGATCTCCCTGTCCTCTCCTTTCCCCAGCGCTGGGATTAGCAGAGATTTTACAGCTGAGTGGCTACTCTGATGATGGTAAGATTGGGGTTGCAATGGCTCAGCCTCCCTGGCCTTTTGTCAGGAAGGTCTTTTATGGCCATTTTCATAGACTCATAGAATAGGTTGGAAGAGACCCATCGGATCATCGAGTCCAACCATTCCCATCAAACACTATATCATGTCTCTCAGGACCTCGTCCACCCGTCCCTTAAACCCCTCCAGGGAAGGGGAATCAACCACCTCCCTGGGCAGCCTATTCCAATGCCCAATGACCCTCTGTGTGAAAAAATTCCTCCTAATCTCCAGCCTAAATCTCCCCTGGTGGAGCTTGGGGCCATTCCCTCTTGTCCTGTCCCCTGTCCCTTGGGAGAAGAGCCCAGCTCCCTCCTCTCTACAACCTCCTTTCAGGGAGTTGGAGAGAACAATAAGGTCTCCCCTCAGCCTCCTCTTCTCCAGGCTAAACACCCCCAGCTCTCTCAGCCCTTCCTCATAGCTCAGTGCTTTGGAGAGGGTTGTCTCATGCTTGTGCATCCAGCTGGGATCTGGATGCTCTTGTTTTAGCCTTGCAAAATGCTTCTTGCGCAGCCTCTTTGCACCTTGGAGGGTGGTTTCTTCCTGCACTGGGGCGAGTGACCCTTTCCACAGGCTGCCTGCACATAGAATCATAGAATCATAGAATCATAGAACAACCAGGTTGGAAGAGACCCATCGGATCATCGAGCCCAACCATTCCTATCAAACACTAAACAATGTCCCTCAGGACCTCATCCACCCGTCCTTTAAACCCCTCCAGGGAAGTTGAATCAACCACCTCCCTGGGCAGCCTTTTCCAATGCCCAATGACCCTTTCTGTGAAAAACTTCCTCCTAATCTCCAGCCTAAATCTCCTCTGGCAGAGCTTGAGGCCATTCCCTCTTGTCCTGTCCCCTGTCCCTTGGCAGAAGAACCCAGCTCCCTCCTATCCACAACCCCCTTTCAGGTAGTTGTAGAAAGTAATGAGGTCTCCTCTCAGCCTCCTCTTCTCCAGGATAAACACCCCCAGCTCTCTCAGCCGCTCCTCACAGGGCCTGTTCTCCAGCCCCTTCACCAGCTTCGTGATTGAAGAGGCTTGTGTGCCACAGGAAGGGAGCTGGAGACCCAGTGGGGACTGATGAATCGGCTCCATGAAGGACCCGGCTCCAACTCTGGGCAGCCAGAAGTAGCAGCGGGTGAAGTGATGTTCTCCTCCTGAGCTGAAATGGAAGTTGTAAGAGGGACCTGGGCGCTGCCCAAAAACCAGAGGACTCCCTCCTCCCCCGGCCCCAGTGCAAACAGCAGATTAACAATTTATTTGACATGTTGCGGCTGGTTAGTCTCTTCGCCTGCTCCCCTGATCAGAGGGAATAAACGTTGCAGTGTGCAATAATGTTCATTTCAGGTGAGGGTAAATATAGAAAGGAAAACCTGCTGAGAGAGAGCCATTTATTTCTGCCTTTGGAAGCCTCCGCTCATAAACAGTCAGTCACAGCCATTTGGAAAATCCCAACGTGGTTTTCTTGGCCATCCTAAAAGAACGTTTACTTTCCTGTAGGTTAAGAAGTTCATTTGAAACTTGAAAAAAAATAATAATGACATCTCACTTCCAGCTGCCCTCGGGTGTTTAGGGCTCGTTGCCACACTAAGGCTGCTCTGTTCTAGCGCAGGACTGGTCGGGGGCAGGAGGACGGTGGAGATCCTGGAGGTGTTTTCCCGGCTGGTGGTGACGGGGAACCTTGCTCTTAGGGTTCTCATTGTCCTCCCCTGCCTTGTGCTGGGCTTGGGGTCCTGCTAGACCTCTTGGCTCTGTGCAGGGTTAGAATCATAGAAGCACCAGGTTGGAAGAGACCCACCGGATCGTCAAGTCCAACCATTCCCATCAAACACTAAACCATGTCCCTCAGGACCTTGTCCACCTGTCCCTTAAACCCCTCCAGGGAAGGTGAATCAACCCCCTCCCTGGGCAGCCTGTTATAATACTCTGGGTTTGGGGTTGTCAGTGGGTGAAGATGCAGGGAAGCTCTGGGAGGAACCTTGATGGCTCCATGGCTCAGGAGTTGTGCTTGGGAGCGGATCCGTCAGGAGGCTGAGGCGGAGGAATGATCCTGCCGTGCTTAGTTCATGCTGGACCAGAAAAACCGTGAGGGTTTTGGGGAGAGGGTGCCAAAGGTAACGGGACGGCGTGGTCTGCAGGAGCATCCACCAAGCAAGCCAAGAGCCAGAGTGAACCCCTGCCCTGCTGCAGCACAGGAGAGACCCCTCAAGGCAGCATCATAGGAGGGGGCTGAACATTAGAAAAAAATTTTTTGCAGAAAGGGTCATTGGACACTGGCATAGGCCGCCCAGGGAGGGAGTTGAGTCTCCTTCCCTGGAGGGGTTTAAGGGACGGGTGTTCAGTTCTGGGCCCCTCAGCACAAGAAGGATGTTGAGGCTCTAGAGCAAGTCCAGAGAAGAGCCACGAAGCTGGTGAAGGGGCTGGAGAACAGGCCTGATGAGGAAGGGCTGAGAGAGCTGGGGGTGTTTAGCCTGGAGAAGAGGAGGCTGAGGGGAGACCTCATTGCTCTCTGCAACTCCCTGAGCGGAGGTTGTAGAGAGGAGGGAGCTGGGCTCTTCTCCCAAGGGACAGGGGACAGGACAAGAGGGAATGGCCTCAAGCTCCACCAGGGGAGATTTAGGCTGGAGATTAGGAGGAATTTTTTCACAGAGAGGGTCATTGGGCATTGGAATAGGCTGCCCAGGGAGGTGGTTGATTCACCTTCCCTGGAGGTGTTTAAGGGACAGGTGAATGAGGTCTTGAGGGACTTGGTTTAGTGTTTGATGGGAATGGTTGGACTAGATGATCCAATGGGTCCCTTCCAACCTGGTGATTCTATGATTCTAAGGTGAGGACCCCATCTCAGCCAAGCCTTCTGTGTTCATCTTCTCTCCCAAAAGCAGCACTGAGGAACCATGTGGGAGAAAGCAGAACTTCCAGCTTGAATTTCACACAGAGGGTCATTGGACAGTGGAACAGGCTGCCCAGGGAGGGGGTTGATTCACCTTCGCTGGAGGGGTTTAAGGGACGGGTGGACGAGGTGCTGAGGGACATGGGTTAGTGTTTGGTAGGAATGGTTGGACTCGATGATCCAATGAGTCCCTTCTAACCTGGTTGTTCTATGATTCTATTCTATGATTCTATGAATTGGACGGGTGCCCCGCGCTGACCCTCCACGACCGGCACCGGCTGAGCGGGAGCCAGCTCCCGGCTCTGAACTTCTCTGCAGTCAATAAGGGTCTCTCCGTGTTTTCTGACAGGCTTTGGATTTGGCTGCCGTTTGCCTTGGTTTCCCACGGCAAGAGGCAGTTAAGTCTCTTGGAAGAATGAATTAATTAGCAAATGCCTTTGGTCAGGTCAGTGCCCTCCAGTAGTGTGTGTCACCCTTTAAAGCGATGCCTCTGTGCCCAGGTAAAGCCGCTCGGAAAGGCTTAGATCACCTCTAGTATTTTAAAAGCTCTCCATACATCATCCCCAAGGAGCTCTTTTGATTTAAATAAAAACATATTCCACACCCCACACCCCCTCTCCCCATCCCGAACGCGGTGTTGACTCGACCGGTGGCATTTAAGCAACAAAATATTGATGCAGTTGGCTGGGGACTGGCTGGGACTTCTGGAAATAAACTGCTGCCTTGTTAAATGGGAGATGGAAATGCGAGTGGGAAAATGACTGACACGGTACACAAGACGGGCACATAAAAATCGCTGCTTTACTCCGGTGTGAAAAAACTTGGGAATTAATAGGTCTCCTTCTGCTCGGGGGTGTTGGATTTATACCCGAGTGAGATTCATAAACTATTTTAAGGAGAGAAGTGCTACTTTTAAACACGCACATCTGCGTCCTGGAGTTAAAAAAAAGTGGTGTCACCAGGTTAACCCTTGCCTTCTCGCAGTGTTCCGCAGCTGGGGTCGAGGGAAGGTAGAGCAGGCAGCCCTGCTCTTCATAGAATCAGAGAATTATAGAATCATAGAATCACCAGGTTGGAAGAGACCCACCGGATCATCGAGTCCAACCATTCCTATCAAACACTAAACCATGTCCCTCAGCACCTCGTCCATCCGTCCCTTAAACACCTCCAGGGAAGGTGACTCAACCCCCTCCCTGGGCAGCCTGTTCCAATGCCCAATGACCCTTTCCGTGAAAAACTTCCTCCTAATGTCCAGCCTGACCCTCCCCTGGTGGAACTTGAGGCCATTCCCTCTTGTCCTGTCCCCTGTCCCTTGGCAGAAGAGCCCAGCTCCCTCCTCTCCACAACCTTCTTTCAGGGACTTGGAGAGAGCAATGAGGTCTTGGCAGATGAGGGTCATTGGGCATTGGAACAGGCTGCCCAGGGAGGTGGTTGATTCCCCTTCCCTGGAGGTGTTTAAGGGATGGGTGGATGAGGTGCTGAGGGACATGGTTTAGTGTTTGATAGGAATGGTTGGACTCGATGATCCCGTGGGTCTCTTCCAACCTGGTGATTCTATGATTCTACTTGATGTAGACACTCTCATGGAAATGTAGGTTGAGATAAAAGCCATAAGGAGCATGTGGCGAGTCTCACCACCAGCACCACCACTGGTGTAATTACACACGCTCCAGGACGATTTCCCAGTAATTCTTCTGGACTAAAAGCCTGCCTATTTCTGTAAGAGCTTATGTCACTTGGAAAGCTGTTATAAATTCGGCTGGAAAAAGGGACCCTTATTCTGGGATAAGTGTGGTTAGTGGTTAGCTGGGAACGGGGCTATTCCTGGCGCAGCCATTGACCTTCCCGATGACGCCAAGGAAGTCACCTCAGTGTGCGTCACCTTCTCCTGCTGCAACCCGGGAATTACAAACAAGGGGTTTCTCCACATGCAGCATTTGGGGAAGCTCCGTGAGGCTGGAAAAAAGGTGTCACGGGGGGACAAGCAGTCATTTAGCACGACTTGGTGCTTTTTTACCCCCCTTGGAGGCATCTTGATGAAGTTGTAGGTTGGGGAAAGGAGGGATGGGGCCAGGAGCTGGGTGATGGGGACTGGCTGAGTCGCTCGAGCCTGAACTGTTGGAGTATTATTGGGAATACAGTGTTTTCCTCTCTGATATTTAAAAATAGTCTATTCTGTTCCGAGTTTTAGACCTCACCCCTTGCTGGAGCATCAAAACTTCTTGGCTGCTGTGTTCTCGAGCCAGAGACTTCCCATGTGAAGCACCAGGGTGTGGGACCAGCAGGGATCACCCCAGCTCCTGGATGCAGCACAGGGGTCGCATCCTGCCCTGGGTTGCCACGGTTGTGTTCCTGGTCCTCATGGACCACACGGGGAAGTCTCCCATTTCGTACTATTGTGACCTCTTCTTTCTCCAGCATCCCTGCCTGATCCAGAGCTGCTTCTGCTAGCCTTGAGGTCCTTTCTGCAAGTCCATGGGTCCCCTCTGCTAGCCCTGGGGTCCCCTCTGTGAGCCCTGAGGTCCCCTCTGCAAGCCCATGGGTCCCCTCTGCTAGCCCTGAGGTCCCCTCTGCAAGCCCATGGGTCCCCTCTGCTAACCCTGGGTCCTTTCTGCTAGCCCTGGGGTCCCCTCTGCTAGCCCTGGGGTCTTTTCTGCTAGCCCTGGCGTCCCCTCTGCTAGCCCTGGGGTCCCCTCTGTGAGCCCTGGGGTCCCCTCTGCTAGCCCTGGGGTCCTTTCTGCTAGCCCTGGCGTCCTCTCTGCTAGCCCTAGGGTCCTTTCTGCTAGCCCATTGGTCCCCTCGGTTAGCCCTGGGGTCCTTTCTGCAAGCCCTGGGGTCCCCTCTGCAAGCCCATGGGTCCTCTCTGCAAGCCCATGGGTCCCCCCTGCTAGCCCTGGGGTCCTCTCTGCAAGTTTGGCTTCTTCCAGCTACTTCTCAGCAGCTTCTTGCACAGCCTCGAGAAACCCTTTTGGCTCTAGCATCACACACAGAGCTAAAGATGCGGCTCCTTCATAGCATCTGGCATTAAACTTGTGCTGGAGACGGCAAAGTCTGGTTTCAAAGGGGTTTTTCATGCCCAAAGATAGCGCAGGGTGGCTCACGAGCCAAGAACTTCCCTTTGCCAAAGCGGTTGGTGCCCATGGAGCAGCTGGACCAAAATTGGACTCGATGATCTGGTGGGTCTCTTCCAACCTGGTGATTCTCTGATTCTGTGATTATAAAGTGCTGATGGTGAGAGGTGCAGGGAGTGTGTTCCCGCGATCTCTGTCCCCAAGCGAGTGCCTGAGCAGGGTTCACCACTGCTCGGAGTTGGGCTCCAGCCAAGGAGGCAGAGGGGAAAAAAAAAAATCATTTTACAGCCCATTAGTGCTCCCCAGAGCCGCTCAGCCCCTCTCCTAATAAAAGTGGTGGAAGCCACAGAAGCATTAGGGGCAGGCTGCAGGAGATGCCAGCTCCGTGTCCCTTCCCAGAGACTTTTCCAGAGCCACCGACCCTCCCGGCAGCCCCAGCTGCTGGAATTCCCTCTGGGAAGGCAAAACCAAGCTGGAGAGGGCTAGTCCCCAGTCCGTCCCCGAGCTCCCTCAGCAAAACATACATGGGAAGGCTCCGAGTGCAAGTGTGTGTGTGTGTTAATGGGAAATCATAGAATCATAGAACAACCAGGTTGGAAGAGATCCATCGGATCTTCTAGTCCAACCATTCCTATCAAACGCTAAACCAAGTCCCTCAAGACCTCATCCACCCGTCCCTTAAACATAATAAATGAATTGCCTCTTGCCCCCAAGCCTCGCAGCTCAAGGGAAACGACGCAAGGTCTAGGAATGACCTCATATCGCCTCCCAGGGAATGTTTTGCCAGATGAAGGGGGGAGAAGTGGCATCGAGACAGCACAATGTATGTATCTCTCTCCCTGTGTAAACATCCCTGTTAGCTGCAGAAACCTCTTTAAAAAAAAAAAAAAAAAAAACCAAAAAAAAAAAACCCAATGAGAAGAGACCGGACGCTTTGATCTGTGGATGTGGTTGTTGTTTTCGAAGCGCGGCTCCGCTCTTTATTTCATTTTGCTTCAAATTAAAAAAATGCCCGTTGTGATCTTCTTGCTTTTATATTCCTTGGCGAGGGAGCGGGAGCCGGGCGCAGTAAATTTTCATGACTCCCCCACCTAACCGTTTCAGCATGGTTGACAATTCCTCCTCCGGCTCTTGAGCGCCGCAGCACAATGGGGTTGGAGCTTCTGGCCCTACATGAAGCCAAAGCGAATGGATTTTGCCCAGAAGTGCGCGACGGGGAGTGGAGGCAGCGACGGGGAGGAGGAGAGTCCCTGCCACCTCCTTCCTTGCCCTGAGCACGCACACACGCAGAGAGAGACACACACGTGAAGACGCAGCTCGGGCTGCCAGGGCTGTCCCACAGCCTTTGAAGGGCTTTTGGAGAGGGATCCCGGGGATGGTTGCGTGCCAGCCCCACACCGCGGCAGCGGGAGCTGGTAAGGAGCCATCCCGGCTGAAGAGCTGGGCTGTCTCGCAGACAATTTAAGTGCGATTCATGGCCCTCCCGCCAGACTCCCTGGGTGATCTTGGGAATCTCCAGCCGCCTGACTTTCCCCAGCTGCACACCCAGCAGAAGGACAGCCCCGCGCTCAGAGGAGTCGGGGACCTCCAGCAACCCTTCTTCCGCTCAACCAGGCACCGAGCTTTTGGAAGAAAGCAAGTTTAGAGACATTTAAGGGATTTTTCTGAGCAGCAGCAGCCCAGAAATCCCACTGCTTTGCCTTGATGCTTTGCAGCCCTGTTGGGAGCAGACGTGGAACTCGGGTCTTTGCTCCTTGTGGTGCAAATGCTGCATCAGCCAAGGACAGGACCTCATTGCTCTCTCCAACTCCCTGCAAGGAGGTTGTGGAGAGGAGGGAGCTGGACTCTTCTCCCGAGAACATGGGACAGGACGAGAGGGAATGGCCTCAAGTTCCACCAGGGGAGGTTCAACCTGGACAATAGTAAAAAAAAAATTAATGGAAAGGGTCATTGGGCAGTGTCAGAGGCTGCCCAGGGATGGGGTTGATTCCCCTTCCCTGGAGGGGTTTAAGGGATGGGTGCTGAGGGACATGGGTTAGTGATTGTTGGGAATGGTTGGACTTGACAATCCAATGGGTCTTTTCCAACCTGGTGATTCGATATGATTCAATGGCCAGATTCACCCACCAGTGCAAGGAACTGGTGTAACTGGGAGCGCTTAACTCCAGGCACGAGCGAGGAGTTTGCTCATCTCCCCTATGCCGTCACGTGGCTGGTTTGATTACATACGATGCTGTGTATTTAAGGCTGGTTTATGGGTGTTTATACTAATGCGTAAACCTGTAATTTAGAAGGTTGGTTATAAATCAACATCGCTGAAGGTCTTGTCCCTCGTGCCTTGAGTCCGGTCTCCAGATTTAGAAGGCAGGTTAGAGAGGAACCAAAAGGAGGACTGTTTAGTTTTCCTCTGCTCGTGATGATAAAGGATCCCGGGATGGGAAGCGAGCGTGTCTGGCTCTGAGGGGCTGCAGTCGGCACAGAGATCTGCTGGGGGAAGCAAGCGGAGTTTCCATTTTGACTCTGCTCTTACAACAGCTGCAAAGGAGACTCGTGTTTACGTGGCCAGAAAGAAAAGTGGTGCCACAGCTACCGAGCTGATGCTTGTGGGAGGGTGGTGACATCTCACTAGTGACGTTCTCAGCTGGGCCAGGACGTGGGCTGCAAGGACCAAAGCCCCTTCCTACACGTGGGGAGGAGCAGCCTTCATCCCCAAGAGCTCCTGGAACAAACTGAGTACCAGGAGCCTCCTCCGGTGCTGCCGAGCAGGACAGCGCTTTCCCACTGGTGGATCATAGTCCTCTCCCAGCAACTCCTAATGATGACACCTTTGCCTTCCTATTCATAGAATCATAGAACAACCAGGTTGGAAGAGACCCATTGGATCATCGAGTCCAACCATTCCTATCAAACACTAAACCATGTCCCTCAGCACCTCATCTACCTGTGTCCTAAACACCTCCAGGGAATGTGAATCAATCCCCTCCCTAGGCAACCTCTGCCAGTGCCCAGTGACCCTTTCCATGGAAATTTTTTTCCTAATGTCCAGCCTGAACCTCCCCTGGTGGAGCTTGAGGCCATTCCCTCTTGTCCTGTCCCCGTCCCTTGGGAGAACAGCCCAACTCCCTCCTCTCTACAACCTCCTTTCAAGGAGTTACAGAGAGCAATTCCTCACCTCATGCAAAATTATAATAAAAAAAGCATATTGCTAGATATAAAATTCTTTATAGCTTTAATACTCGTTTCAGCTCCCTTGCACTTTCCCAGGCTGCCCTGGAGCCTGACTGTGCCAGGGTGGCTTTGCCTTGCTGGTTTGATTGACCATAGCAGAGCAAAATTGCCTGGAGGAGAGAGGTTGAGGGGAGACCTCATTGCTCTCTGCAACTCCCTGAAAGGAGGTTGTGGAGAGGAGGGAGCTGGGCTCTTCTCCCAAGGGACAGGGGACAGGACGAGAGGGGATGGCCTCAAACTCCACCAGGGGAGGTTCAGGATGGACATTAGGAAAAAATTTTCCACAGAAAGGGTCATTGGGCAGTGGGAGAGGCTGCCCAGGGAGGTGGTTGAGTCACCTTCCCTGGAGGTGTTTAAGGGATGGGTGGACGAGGTGCTGAGGGACATGGTTTAGTGTTTGATAGGAATGGTTGGACTCCATGATCCGGTGGGTTTTTTCCAACCTGGTGATTCTATGATTCTATGAAAACGTGCTCTGAGTTATTTGGGCTGGTCACATCACTGCAAGGGCTTTTCCAATGGATTTCTTATCCAAGGGGCTATGGCAGAGCCAGTTGTCCCTGTTGAGAAGCTCCGATGGGCTGGAAGTTGCCTTGCCCAGGCAGACGAGAGTCATACAGACTCTCCTGGCTCCGGGTTCAGCTGTAGCCGCTGTGCAAATGCTGTGGCTGTGATGGGCATGTCTGTGCATCCATCCTTCAGCTGGTGCTGGTCTCCTGCTTCCCTGGACGGGGTTGGTTTCCATGTGGCTTTACAATCCCAACCCTCTGACAAGGATGCAGGACGGCTCCACGGGACGCAAGAGCTTTGCCCTTGGGCTCTGCCTTTGCAAAAAAACCCTGTGTGCAGATGAGCTCCCAGTCTGTGCACTGCTCTCTTGGGCTGCCCGTGCTGCTTCTGTCCTGTCTAAAGCAGAACTGCTCTAGTGACCCTCCTCCTTGTCCCAAGAAGGCACCCGGAGGGTTATGTGGCTTTGCAGGGAGAGCAGAACTAGACCCAGGGACACCTCAGCATCCTCCAGCCCAGCTGCAGGCTCTCCCCTGCTCTCTGCAGCAAGCTGGCAGTGGATGCCTTGGCTTGGCTGGATGTTTTCCATCGCCTCCAGCCTCTTTTATTCTATCTTTAAGGTTTATTGTAACAAAAAGGGCCACAAGAGGTTGCAGCGCTCATAGAATCATAGAATCACCAGGTTGGAAGGGACCCATCGGATCATCGAGTCCAACCATTCCTATCAATCACTAAACCATGTCCCTCAGGACCTCATCTACCTGTGCCTTAAACACCTCCAGGGAAGGTGGCCATGGCACAGTGGCCACTGAGGCTGTGGGACTGAGTGTCTCTGGACAGGTGGAATCAGAGCACATGTCTCTCCTGGCTCCCATCCTCGTCTCCCGCTGCAGTTTCCTTGCTGATGATGCCTCTCCTGAATCAGGGAGCAGGAAAACCCCAGAAGAGAGATAGAATCATAAAATCATAGAATCATAGAATCATAGAATCATAGAACAACCAGGTTGGAAGAGACCCATCAGATCATCGAGTCCAACCATTCCCATCAAACACTAACCCATGTCCCTCAGCACCTCATCCACCCTTCCCTTAAACCCCTCCAAGGGAAGGTGACTCAACCCCCTCCCTGGGTGGTTGGCATCTCCCAGGGCAGGAGGGAGACAGGGGGTCCCCTTGTACCCCTGGGACGCTGGTATCAAGGGACCAGCCTGCAAGAGGCTTCTGCAAGCAAACAACCCCCTCCTATTGCAGAAAGGTCTTTTTCACCCCCTACTTCCATCTTTATTTCCAGACCCCTCCCCCCTCCCACCTTTATTTCCAGACCTCCCCTCCCACCTTTATTTCCAGAACCCCCTCCCCACCTCTCCCTTGCAAACAGCAGAATTGCTCTCGCGTCTTATTTTCCATCGACCCAAGATGCTCCCACAGCCACCGAGCCAGGTCGCCGCTGTCTGAAAACTCTTTTTATTTTCCTTCTTATTTATATATGTTTTTATGTTTTTCCTTCCTGTTTTCCACCCATGGTTTTTTCCCTCTGCCACCCGCCTCCCCCTCCCCTGCCAGCACCCCAAGCCCTGGGCTGCCTGGGGTGGGTCTGGGGTTTTTTTTGCCATTGATGCATTGATCGCCCCTGGTCTCCGCCTGACCTCCCTGCTCCCAGGGAAGCAGTCTCCATGGCTACTGGCCCTTCTCCTCCAGCACAGACTGTAAATTCCTGCAGGCAAAGCCCAGCCTTGGGGGTGCGAGGAGGAGGAGGAGGAGGAGGAGGGGGAGCAGGGAAGGAGTAACCAAAGCCAAATAGAAAGAAAGAAAAGAAATGCTGGGAGAGAAAGGGCGTTGCTTGGATGGGGCTCTCTCTCTCTCTCCTTTCCACTCCCCTTTCTCAGGTCCCCAGCACCAGGGCAAGGCGCCTGCTTCCCCCCCTTCTCCAGCTCCTGCTCCTGCTGCTCTCTTGCAAAACTGGAATTGGCTGGGATTATTTAAGGGGGGGGGGGAAAAAAAAGAAGAAGGAGAAATAGAAGAGATCAGAGCAGCCGCCAGAGAGAGGGCGATAGAGTCCACTTTCCTCCAACTGCCCTGGGTCTCCTTCCCTCATTCTCTCCTCTTCAGCAACACCAAGAAGCCCCAAAACTGAACCCAGAGTAGCTTTTCCCATCAGTTCGGTTCCCTTTCCCTCCCTCCGTCTCTCACACACAGCAAGAAGAGAGCTCCTTCCTCCTCTTGCCTTCCCCTTCGCATGCTCAGCCTCTTGTTTCCTTTCAAAAGCACTAGAAATCCCCTCTTCTTGCTCCCACTCCTCCAAAGCAGACCGGGATTGCGATGGGAGCCTCGCAGATTGCTGGATTTTCCATCCTTTGCCTTCTCCTCCACTCGGGATACGCGCTGGCGAATAAAGCCGGTCAAGGTAAGAGAGAAAAAAAATCTTCCCAAGCTCAAATGTTTGCTGTTTGATGTGTGTAGAGGCAGCCGGACCTCCTCCTCCTCCTCCTCCTCGTTAGAGCTGAGGATTTTCTGTGCAGGGCTGGAGAAATGAGCAGCAATAACAACAACCGGCGGAGAGGCTCGGAAAGCTGGTTGGGAGATATTCTTGCTGCCTTTTCGTTGGGCTCGGTTGGTTGGTTGGGTTTGTTGGGAAACTCTTTAACGACTTGTGTTGCTTTATTTGTGTCGCTCCGGACCCTTTATCTCAAGGCAAAGGTGGGAAAGGAGGGTGAGCAAAAGAGGCTGCACCCCTCGAGGGGGGAAACGTTGAGGTTTGGAGGGACTCGGGGGGCTTTTTGGAGGGATGGGGCTGATGGTGTGGGTGATGGGGCTGATGGTGCGTGCGAGGAAGGCTCGTTTGGGGCTGGGTGGGAGGGAAGGGACGGCGAGTGGGTCTCAGGAGCACCAGGAGGCTGCATCGGCGCTTGTGCCTTTTCCATGGGCGCTGGTTGAATCTCCAACGTTGTGCTCTAAGGGGTGCGGGGGCTGCAAGAAAACTTCACGTAGCTGAAGGCAGCAAAGCCCCAAAAACCACGAGACGTCTTTTCGCTATCTCCGGACGGAGACGCGTGTCCCATCCTTATCAACTTCAGGCTTTTCAGTTCAACTTCTCCTCTACTGAGCCCGACTTTTTCCCCTTCGCAAACGCACACACGTAGCTTTATGCCTGGTCGATACCTAAAGGTTTTCTATATTTAGCTCGGATTTTTCTCTCTCTCCACACGCGCAGGAGTGCGCGCGCACACCCAAACACACACAGCCCTGTGCGTGATCCTGTTGGCTGCCTGCAAGTGGGTTTTTCCTCCTCGCTTCCCACTATCTCCACCATCTCTTGGCGTCGGGTTGGTTTGGTTTTTTTTATATATATAGAACCCAACGTCGTGCGAGATCTATCAAAACCAGCTTCGGCTCTGGCTGTCGGAGTAGCCGCGTGTTTATGCGCAGAGCGTGATTAAATAGGGTGGGAATGGAATATGGAATTAAAGATCTCTTATCGGAAAGAAGTATATTTTAGCCGCGCGCTAAGCCCTCATCACCAAAAAAGTCAGAAGGAATTTCAAGGCTATTGTCTTATCTGGCTTAAAATGTTCTTAAAACAATAGGCAACTTTTCAGGAGGGCAGTGCGGGCGAGCACGGGGGAGATTTTCCAGGGCAAAGGTTTAGAAAGAAGAAGCCGTCCGGCTTCACGTAAAAACTTTACGATTTTGGCTTAGAAAGGAATGCTTAGGTTTTTATTCCCCCCCCCCCCACCCCCAAATTATCTTGAGTGTAAGCATTGCTTTCATTTCTTATCATAATATTTATTTATTAAGGCCTTTTGGTTTCCAGTCCCATTTAAGCCGGAGCCAGAATTGCATTAAAATAGCAAAGTAAAATTCCATCATGTAGAGACTTGACAGATCCCTCCAGGGAAGGAGAGGAGAGGGGTGGGGTGGGGGTGGAGAAAGGTGAGCTCAATCCTGCGCTGGGGTAGATCGCTCGCCCTACGCCCAGGAGGGTGCTGGTTCCTCCCAGCAAAGGCACCCAGCAGATCTTGGGGCTCTGGGAATGGAGAGTTAATCCCCAAAGACGCTGCCGGGAGGTTCTGTGAGGAGGTGAGGGTGGGGGTGGATGGAGAAGGATGAAGGTTGGTGCTTGCAGGGATGCTGGGGGACACGAGGGCTCTGGGCGTAGATGGACCTGGTCCCTTTTGGATGAGGCTGAACTCACGGACCTGATGTCACCACTAGTAGATATAAACTCTGATTTTCCTAGGAAGCCGCTATTGCTTATTTTTTCCCCCATGTACAAGCATCACTGAGCATCCCTCCTGCATCTGTGAGATGACACCCCGAGGATCATAGAATCATAGAACAACCAGGTTGGAAGAGACCCATCGGATCATCGAGTCCACCCATTCCTATCAAACACTAAACCATGTCCCTCAGGACCTCATCTACCTTGAACCCCTCCAGGGAAGGGGAATCAACCACCTCCCTGGGCAGCCTATTCCAATGCCCAATGACTCTTTCCATGAAAAACTTCCTCCTAATCTCTAGTCTAAATCTCCCCTGGCGGAGCTTGAGGCCATTCCCTCTTGTCCTGTCCCCTGTCACTTGGGAGAAGAGCCCAGCTCCCTCCTCTCTACAACCTTCTTTCATGTAGTTGTAGAGGGATACACATCACCCCTCTACCACCACCAAAGCCTTTTTCCTTCCTGGGGACAGCCTGGAATGACCGACACAGACTGTCCTTTCCTCTTGGATGGGCTTGTTTTGCTGCGATAACATCGCACCCTGCGCAGGGCTTGCTGGCTCATTCCTCGCGCTGAATTGCCCCAGAAAGTTTAGTCTGTAGGGAAGGAAGGATTTAGCGGAGCCGCCAGCCTGGGGGATGTCTGCCAGAGGACCTGGCTGGCTGCTGGCTTTATTGGGTCACTTTAAGAGCTAGGAAAGCTTTCAAGAGGAGAGCTGATAATATAAATCCAAGTAGCCCTGGAGAGGCTCCCAGCACGCACTCAGCTGGGATGAAGAAGCCTGGAGAAGAGGAGGCTGAGAGGAGACCTCATTACTCTCTCCAACTACCTGAAAGGAGGTTGTAGAGAGGAGGGAGCTGGGCTCTTCTCCCAAGGGACAGGGGACAGGACAAGAGGGAATGGCCTCAAGTTCCGCCAGGGGAGATTTAGGCTGGAGATTAGGAGGAAGTTTTTCACACAGAGGGTCATTGGGCATTGGAATAGGCTGCCCAGGAAGGTGGTTGATTCACCTTCCCTGGAGGTGTTTAAGGGGCAGGTAGATGAGGTCCTGAGAGACATGGTTTAGTGTTAGATAGGAATGGTTGGACTCGATGATCCGATGGGTCTCTTCCAACCTGGTTGTTCTATGATTCTATGAAGTCTCCCTGTGGAGAGCTGCCTGAGTGGTCTCAACCTGCTGCTGTCCCCACAGGTCTCCCAGTTTTTGGACCACCAGTTAAGTGAGGCCACCCTCAGTCTCATCCTGTTGTCCGTCTAGCAGCTTGCCGGGCAGAAGAGTGAGTTCTGAGCTGCTCACAGAAGAGCAGTCCCTTCGCCCATCATCTGTGGGCATCGTTTAGTGTTTGATAGGAATGGTTGGACGCGATGATCCGGTGGGTCTTTTCCAACCTGGTGATTCTATGATTTGCACGCTTCTCTTGTCTCAGAGAGTGCTTGGCCCCAGCCTTGCTGCTCTCCTGTAGCAGCACCCCAAATCCCGGAGACGCATCACAGGATTCACCACCTTTTTCTAGAACTGAATTGCCAGTCCCTCTCCGATGGTACTGGGGGAAAGGGGTTGAAAGGGAGATGCAGCATCTCCCTGAGCAGCCCTAGCAACCCAGTTTCATAGAATCATAGAATCACCAGGTTGGAAGAGACCCACTAGACCATCAAGTCAAACACTAAACCATGTCCCTCAGCACCTTGTCCAACTGTCCCTTAAACACCTCCAGGGAAGTTGAATCAACCACCTCCCTGGGCAGCCTATTCCAATGCCCAATGACCCTCTGTGTGAAAAACTTCCTCCTAATCTCCAGCCTAAATCTCCCCTGGTGGAGCTTGAGACCATTCCCTCTCATCCTGTCCCCTGTCCCTTGGGAGAAGAGCCCAGCTCCCTCCTCTCCACAACCTCCTTTCAGGTAGTTGTAGAGAGCAGTGAGGTCTCCCCTCAGCCTCCTCTTCTCCAGCCACTGATACTCCTGCAGCCTCCACCACCCACCCAGAGCAGAGGGTCCTGAGTGGGATGGTGACCCCAGCTCAACTCGATGCTCCCACCAAACCATTTGAGCTGGTGCTGTTCCCTACGACAGAGCATCCCTGCCCAGGGGCTGGGTTTGGTGGGGATGCACCTGCAGAACCTCCACCACCAGGGAGTACAATCCATTTCTTTTTTCGCCGTAGAAAATTTTCCGATTGCAGCCTTGAGATGCTGTTGGATCCCACCTCTCCCCAACCTCCTTCCCCCTTGGCCTCCGCTTTCCTCCCGCTCCTGCATTCACAGTGTGCGACTGTTGTGCCTTGTCCCCTCCGCCCCTCTGAAATATGAAATGTAAAACTGTAAACATTTCAACATGCAGCAGTTCAAAGGAGATCTTTGAAGGCGTCTAACATGCCTGTACCGAGATTAAAAAAAAAAAGGGGGTAGGAAGGAGGGAAGAAGAGTTTTTTTGTAACTGCCAACAGGAGTATAAATATTCAGACACCCCAAGTCTTCCAGCGCGGAGATGTATTGCTGTCTCCAAGCTGCTCTGGAGGTTTTATTTTTCCTCCTTTCGTTTTTATATAGATTTTTCCTTTGCAGACGGTTGCGCAGGAGCGATCCATGTAGGAAAAAATATATGCATGAATAACCTTAACCTTCACTTTAAAAGTTATAAGTCCCCCGAGAGGCTTTAGGAGAAGCCTGGGATGGCAAATAAAGTTTACTCTGTCTCGTGGTGCTGGAGAAAGCCTGGTTGGCCCTGTTCCCCAGTGGGGATCTTGCAGTTGATGCTCAAGAAGCAGAAAACAAACACACACGTGTTTCTCTGGCAGAGCTTGGTAAACCTGAAAAGCCCAAGGACCAACCATCCTCCAGGGAGATGGATCATAGAATCATAGAACAACCAGGTTGGAAGGGACCCATCGGATCATCGAGTCCAACCATTCCTATCAAACACTAAACCATGTCCCTCAGGACCTCATCTACCCGTCCCTTAAACACCTCCAGGGAAGGTGAATCAACCACCTCCCTGGGCAGCCATTGCCAGTGCCCAACGACCCTTTCCGTGAAAAACCTCCTCCTAATCTCCAGCCTAAATCTCCCCTGGCAGAGCTTGAGGCCATTCCCTCTTGTCCTGTCCCCTGTCCCTTGGGAGAAGAGCCCAGCTCCCTCCTCTCCACAACCTCCTTTCAGGGAGTTGCAGAGAGCAATGAGGTCTCCTCTCAGCCTCCTCTTCTCTAGGCTAAACACCCCCAGCTCTCTCAGCCGCTCCTCATAAGGCCTGTTCTCCAGCCCCTTCATCAGCCTCGTTGCTCTTCTCTGGACTCCCTCCAGAGCCTCAACATCCTTCTTGTGCTGAGGGGCCCAGAACTGAACACAGTATCCAAGGAGTAACCTCACCAGTGCTGAGTACAGAGGGATGTACAATGCGCTGTTGGTGTGGAGCATCAAAGCTTCCTTGGAGAAATCGCGGCTGAATTGGGCTGAAGCAAGAGGGGTTGGAACGAGGAGGTGGGATGGGGATGGAGTTGGCAAGGGATCTGGGATCCATCAGGATGACCCAGACTGGTGCAGGAAATGGAGAGCTCAAGCCAGCTCTGCCCCTGTGGGAGTGGGAAATGTCAGTAAGAGGGAGTGATAGAAATCTTTAGGTGCACTGCCTGTTTGGGGAAGTAAAAATATGGGGTAAAGGTTGCAGAGCAGGGTCTGGACATGGGCCTTTGGGGGCACCAGTTTGGGAAGTCTCCTCATTTTCTTTTGGAACGTCTGGTTCCTCGTCTGTCATGCATATTCCGTCATTCAAGGTGTCCAAGGCCAGGTTGGATGGGTTTTGGGCAGCCTGATCCAGTGGGAGGTGTCCCTGCCCCTGGCAGGTGGTTGGAACTGGATGATCTTTGAGGTCCCTTCCAACTCAAACTCTTCTGTGATTCTGTGATCATTCTGTGGCTGCATCTACCAGGTCCCACCTGCTTCTGGGAGAACTGGGAGGATGCACGGGGTGTAGAGCTCCTGCAGTGTGGCTGATGCATCACGCAGTGAGATGCAGACATCCTTGATGCCAGAGCACGGGTACCAGCCCCAGCGACCACTGGCAGAGCATCCCTGGCACCAAGCTGGCACCTGAGTTAGGATCTTGGGTTCAAACGATGCATCTTTTTGGCCAGTTTGGAAAAAGTTGCCCTGCGGAGCATCCTCCTCCTCTCTCTCAGCCCCCCGCCTGCCCCTCCTTCCCCATGAGATGCCCATAGTCATAGAATCATAGAATAGTAGAATCATAGAATCACAGAATCATAGAATCACCAGGTTGGAAGAGACCCATCGGATCATTGAGTCCAACCATTCCCATCAAACACTAACCCATGTCCCTCAGCACCTCGTCCACCCATCCCTTAAACCCCTCCAGGGAAGATGACTCAACCCCATCCCTGGGCAGTCTCTCCCACTGCCCAATGACCCTTTCTGCCCTGTGCCCGTCGTGGTGCACCACAAGTCGCCCTCGCGGGCTGTCCGAGCGAACAAATGATTAATCAGCCGGACCGGAGTGTCTGAGGTGGTTATTAATACGCTGGTAAAAAAAAAAAAAAAAAAGAGCTACTGAAGTTTTAAAGCTTTAATTTGGCATTAAGGCCAAGTGGAAAGTCCACGTGGCTGCCAACAGCTACACCCACATCCCTATACAGAGAGGCCGTTAGTATAGATGCCGACGTAAAAATAAAGAATAAAATTAATTTGATAGAAAACTCTGAGGGGTTCGCGGAAGAGAGAAAAGACAGTGAGTTGGTTTGTTTAGGGGGTTCCTAGCAGATTTTTGCTGCCCTGTCTTGCCCGCCCCCCAATCAATTTTATTGAGACGTTCAGCCTATGGGGTAAAACCATCATGTATTATGTCTCATATTATATATATATATATATATAAGGAAGTGAGGAAAGCGCCTCAATCCAAGCTCTAAAAATATACGAGCTGCTCGTATATCCACTGGCTCGCGGTCGCGCAGGGTGCAAACGTGGGACCCAGGTGCCCGTGGGCTCCGCCAGCCTCGGTCAAAGCCCTTGGGCTGGTGGGTCCCGGGGGGCTGCTTTTGGCAGGCTCGAAATGGCAGTGGCGTTGAAAGCGTCTGCCTCCGCTGCCTTTGAAATGGAGAATAAAGCTGCAGCTGGAGCGGAACGGGGCCCAACAGCCAGCGCTGGAAAATCCCACCCACAACGGAATAAAAAACAGCGCCCGAGGCGCGGGGCGAGCGCCGCAGCCTCCTGCCCTTCACCACAACCCTCCCCAGCATGGCCAAGGATGAGCTTGCTCTCTGATGAGGCCTAATTAGTCCCAAAGAGGGGCTGGTGAGGAGTTGGGCTTGGGAAGGGAGAGGGGACATTGGGTGCAGGCAAGACCTTGGGTTCGCAAAGGGATTCGGTGTCTTCATCAACATTAAATCGTAGAATCATAGAACAACCAAGTTGGAAGAGACCCACCGGATCATTGAGTCCAACTATTCCTATTAAACATTAACCCATGTCCCTCAGCACCTTGTCCACCCGTCCCTTAAACCCTCCAGGGAAGGTGAATCAACCCCCTCCCTGGACAGCCTGTGACACTGCCCAATCACCCTTTCCAGGAAATTTTTTTACCTAATATCCAGCCTGAACCTTCCCTGGTGGAGCTTGAGGCCATTCCCTCTCGTCCTGTCCCCTGTCCCTTGGGAGAAGAGCCCAGCTCCCTCCTCTCTACAACCTCCTTTCAAGTAGTTATAGAGAGCAATTCCTCACCTCATGCAAAATTGTAGAACTGGAGAATGGTTTGGGTTGGAAGGGACCTCAAAACCCATCCAGTTCCACCCTCCCCACCATGGGACAACTCCTGCTGGATCAGGTTGCTCAGAGTTTGGGGGATTTGGGGTACAATGCATCATAGAATCACCAGATTGGAAAAGACCTCTTGGATCATCGAGTCCAACCATTCCTATTAAATACTAAACCATGTCCCTGAGCACCTCATCTATCTATACTGACCTGACTTTGGAATCTGGACTTCACAAGCTCCCCCCAAGCAGGGGGACAAGTAGGGTGAACCCCAGCAAGGAGCAACCAGACTAGACAGAAGGAAGAATTTCTTCGCTATGAGGGTGGTGGGACAGGTTGCCCAGGGAAGTCATGGCTACCGAATCCCTGGAGATATTCAAGGCCAGGTTGGATGGGGCTTGGAGCCCCTGATCCAGTGGGAGGTGTCCCTTCTCATGGCAGGGGTGGGACTGGATGGTGTTTAAAGCACAGGTAGATGAGGTCTTGAGGGACTTGGTTTAGTGTTTGATAGGAATGGTTGGACTCAATGATCCGATGGGTCTCTTCCAACCTGGTTGTTCTATGATTCTATGATTCTATGATTCTATGAATTATGGTCTTTGCCAACCCTGGGATGGCTCCTGAGGTGCTGGGGAGGATGTTTATTCCCTCTTCACACACACACACACACACAAACACACACACACACTATTTCCCCCCTTTTTTTTCCTAATCCTTTAACCTTTCTGAAGGTCTCCAGCTTTGGAAAAATTACAGAGTAGCACATTTTTAATGTTTTCTTTTGTACTTTTTGCCGCTGTGTAATCTTTCCAAAGTTAGAGACGTTTTTGAAGTTACAGAATGGAAAAAAAAAAAGAAATGATAGAGGGAAAAAAGAAACCAAAATCCATGTGCAAGTGGGAAAGGCAGACGGCATTGTGTTCAACCCCAGACATTGTTCATTGTCTTGAGGTTGAGGGCACAGGAAGAAAAAGGAATAGAAATTAAAGTGCCCCCCAAAAAGTGAGATTTCTGGCAAAAAGCTGGGGGAAAACAACAATGATGGGATGGGTGAGGGATGCGTCGCATTGCAGGTGGTTTGGGGGGAAGGAGACGGGAGTTGAGGGATGGTCTGTGCTGTTTCATAGGATTATTGAGTTGTGGGATGGTTTGGGTTGGAAGGGACTTGAAAGCCCATCCAGTTTCAACCCTGCAGGGACACCTCCTGCTGGATCAGGGGTTCCAAGCTCCATCCAACCTGCCCTTGAACCCCTCCAGGGATGGGGCAGCCACCACTGCTCTGGGCAAGAGAAGAGTTGGGTGCTGGTTCCCACCTGAGCTCTCTCACCTTGAGACCATTAAATGAAAGCATCAGGATGTGGTTTGTAACTTGGAGGGGGAAGAGCTGAGGGAAGACTCTAAAATCCCAGAGATTCAGCACCAGGATTTGCAAATTGAGTCTATGGTCACTTCGGTGTTGGCTGCATGGCTTTGAGTCCTTGCATCCACCTCTGCCATGAGGAGACCTCATTGCTCTCTATAACTCCCTGAAAAGAGGTTGTGGAGAGGAGGGAGCTGGGCTCTTCTCCCAAGTGACAGGGGACAGGACGAGAGGGAATGGCCTCAAGCTCCACCAGGGGAGGTTCAGGCTGGACATTAGGAAGAAATATTTCCCAGAAAGGGTCATTGGGCATTGGAATAGGCTGCCCAGGGAGGGGGTTGATTCACCTTCCTTGGAGGGGTTTCAGGGATGAGCAGGTGAGGTCCTGAGGGACATGGTTTAGTGTTTGATAGGAATGGTTGGACTTGATGATCCGATGGGTCTCTTCCAACCTGGTTGTTCTATGATTCTATGATTCTCTGAGTGCTCGATGTCTCCCATGCATTTCCCTGCTCCGGTGCCACATCTCTCCCACCGCTCACCCAGGAGCCCTGGTGAGGGATGCCGGAGGCAAAACCACTGCAGGTTGCGATGCTGACTGGCGCTTGCCAGCGGCGGAGGTGCCTCCTCCTGTGCCAAAAGGCTCTTTAAGCCTGAAAAATGTGGTTGGGAAGGAGCGAGCTCTGCATTCCTGTGGCTTTTGCAGGTTTTTTTCCACCAGTGATTATTTGCACACGCTTCTTGGTCGGGAGGATGGGGCCTTTGCAGGTGGGTCAGGGGTGCGGTGGGGTGTCTGGGATGAGTTTCGCAGCTAAATGTGAACTTTGGCTGGTGAGGAACCGAATTTGACCCACGCTCATCTCCTTGGAGGGATGAGAGGATTCTGGAGGTCCTTGTGGGACCCCCAGCGACGCTGCTGGGTGCTGGGGTGGGCAGGGATGTGGGTGCAAGGAACCGAATTTGAGCCACACTCATCTCCTTGGAGGGATGAGAGGATCCTGGACATCCTTGTGGGACCCCCAGCGATGCTGCTGGGTGCTGGGGTGGCCAGGGATGTGGGTGCAAGCAACCAAATTTGAGCCATGCTCATCTCCTTGGAGGGATGAGAGGACCCTGGAGGTCCTTGTGGGACCCCCAGTGACGCTACTGGGTGCAGGAGTCGCTGGGGCTGTGGGTGCAAGGAACTGAATTTGTGCCACACTCATCTCCTTGGAGAGATAAGAGGACCCTGGAGGTCCTTGTGGGACCCCAAGCAACGCTGCTGGGTACTGGGGCGGCCAGGGCTGTAGGTGCAAGGAACCAAATTTCAGCCGCACTCATCAACTTGGAGGTATGAGAGGACCCTGGACATCCTTGTGGGACCCCCAGCGACGCTGCTGGGTGCTGGGGTGGCCAGGGCTGTGGGTGCAAGGAACCAAATTTAAGCCACACTCATTATATTGGAGGGATGAGAGGCCCATGGAGGTCCTTGTGGGACCCCAAGCGACGCTGCTGGGTACTGGGGTGGCCAGGGCTGTAGGTGCAAGGAGCCAAATTTCAGCCGCACTCATCAACTTGGAGGTATGAGAGGACCCTGGAGGTCCTTGTGGGACCCCCAGCGACGCTGCTGGGTGCTGGGGTAGCCAGGGTTTTGGGTGCAAGGAACCGAATTTGAGCCACACTCATCTCCTTGGAGGGATGAGAGGACCCTGGAGGTCCTTGTGGGATCCCCAGCGATGCTGCTGGGTCCTGGGGTGGCCAGGGCTGTGGGTGCTGGAGGCGATGGTGCCATTAGGGAGCAGGGTGCTGGTTCCCCACGCAATCCTTCTGTCGTCTCCGCTGCGGTGGGTCAGCCTCCAGCCAGTGATTAATAGCCCAAGGGAGGCCGTGGTGGCCGTGGGCCATGGCTAATGTCAAATAACAAATATGAATGTGGGCTGTAAATATTTAGACAATGCGCAGGCACGTGCCGCCTCCCTGGTGCAAAGGCAAAGCTCTCCTCTTCCCCGCTTCCCACTTGGCTGGGTGACTCACATCTCCCGGGAAAAACCCGCCGGGGTGGCCGGGACAGGGTTCAGGCCAGCGCTCCCGTGGCCGTGGCCCCCTGCCCAGCAGGGCTTCCAAGAATGTTCCGTGCCTTTGGGGACATCCCAGGGCACTTCTGCTCGTGGAGCTGCTGAAAAGCAGCTTTATAAAGGCAACTTGGAGCTCTGCAGCCTCAGGCTCCTCTTTATGGGGTCCGAGGAAGCTGGAGGGACCCTTCCCAGCCCCATGGAATTATAGAATTATAGAATTACCAGGTTGGAAAAGACCCAACAGATCATCGAGTCCAACCTTTCTCATTGGTCGCTAAACCATGTCCCTCAGCACCTTGTCCTTTAAACCTCTCCATGATTCAATGCTCTGGATGTGACCTCTGGGGTCCCAAGGTTTGAATCATAGAATCATAGAATCACTGGGTTGGAAAGGACCCACTGGATCATTGAGTCTAACCTTTCTCATCGGTCACTAAACCATGTCCCTCAGCAACTCGTCCTTTAAATCCTTCCATGACTCAATACTCTGGACGTGACCCCTGGGGTCCCATAGAATCATAGAATCACTAGGTTGGAAAGGACCCACTGGATCATCGAGTCCGACCATTCCCATCCTACGTCTGTGAGTTGAGGGGGATGAAGGGGAAGTAATTTTTGGCTGTGCCCCTGAGGAAGCCGTGATGTTTTTCCTGGTTCTCCCTCCTGCTCCTGGCTCCCAGGTTTATTTAGTGCGGTCCCTGCTAATTCATGCACATTCCACCGTGCCTAAGAATAGAAAGCGATGACGATTATTTGGGTGACTGGTCGGCTCAGGAAACGGTTAATTGGAGACAGAGACTTTCACCTCTGCCTGGGTTGGCTCCAGCCTCGACTCTGGGCTCCTGAGAGATGTTTCCTATCATCGTGAAAGGGTCGGGGTGGCAGGGACACTGGCGTGGGCAGTGTCCATCCAGCAGCCCGTCCTGAGCTCATCACCAGTTGCATCAGGGCTGGGCACAGCGAAGCCACTAAGGAGCAAAGCAGCAGCTTCGCTCCTTTGTGTCATAGAATCAGAGAATCACCAGGTTGGAAGAGACCCACTGGATCAGCGAGTCCAACCATTCCCATCAAACACTAACCCATGTCCCTCAGCAGCTTGTCCACTCGTCCCTTAAACCCCTCCAGGGAAGGTGACTCAACCACCTCCCTGGGCAGCCTCTGACACTGCCCAATCACCCTTTCTGTGGAAAATTTTTTCCTAATGTTTAGCCTGAACCTGCCCTGGTGGAGTTTGAGGCCATTCCCTCTCATCCTGTCCCTTGGGAGAAGAGCCCAGCTCCCTCCTCTCTACAACCTCCTTTCAGGTAGTTGTAGAGAGCAATGAGGTCTCCCCTCAGCCTCCTCTTCTCCAGGATAAACACCCCCAGCTCTCTCAGCCCTTCCTCATAGGGCCTGTTCTCCAGCCCCTTCACCAGCTTCGTTGCTCTTCTCTGGACTCACTCCAGAGCCTCAACATCCTTCTTGTGGTGAGGGGCCCAGAACTGTCTTAGATGTTCACCCGTGGGTTGAAAAGCCAGAGGGTTATTTGGTCGATGGCTCCTGTGGGAAAACAGGGACAGCTCCCCTCAGCTTTCCCCATCACTCCTCCAACCTCTCCCCTTACAGATGTCGACGAGTGTGTGGAAGGCACCGACAACTGCCACATCGATGCCATCTGCCAGAACACCCCCAAGTCCTACAAGTGCATCTGCAAGTCTGGCTACACCGGAGACGGGAAGCACTGCAAAGGTAGGGGACTGCAGCCCCTCTGACATTCCCCAGGTCAGAGGCAGGAGGGGGCTCACCAGCAGCATTCCCTGCCAGCGCAAAAAAAGCTGCTTGTCCATCCAGCTCTCTGCAAACCATAGAATCATAGAACAGCCAGGTTGGAAGGGACCCATTGGATCATCAAGTCCAACCATTCCTATCAAACACTAAACCATGTCCCACAGGACCTCATCCACCTGTCCCATAAACACCTCCAGGGAAGATGAATCAACCACCTCCCTGGGCAGCCTATTCCAATGCCCAGTGATCCTTTGAGTGAAAAACTTCCTCCTATTCTCCAGTCTAAATCTCCCCTGGTGGAGCTTGAGGCCATTCCCTCTTGTCCTGTCCCCTGTCACTTGGGAGAAGAGGCCATCACCCTCATTCCCCTTTCCTACCTCAAAACCCTGGCGTGTTGACTGTTCCATGCGGGTGGCTGTCCCTCCCCTGCTCCACAAAGAGCTGCGTTTGCAGGGCTGGGGCTGCTTGGGCTCAGGAGCATCAGGTGGGGCTTGGGTTGGATAAAGTTGGACTTTTATTAACTGCAGGGTTTCCGACCCAAAGGCTGTAAAGCTGGGTTAGCAGATAAAACAAGAGAAGCTTAAGAATAAGATATGGAGATGTATTTCATATAGATGTTGATGTAGATATAGACATTGATGTAGGTATTCATAGAATCACCAGTTTGGAAGAGACCCACCGGATCATCGAGTCCAACCATTCCTATCAAAATTATTATGGATAGCATAGAATCATAGACTCATAGAATCACCAGGTTGGAAGAGACCCACCAGACCATCAAGTCCAACCATTCCCATCAAACACTAAACCAAGTCCCTCAGGACCTCGTCCACCCGTCCCTTAAACCCCTCCAGGGAAGGTGAATCAACCACCTCCCTGGGCAGCCTATTCCAATGCCCAATGACCCTCTGTGTGAAAAACTTCCTCCTAATCTCCAACCTAAATCTCCCCTGGCAGAGCTTGAGGCCATTCCCTCTTGTCCTGTCCCCTGTCACTTGGGAGAAGAGCCCAGCTCCCTCCTCTCTACAACCTCCTTTCAGGTAGTTGTAGAGAGTAATGAGGTCTCCCCTCAGCCTCCTCTTCTCCAGACTAAACACCCCCAGCTCTCTCAGCCGCTCCTCATAAGGCCTGTTCTCCAGCCCCTTCACCAGCTTCGTGGCTCTTCTCTGGACTCACTCCAGAGCCTCAACATCCTTCTTGTGCTGAGGGACCCACAACTGAACACAGGATTCAAGAAGTGGCCTCACCAGAGCTGAGTACAGAGGGAGGATCACCTCCCTGGCCCTTCTGGTCACACCATTTCTGATACCCATTGACTCCCCATTGATGTAGGTATTCATAGAATCACCAGGTTGGAAGAGACCCACGGATCATTGAATCCAAGCATTCCTATCAAAATTATTATGGATATTAATAGACACTGATGTCTACAGCTGAAGGAAAAAGGGCTCCCATGAGGAGCAGCACCAGGAAAGCAAGAGTGGGGCAGGGGAAGAAAAATCCTGGCTCTGCTCAGAGTAGGTGCCGGGTTGGGGTGGGCTGAGTACAAATAGCAGAGGGATTAAATCAGGCTCCGAGCTCAGCAAGGCTTTGCCATGGAGACAGGCAGCTCTGCCCACCACTGCTGGGAAGTCCTGTGGCATTCCCAGAGCAGCCGGCAGGTCACCGTGCTGTGCCGAGGCTTTTAGATGGAGGGTTAGATGGAAGTCCAGGGTCTAGATTGGAGAGGACAGGGGTTGCTCCTGGAATAAGCAATGACAGCAGAGCCTCCTGGGTGCAATATCAGCCGGAGATGGGGAGCAGCACCCATGCAGCGAGTTGGCCTTGCAGCTCTCCTCTCTCCACAGATGTCGATGAGTGTGAGCGGGAAGACAACGCGGGCTGTGTCCACGAGTGCGTGAACATCCCTGGCAACTACCGCTGTACCTGCTACGATGGCTTCCGTCTGGCACATGATGGCCACAACTGCTTAGGTGAGAGACCCAGCACACTCTGGGGTGGGATGCTGGTGGGATGCAGCTCTCACACCTTGCAACCAACCCACTGGCTGTACCTCCTGAGCTCTGTCGGTCCCTAGGCCCATTGCAGAGCGAGGGGACCGCAGTGGCACTCCCAGGGCAGCAGGCTGGCTGCAGATGTGTCCCATGCCACCGTGGCTCACCAGGAACAGAATTGCTCCCCATTGAATCATAGAACCATAGAATCATAGAACAACCAGGTTGGAAGAGACCCACCTGATCGTTGAGTCCAACTGTTCCTATCAAACACTAAACCATGTCCCTCAGCACCTTGAGGTGCATGGAGTGAAGCCAAGGGAGGATGAGAAACTTGCTCCATGTGTCCATCCATAGACTGGGAGAGGCTGTGGTTGGCAGGCAAGACTGGGAGGCTTTCCCCTGCTATTGCATTTGGAATCATAGAATTGCCAGGTTGGAAAATACCTCTTGGATCATTGAGTCCAACCATTCCTACCTGCCCCTAAACCCTGTCCCTGAGCACCTTGTCTACCTGTCTTTTAAACACCTCTGCAGATGGTGACTCCACCACCTTCCTGGGCAGCCTGACAACCTTTTCTGTGAAAATATTTTTCCTGATATCCAGTCTGATTATCTGAAGCTCCTGGCAGAGCTTGAGGCCGTTCCCTCTTGTCCTGTCCCCTGTCCCTTGGGAGAAGAGCCCAGCTCCCTCCTCTCTACAACCTCCTTTCAGGTATGTGGGGAGTGAGCAATGAGGTCTCCCCTCAGCCTCCTCCAGGATAAACACCCCAGCTCTCTCAGCCCTTCCTCATCAGGCCTGTTCTCCAGCCCCTTCACCAGCTTCGTTGCTCTTCTCTGCACTTGCTCCAGAGCCTCAACATCCTTCTTGTGGTGAGGGGCCCACAACTGAACCCCAGATTCGAGCTGTGGTCTCCCCGGTGCTGAGCCCATGGGTGGGATGCTGTGCACAAGCCGCAGCCTCCCCGTGGCCGCATCCTGCTGCCAGGAGGGCAGGACCGGCCTTTGGGGCTCACCCGGGTGCTTCGCTGGTGCTCGGGGTCAGCCCTGCACCTGCCCAAATAGATGAGTTAATAGCAAATACGGTGGAGATGGGAACCAGCGAAGGGACTGGATAAATAATCTCAGGGCCAAGACAAACCCAGCATCTGCCTACGGAGCAGCCGAGCATCCTCCCCACCGCCCCAACCTCCATCCGGCCGTGGCAGAGGCAACGCTCCCGGCAGAGCCCTGGGTACCCGCATCCTCCCGCGGTACCCACGGGTGGGATCACCAGGGCCATCCCTCCGCCCGGAGCTCATGCTATTTTCCAATTAGTGTCTGCAGAGGGGTCATTAATGAGCTCATCACTGGAAGGAGGAGGAGGGGGAAGGGATTATGGCCACATACGCTTTGCATTAAGCGCCGTCACTGGGATCTTTGCAGCAGCCTCGGAGAAGGGGGAGATTTACACAGCTGGGAGGAGGCGCGGGCGGCTCTGCCTTCCTCTCCCAGGGGAGGATGACCCCGAGAAGAAGAGAAGAAAAGAAAGCCGCACTCCGCAAGCCGCAGACGTCATGTGTTTACAGAGTTGGGTGGGAGGGGATGGATGTGGCTGGGGAGACCTAGGGGCTCAGGCCCTTCAGCCTTTCCTCTGCTCATCCCAGCATCTCATAGAATCATAGAATCATAGAATCATAGAACAACCAGGTTGGAAGGGACCCATCGGATCTTCTAATCCAACCATTCCCGTCTAACACTAAACCAAGTCCCTCAAGGCCTCATCCACCCATGCCTTAAACACCTCCAGGGAAGGGGAATCAACCACCTCCCTGGGCAGCCTATTCCAATGCTCAATGACCCTTTCTGTGAAATACTTCCTCCTAATCTCCAGCCTGAACCTTCCCTGGTGGAGCTTGAGGCCATTCCCTCTTGTCCTGTCCCCTGTCCCTTGGGAGAAGAGCCCAGCTCCCTCCTCTCTACAACCTGCTTTCAGGTACTTGTAGAGAGTAATGAGGTCTCCTCTCAGCCTCCTCTTCTCCAGGATAAACACCCCCAGCTCTCTCATCCTCTCCTCATAGGTTCTGTTCTCCAGCCCTTTCACCAGCGTTGTCACTCTTCTCTGGACTTGCTCCAGAGCCTCAATATCCTTCTTGTGCTGAGGGGCCCAGAGTTTTGCCGTAGGGATGGGGCAGGTTTATCTCCCGTAGCCTATTTTACACATGAGGATGTGGACACCCGCTATGCTCTGGTTGGGTTGTTCCGTGGCTGCTCTCAGGGTGGGAAGCAGGGATGAACCCCAGTGGGGGTTTTTTTCCATCCTTCTTCCCCCTCATCCTGACTGCGCTTTGCCCAAGCCTGAAAGCATCTCCTCTCAGCCAAAAGAAAGAGAAGCAGAACGAAGCAGAGGACTGTGCCCAGGCTTGACGGGCACTGTGGCCAAGCCTGGGATGGGTTGGAGTCTGTGCCCACACCGGAGCTCCCCCAGCTCCACCATCGCCCACCCCAGGCGACCTTTTGAACCAGGACAGGAATCCAAGCCCTTCTCCTGACACGGGCTCTGCTGGCTCCTGCCCACGTCCATTGTATTTAATAAAACAGGTATTAGAGCGGCGGAGTCTCCTTTCAGACGTCGGGTTTGAACGGCTGCCTCCTCATTCTTGTGTGCAGCTCGGAGGAGAAGTTGCGAGACGTTAAGCCCTCGCTCTGAGCGAGGGGATTTGAGGAGAGTTATTGGCATCTGCAGGACATAACTTGGCTGGGATGAGCCTCGGAGGAAGCTGCGAGCATCCTACCTCTGGCAGAGTCTTTTGTGGCTGTTTTCGGTACCTCCTTTCCCAGGTAGTGAGTTTGTGGGATGTTCCTGGGCTCTGCTGTGGTTTCCAGCCAGAGCTGCAGCTCCAGGAGATGCTCAGAAACCAAAGCAGGGGCGGCCGCCCCTGCTTTGGTTTCTGAGCATCTCCTGGAGCTGCACCTTGGGATCATCGCAGCTTGGAATGGGGCTTGGTGCAAGACACCAGTGCTGCTCGAGCATCCATCCATCCATCCATCCATCCATCCATCCATCCATCCATCTCTTTGTCCAAAACCATAGGGTTTCTCTCCCTGACCAAGACCAACATCCCGTTCGCTCTGCACCTCGCGGCACCAGCAGGTTCGCCTTGGACGCTCTGGAGAGAGCGAGGGGCGGTTGCTCTTCATTAAATAAGAGATTTACAGGGATAAATCAGGAGCAGGCTGGGGCGAGGGCATCGCGGCTTCCACGGAGGCACATCTTGAGCCCCTTCCAGCCTGGCTTTGTTAAACCGAAACAGGCACGACGGCAGCAGAGCTCCCAGGGATTCACCTCTCCTTACAAGTAATTATTCCTGCTCTGGGCTAAGGTTTCCCAGCTCCCACTAATGAAATGCAGACATCTCCAGTTGGCAATGGGCTCAGAGGGGCTGGGGGTGAGGGGAGGCTGCAACCGGCATCCCAGGCAAGCATCCCGGGTCCCAGGACGAGTTAAAATCCCTTCCTGTGTGGTTTGGTGTTCCTTTCTGTAAAACAAAGCTGGACCTTCTTTAACCATCAGCTGGGGATGCTGTACGGCCTCTGTGACCCAATCCTCTCTGTGTCTTTGCCTTCCCTGCAGCCTTAACATGGTCAGAGAATCATATAGAATCAGAGAATCACCAGGTTGGAAAAGACACATCAGATCATCGAGTCCAACCATTCCTATCAAACGCTAAACCATGTCCCTCAGCACCTCGTCCACCCATCCCTTAAACCCCTCCAGGGAAGGGGACTCAACCCTCCTTCCTGGGCAGCCTCTGCCACTGCCCAATCACCCTTTCTGGGAAATTTTTTTTCCTAATGTTTAGTCTAAACTTCCCCTGGTGGAGCTTGAGGCCATTCCCTCTCATCCTGTCCCCTGTCCCTTGGGAGAAGAGCCCAGCTCCTTCCTCTCCACAACCTCCTTTTAGGTAGTTCTCCTTCCATCTGGCTGGGGGGACGATGTATATAAAACAGAAATATTTTGCTACCCCCAAAATCTGTCACTCTCAGCTCCCCATCCCCTCAAGCGTGTCCCGGAGCCAAACTTACCCCCTTCCACCTTCCCTTTGCAGACCTGGATGAGTGCTCGGAGGGCAATGGCGGCTGCCAGCAGACCTGCGTCAACATGATGGGCAGCTACGAGTGCTTCTGCCGGGAGGGCTTCTTCCTCAGCGACAACCAGCACACCTGCATCCAGCGCCCTGAAGGTTAGTGCACAGCATTCTCCTGCCCCGGATCACCCTCCATCCCCTCTCTTTATCCGGGTCTGTCCCTCAGCACCTCTGGCCACCCCCTCATGGTGCTTGGCTTTGGGGGCTGGTGCTGGGTCATGACTCATCTTGGTGCTGCAAATCATAGAACAGTTTGAGTTGGAAGGGACCTTAAAGATCATCCAGTTCCAACCCCTCCTGCCACAGGCAGGGACACCTCCCACTGGATCAGGGGCTCCAAGCCCCATCCAACCTGCCCTTGAACCCCTCCAGGGATGGGGCAGCCACCACTGCTCTGGGCAACCTGTTCCAGGGCCTCTCCACTCTCATAGTGAAGAAATTCCTCCTTATGTCTACTCTAAATGTGCCCCTCTCCAGTTTATCCTCATTGCCCCTCGTCCTATCACTCCAAGCCTTTGTGAACAGTCCCTCTGCAGCTTTCTTGTAGCCCCTTCAGGCACTGGAAGGTCACACTAAGATCTCCCCGGAGCCTTCTCTCCTCCAGGCTGAACAACCCCAACTCTCTCATCCTGTCCTTGTATGGGAGGTGCTCCAACCCTCTGATCATCCTTGTAGCCTCCTCTGGACCCATTCCAACAGCTCCATCTCCTTCCTATGTTGAGGATTCCAGAATTTGACATAATTCTCCAGACGAGGTCTCCCAAGAGAGGAGCAGAGGGGCAGAATCCCCTCCCTGGCCCTGCTGGCCACGCTGCTTCGGATGCTGCCCAGGACATGGTTGGTTTCTGGGCTGTGAGTGCACGTTGGCCTCTCACGTTGAGCTTCTCATCAACCAGCACCTCAAGAACTTCTCTGCAGGGCTGCCCTCCATCACATCATCCCCCAGCCTGTATTGAAATGGCAAATTACCCCAAGCCACATAAAACCACAAATTAATGATGAGCACACTGGTAGAGGATGCCAAATATTCCCAGAACGAAGCCCTCACAGACCCCTTTACCAAGCACAATGATACTGAACAGAGGAGGTGAATCCCATCTCCAGAGCATTCTATTAAACAAAAAGTATCCAGAGGTCCTCACGCCACCCGGCCAGGCTTGTGTTCTCCTGCCAGGTCTGCGCAGCACCGAGCTCTTCGTCTCGATATCAGCTCTAAATTGCTGCCGTCTGGAGCGACCTTGTAGCCAAAATAGGAGGAAATGAGAGATTTTTTGCTTCGCTGCTGATTTTTATCTCTGCTGCTTGGCAAAGCCAGCTGGGTGGGTTTGCTTTCCTCCTTCCCCAGCTGTGTCGGTCCCTCCAGCTCCCTGAGGTATCTCAGCATCTCCTGCGTCTCCATCCCCTGTGTGCACAGGAGGGATGAGCTGGCTGTTCCATCCCCTGTGATGGGCTGGAGGTGTGAGGAGGCTCCTCCTAGGGACAGGGATGCAGTTGTTGGGGTTTTGAGATGATTTATCTCCATCCCCTGTGTGCACAGGAGGGATGAGCTGGCTGCTCCATCCTCTGTGATGGGTTGGAGGTGTGAGGAGGCTCCTCCTAGGGACAAGGATGCAGGTTTGGGGTTTTGAGATGATTTATTGAGCTGAGTGGCTGTGGTGCTTCTGCACCCTGAGACTGATCTTGTGGCTGATCCTGAGCTCGGGCTCAGGAGTGGCTGCTGAGAGGGTTGCAGCTGGTCCCTGGAACTGTGAAAATGCAGACACCTGAGGACTATTTGGGGTGTGATCTTAAAGCTTGTTTTGACTTTCCTCCTAGCTCCTTGGGTACTGCCAAGGCAGAAGCAGTTGGTATTAGAGAGCTAAACCTCAGTATTACAGCTGCTTCCTTTCTCCTGGGGTCCTTGCCAGCTCCTTGTCTGTTTTCTCCTACCCTGGCAGGAGGTTTTATCCTTTCCTTTTGCATTTCTTCTGTTTCTTAATCTCCCTCTAGCTTTTCTCTCTCCCTCCTGCTGCAGAGGGGATGAAGCATTGCTGGGCTGGGACACTGGGGCAATGGATCAATCATAGAATCATAGAACAACCAGGTTGGAAGGGACCCATCGGATCTTCTAGTCCAACCATTCCTATCTAACACTAAACCAAGTCCCTCAAGACCTCATCCACCCATCCCTTAAACACCTCCAGGGAAGGTGAATCAACCACCTCCCTGGGCAGCCTATTCCAATGCACAATGACCCTCTGTGTGAAAAACTTCCTCCTAATCTCCAGCCTAAATCTCCCCTGGTGGAGCTTGAGGCCATTCTCTCTTGTCCTGTCCCCTGTCCCTTGGCAGAAGAGCCCAGCTCCCTCCTCTCTACAACCTCCTTTCAGGTAGTTGGAGAGAGTAATGAGGTCTCCCCTCAGCCTCCTCTTCTCCAGGATAAACACCCTCAGCTCTCTCAGCTGTTCCTCATAGGGCCTGTTCTCCAGCCCCTTCACCAGCTTCATTGCTCTTCTCTGGACTCGCTCCAGAGCCTCAACATCCTTCTTGTGCTGAGGGGCCCAGAACTGAACACAGGATTCAAGGAGCGGCCTCCCCAGTGCTGAGTCCAGAGGGTGAAGAACCTCCCTGGCCCTGCTGGTCACACCATTTGTGATCCAAGCCAGGATGCCATTGGCCTTCTTGGCCACCTGGGCACACTGCTGGCTCATGTTCAGTCGGCTGTTGACCAACACCCCCAGGTCCCTCTCCTCCTGGCAGCTTTCCAGCCAGACTTCTCCCAGTCTGTAGCTCTGCAAGGTGTTCCCCATCTCCCCATCCCACCCCAGACTCCCTCCTGCTGCCGTGGACCAGTGCCGACGAGCTTTTGGAGCTTTTTCTCTGCTTCCTTCTCTCCTTTTAGAAGGAATGAACTGCATGAACAAGAACCACGGCTGTGCCCACATCTGCCGGGAGACCCCCAAGGGGGGCATCGCCTGCGAGTGCCGACCTGGCTTCGAGCTCACCAAGAACCAGCGGGACTGCAAACGTAAGGAATGCTCCATGGAGCAGGATACAGTCTCCTAGATCCCTCAAACCTTGTCCTTATTGCACAGACCCCTCCTGGCCCTGCTGCAAAGCCCCAACCCTGTGTTATCAAATGGTTTATTGAACCTGAAGGCTTCTGGCTTGATTTCCTCCCAACTCTGCTGCCCTTCCAGATAATGCTCCTTGTGTCCCCTCTGCCAGGACACATTGTACCTTTACGTTGAGACTGAAATGGTAGTTGAAAAGGGTCCCAAAGGTGCAGGACCCCCTGTCCCAGTCCCTCCAGCTTTGCTTTCCCAAGGGCAGACGAGCAGGGAAAGTGCAATCAGCACGGGAGGAGCTCAGCAATCCTTTCCCCAGGGCTCGCGGTGTTCTCAGCCTGTCTGATCTCCTGCCAGCACCTCCCTGGCACTGCCAGATTCTTTAGATACGTGTGTGTTTATGCAATTATTTTTTATTTTGTTTCTCATTTGCTCTCTGCGGCAAATGTGTAAAATCACTGATGGAATGGAGTTGTAATCCTGTGAAGCTATTTTTCCCTTCAAGCGAAATGAACGCCTCGCTTCCCCGCCAGGGTCTGGCAGGGATTCTCAGCAGCACCTGAGTCATTCCAGAGCTCGGGAAAGTCCCACCCTTTCCCTGGAATATCAGATCCAGAGGCAGGGGCAGCCAGCCCTCTGGTCCTCTTTGCTTCAGCAAAAAGGCATTGAGCAATATGCGAAGGGAAAGGGTGAGAAACCACATAACCGTTTGCATCTGCCAACCCCCCTCAGGGAATTTTGAAGGGCTTTAGAAATTATCCAGGAGGAAGGGATCGCTCTGAGGGTAAAGATGAGGTGTTTCCAAGCCAGTTTGGGAATGTTGGTTGGGGAAGAAATGGGCTGGGATGGTGACGGCTGCTGTTGTGCCTCCCACAGTGACCTGCAACTACGGGAATGGGGGCTGCCAGCACACCTGCGACGACACCGACCAGGGGCCCAAGTGCGGCTGCCACGTCAAGTTCCTGCTGCACTCGGACGGGGTGACGTGCATAGGTAGGTGCCAGCCAGTGCCCACCTGCGGGGGATGTGGGTCGGGGTGTGGGTTGGCTTGTCTTCCCCTCCAGGCAATTTGCTCTTGGTCTGATGAAGGAGGTTTTTTTCTTGAGTTCTGGAGTTGTGCTGTTTCCTTTTATTGAGATTGGAGAAACTCGGTGCGTGCGTGAGGGATGCTGCAGGGATGCTGCGGGTGCCCGTGAGGCTCAGGGATGCTGTGAGCTGGGTACCTGTGAGGCTCAGGGTGCTGCAGGTATCTGTGAGGCTCAGGGATGCTGCAGTTTGGGTACCTGTGAGGCTCAGGGATGCTGCAGTTTGGGTACCTGTGAGGCTCAGGGATGCTGTGAGTTGGGTACCCGCGAGGCTCAGGGATGCTGCGGGTACCTGCGAGGTTCAGGGATGCTGTGGTTTGGGTACCTGCAAGGTTCAGGGATGCTGCGGGTTGGGTACCTGCAAGGTGCAGGGATGATGCAGGTACCCGCAAGGCTCATGATGCTGCGGGTACCTGCACAACTCAGGGATGCTGTGGGTTGTGTGCCCACGAGGCTCAGGGATGCTGCGGTTTTGGTACCCACGAGGTTCAGGGATGCTGTGTGTTGGGTACCTGCAAGGTGCAGGGATAATGCAGGTACCTGTGAGGCTCAGGATGCTGCAGGTACCTGCGCAACACAGGGATGCTGTGAGTTGCATGCCCATGAGGCTCAGGGATGCTGCGGATGTCTGCAAGGTTCAGAGATGCTGTGGGTGCCCATGAGGCTCAGGGATGCAGTGGTTTGGGTACCTGCAAGGCTCAGGGATGCTCTGGTTTGGGTACCTGAGAGGCTCAAGGATGCTCTGGTTTAGGTACCTGAGAGGCTCAGAGATGCTGTGGGTACTCACAAAGCTCAGGGATGCTGCAGGTACCTGCGAGGCTCAGGGATGCTGTGGGTTGTGTACCTACAAGGCTCAGGGATGCTGCAGATGCCTGTAAGGTTCAGAGATGCTGTGGGTGCCTGCGAGGCGCAGGGATGCTGCATGTGCTCATGAGGCACGGAGATGCTGTGAGTTGGGTACCTGAGAGGTGCAGGGATGCTGCAGGTTGGGTACCAGTGAGGCTCAGGGATGCTGTCGGTACCTGCGAGGCTCAGAGGTGCTGCGGGTGCCTGCGAGACGCAGGGATGCATTGCTGCTCCACTGTCAGAAGCAAAATTGGCCACAGGAATGCTTGAGACACCTGGGGACAGGGTGGGTGTTGGCATGGATCTCTACCTGCCTCCATGCTGCTGTACAGAGCCAGGTGAGGATGTCCCCGCACTAGAAATTGTCGCTGTCACCAGCAGCATTTGGGGAGGGACATGGAGGGGACGGATTTGACCGCGGTGATACATTCCGACTTGGCACCACGGGGGCTCAGCTCAGGAACAATTGTCTTGCAGAAAAGAAAAAGAACCCACAACTCAACCACCCCCAAAATTGTCCTTTTCCTGTGTATGTTTTCAAATTGTAAAACATCAAACGGAGATAGAAGTTTTACTGGTTTCATATGCTTGTGCTGCTGAGCAGCTGATTCGATTTAAAAAAATGTTACGTTCGGGGAGTGATTAAGTCCACAAATTGCTCGAGACATTTGAGTTCTTATTGCAAAATAAAGAAGAAAAAGGAATTGAAAGCAAGAGGGAGGTTTTGGCTCCCCACGTCCCTGCTGTGCCTGAACAGAAAACCTTCTGCGCTTTCCAGCGGCGGCTCCATCCTTGGGCCAAGCGATGGAGGAGCCCATTGAGCCCCGGGCTGCTCCCTGCCGGCTGGAGGGATGCTTGGGGTGAGCCCCCACCAAAGCCCTCTTGTTACATCAATGTCACCGCTGTCACCCAGCCTGATTCCAGGGTTCACCCTGAGCCTGGCAGCTCTCACAGCCCCTCGGCTCTGCCACCCTTGTATTTTCTGCCACCCTTGTGTTTTGCACCCTTAGCAAGTTTGTGGATAACATTAAGCTGGATCTGCTGGAGGGTCGGGAGGCTCCAAAGGGATCTGAACAGGCTGAATCCATGGGCTGAGCCAACGGGATGAGGTTTAACAAGGCCAAATGGCGGATCCTGCGCTTGGGGCACAACCCTGAGCAGCTCCAGACTAGGAGAAGTCTGGCTGGAAACTGGCTGGAGGAGAAGGACCTGGGGGTGTTGGTTGACAGGGACTGACCATGAGCCAGCAGTAGCCCAGGTGGCCAAGAAGGCCAATGGCATCTTGGCTTGGATCAGAAACCAAGTGTGACCAGCAGGGCCAGGGGGGTTCTTCTCCCTCTGGACTCAGCACTAGTGAAACCAAACCTCAAATTCTGTGTTGAGTTCTGGCCCCTCAGCACAAGAAGGATGTTGAGGCTCTGGAGTGAGTCCAGACAAGAGCAATGAAGCTGGTGAAGGGGCTGGAGAACAGGTCTGATGAGGAATGTCTGAGAGAGCTGGGGGTGTTTATCCTGGAGAAGAGGAGGCTGAGGGGAGACCTCATTCCTCTCTGCAACTCCCTGAAAGGAGGTTGTGGAGAGGAGGGAGCTGGGCTCTTCTCCTAAGGGACAGGGGACAGGACAAGAGGGAATGGCCTCAAGCTCCACCAGGGGAGGTTCAGGATGGACATTAGGAAGAAATTTTTTTATGGAGAGGGTGATTGGGCATTGTCAGAAGCTGCCCAGGAAGGGGGTTGATTCCCCTTCTCTGGAGGGGTTTAAGGGACAGGTGGACAAGGTGCTGAGGGACATGGGTTAGCGATTGACAGGAATGGTTGGACTCGATGATCCAGTGTGTCTTTCCCAGCCTGGTGATTCTATGATCTCTTCCCACTCACTGAGGTCAATCCCTTATCCCCAACATCCTCACGTTTTCTCCTGTGGTTGCTGCGTCTCTTCTCACCCACCGAGGTTCCTCCTGTGTAGTTATGGTTGTGCCTAGGATGGGGAGCACTGCTCCGATGGGGGCATCAAAACTCCAAGATGCATCAGCTGGTGTGCTCCTCTTGGCTAGAGGTCCCTGCGTGAGTGATGTCTGTGTTGGCGCAAGGACTCGGGGAGGTTTGGCTCCTGACCTGCTGGGTGCAGGGGGTGAGAGATCAGCTCTCCAAATCATCTCGTGATTTAGGGGACGCTTGGAGTGGTCTCAGCACTTGGACCATGGGTGCCTCAGGTATGAGGGTGGGTTTTGGCGGTTTCTGGAGTTGCTCATCCTCATGGCCTTGGCCAGAATCTCTCTTTTCATCCCCATGTCATGCACTGTATCTGCTGGGATCTCCCACCAGAGCTGCTACATCCCTGTGAGCTTTTCCCTTTCCCACCTTCCCCGGGGGAAATTGAACACCACTACAGTTGGACTCAATGATCTGGAGGGTCTCTTCCAACCTGGTTGTTCTATGATTCTAAGAGCAGTGCCAGCCCTAAACCCACCATCGCACCTTTTGCATCCCTTTCGGATTTGCACCCTGCTCCTCTCAGGAAGGAGCCCGCGTGGCTCCTACATCCCCCAAGGGATTCCTGGCCCCCAGCTCCACTTTGGGAACACTGTGGGATTGTGCTCTGGCTGCTGGGAGCCGGCAGCCACCCCGCGGGGATGCCCAGCCAAGCAGATTTACAGCCAAGGTACCTGCTCGGATATTTATAACCATCCTTTCTTGTTTTACAGCCCTTCCTCCCTCCCCCTGCAACCAGCCCCAGTGCTCCCTCTGCCACCCCTTTCCCCATTTCCTCTGAAATATTTCATCATTTCAGGGGGAATAAAGTTTCCAGCGAGGGGAAACGCAAACTCGCTCCCCGGGCCATGGGGCTTTGAAATTGTACGCGGTGCGTTTGATGGGCTGCCGGGACAGGCCCCGGGTCCAGGTTCCCTTCAGATCACACCACGCGGCAGGAAGCACGATCAGCCCCTTTGAGTGACAGTTTCATTAGGGCCCCGGCTGGTGTTTTTCATTTTTCCGCTTTTTATTGCCGCTTTTAAAAATGCGGATAATGAATAACATGCCTGTGAGCAACGCGGGGCCAGCCCTAATGGCTCCCAACAAGTCTGCAGGCTCAAGGGGAAGGGGGAGCCGGGAGGGGAGGCCGATGACCTTATATATTTATATTTATGCTCAAAAAAGCAGCCTTTATTTTTTTTTAAAAAAAACAAGTAAAGGAAGCCCTCCAGGTCAGCCCAGGCTGCAGGGCCTGCAGGGTGATGCAAATCAGGCTGTGGCAGCTGAGGGAGATTTTAGCTCTGTGGGAAGATATCATAGAATCATAGAACAACCAGGTTGGAAGAGACCCATCGGATCATCGAGTCCAACCACTCCTATCAAACACTAAACCATGTCCCTCAGGACCTCACCTGCTCGTCCCTGAAACCCCTCCAGGGAAGGTGAATCAACCCCCTCCCTGGGCAGCCTATTCCAATGCCCAATGACCCTTTCTGGGAAATATTTCTTCCTAATGCCCAGCCTGAACCTCCCTTGGTGGAGATTGAGGTCATTCCCTCTTGTCCTGTCCCCTGTCCCTTGGGAGAAGAGCCCAGCTCCCTCCTCTCCACAACCTCCTTTCAGGGAGTTGTAGAGAGTAATGAGGTCTCCCCTCAGCCTCCTCTTCTCCAGGATAAACACCCCCAGCTCTCTCAGCCGCTCCTCATAGGTTCTGTTCTCCAGCCCCTTTACCAGCTTTATTGCTCTTCTCTGGACTCACACCAGAGCCTCAACATCCTTCTTGTGCTGAGGGACACAAGAACTGTGAACACAGGATTCAAGGAACAACCTCACCAGTGCTGAGTCCAGAGGGAGAAGAACCTCCCTGGACCTGCTGGTCACACCATTTGTGATCCAAGCCAGGATGCCATTGGCCTTCTTGGCCCCTGGGCACACTGCTGGCTCATGTTCAGTCGGCTGTCGACCAACACCCCCAGGTCCCTCTCCTCCTGGTAGTTTTCCAGCCAGACTTCTCCCAGTCTGTAGCTCTGCATAGGGTTGTTGTGCCCCAAGTGCTCCCTCTCGGTGATTTTGGGGGTGCAGTGGGGCTGTCACCTTTCTCCCCACTTGCAACAAATGCCAGTGGAGTGGGAGGTGTGAATGAGGAAGGGAAACAATTAGCTGCAGGAGGAAACTAAACCAGCATCACTCCTGTGGCTGATTTCCTGACCCTCACCAGGGTAGTTTGCGGCAGAATCACTGATGTTCTGCAGGTTTGTGAAGCTGGAAGTGTCTGGAGTAGGAGGCTGTGCTGGAACCTGCTGTCAGGTTGATGCTGGAGATGCCAGAGCAAGGAGATATTTGCGTTGGAGTATTCTGTGAGGGGGAAAATGGGGCACGAGGATGCGGGATGGGTGGCCACAGGGAGTTTCGTGCACGTTCCTCAAGGACATGGTCCCTGCAGAACCTCGTCACCCCGTGGCCTACCTGCTGACTCCCTGCCCTCAGCCTCCTGGGACGGCTCCGGTGCAGCTGTCGCTCTGTTTTCCCTTATTTCCCCTTTGACCGTCCTCCGCTCTGCACGGACCCGGCTTCGTTCCTCACTGAGCAGGGCTGTGCTCGTCCTCGCTCAGTCCTGTGGGTGATGAGCTCCGTGTGCCCCCATCCCTCCAGCCAGGGCCTCTCAGGCTTTGGTTTCAAGCTGCCATGTGGCTCTGTCAGCGCATGGGATCACAAAGAGATCCTGGGCTGCCTTATCCCTCTCCGACGTGACTGGGATGAAGTGAGGAACATGAGGACGTGAGACCTCATTGCTCTATAAGGCTACCTGAAAGGAGGTTGTAGAGAGGAGGGAGCTGGGCTCTTCTGCCAAGGGACAGGGGACAGGACAAGAGGGAATGGCCTCAAACTCCACCAGGGGAGGTTTAGGCTGGACATTAGGAGGAAGTTTTTCACGTAAAGGGTCATTGGGCATTGGAATAGGCTGCCCAGGGAGGTGGTTGATTCACCTTCCCTGGAGGGGTTTAAGGGACGAGTGGACGAGGTGCTGAGGGACATGGGTTAGTGTTTGATAGGAATGGTTGGACTTGATGATCCGATGGGTCTCTTCCAACCTGATGATTCTATGAGTCTATGACACATGGTGCCAGGTAAATTCACAGGCAAAGCTCAGGCTCATTCTTTGTAGGCAACGTCTCGAAGGGATCCCTGGGTGGGTTAGCACCGATCTGGGGGTCGGTGGCTTTGCCCAGGCTGCTCTCAGCTCCTTCTTGTCCATTTTTTTCCTCTCTGGCTCCCTCGGGTGCTCAGCACCCTGAGTGAAGCCATGTATGGGTGAGGCTGAGCAACCCCAACGCACCCAGACTTCAGGGTCACTGTGAACTTGGCTAGCTCCACCGCTAAATCCAAGCAATGCAAATGCTGCCAGCAGGATGCGGTCATCTTCCCAAAGGCCACAGCTCTATGGCTGCTCTTGGGGATCCCCAGCACGCGCGGGTTTGGCTCCTGCGAGGGCAGTTCCCCAGACTAACGGGCTGCACTAACGCTCCTCGGAACGCGCTTCCTCCCTCTCGCTTGGGGCTCCGGCCAGCACGACGCAGAGTGTGAAGCCCAAGGGGCTTTGAGAGGCTGCAGGGCTCGGGGTGCTTTGGACAGGGTGATGGAGGAGTCGAGAGCATCGGACCCAAACCTCAGGTTTTAGCCCTTTTGGGAGGTGGGAGGAGAAAAACCCCAAAAAGGGAGAATTTCTCCCAGGCTGGAAAAGCTGCAGAGTCAAACCCATTAACGTGTGACACCAACTCCTTGCTGGACACTGTTTCTAAATCACTTTTTTATAATGTTAAACAGGGGAGAGACACTTCCAGCAACACGTTATCCTTGAGACGTTTTCTAATGGTAAATATTTTCGTTCTCTCTCTCTCTCTCTACCAAGGGGTCTAACCACGGATGGTCTCTCACCTCGAGATCATCACGGGGCTCGGGGGGCTGAGCTAACCGCATGCCTCACTAACCTTGTCCCCTGCTGCTGCTTTTAAAGCCCACAGAGTGAACCTGGCCTCTGGTTTTGCTCTTGGGGACTGAGGAAAAAAAAAAAACCCTCTCCTGGCTGTGCTTGCATGAGGTGGGGGTTGTCGCGCTGCTTTGGTTGATCCAGCCTGGTGCAGGGGGTGAAAATCCTCTTTCCAGCGATAGTGATTCTTCGGAGCTGCAGCTGAGTGAGCCTGCAGGGAGCTAGCAGTGGTCTGCGGTGGCTGTGGGATGGGGAGGGGGATGTTCATGCTCATCTCTGCGCTGTGTGCTCCTAAAGTTGCCCCTTCTCGGAGCCCTCCTGCTTGCAGAGGGTCCCCTCTGCAGGCACAGTCGTCCGGGGGGTCACGGAGTTTGTCCTGACAGGGGTGCTGAGCGTGTTTAGAGTCACCCAGCCCAGAGCTGTGATGGTCTTTTACTGGGCTGGGCACCTCAGCTGCTTCCCCAAGGTTCTGTTTGTGATCCCCATCGGGTCTCTAAGCCCTTCGCAAAGGTAAGGAGATGCCTCAGCTCCACCAGCAAGGAAGCTGAGGCAGGTTGAAGGCACCATCACTTGCCTGTATCTTGTTCGTGGATGTGCTGGGTGCCTGCAAACTCTTGGCACGTCCAGGACGAGCTGTGGATTTGTGGCTCACCAGTGACAGGGAGCCCCATCAGAGCCTTTCCTCTAGGGGTAGGAGAAGAGGAGACCCCCAGCCCAGTGCTGTCCCTGCGCTCCAGCCAACCTGGCTCTAATCCCTCTGATTAGAGCAACGAAGTTGGTGAAGGGGCTGGAGAACAGGCCTGATGAGGAAGGGCTGAGAGAGCTGGAGGTGTTTATCCTGGAGAAGAGGAGGCTGAGGGGAGACCTCATTGCTCTCTCCAACTCCCTGAAAGGAGGTTGTGGAGAGGAGGGAGCTGGGCTCTTCTGCCAAGGGACAGGGGACAGGATGAGAGGGAATGGCCTCAAGCTCCACCAGGAGAGGATCAGGCTTAACATTAGGAAAAAATATTGTCACAGAAAGGGTGACTGGGCAGTGTCAGAGGCTGCCCAGGGAGGGGGTTGAGTCACTTTCTCTGGAGGGGTTTAAGGCACAGGTGGATGAGGTGCTGAGGGACATGGTTTAGTGATTGATGGGAATGGTTGGACTCAATGATCCAGTGGGTCTCTTCCAACCTGGTTATTCTATGATTCTATGATTACCCTGTGATTATCTCCTTTGCAATCCTGCTGCGATTGCTGCTTCCCGGCAGGTGGAGGCAAAGCCAGAGCATGTGCAGGCAGGGCACTGCAGGGCATGGACAGGAGCTCAGTCGGGTCCTGGTGAGGGGCAGCACAGTGAAGGATGCTGATCAGGGCGAGGATTTCCATGGCACAGCACTTGGAAAGAGAGATCAGAGCTGGGATGGAGGAGAGTGAGAAAGAGTGTGTGTGTGTGTGTGTGTGTGTGTGTGTGTGCAAGCTGCTTTGTCTTCTCCCTCCCCAAGTGATGGAGGCCCTCGCCAAAGCTCTGTGTGGCTGGGTGAGTCACGCTTGGCTCACGCCAGGCTGCCAGCATCCCCCAGGGCTTTCAGCAGCACTAAACAATTCTGCTCTCCCAGGGCTTTGCTCCTGAGCAGCATCCACCACCCAACCTCCGTCCCTCGCAGGTGGCCCAGCAGCCCCCAACCTGTTTGGAAAAGCTCTTTGCAAGGTTAGGATGGGGTCCCTGCTTCATAATCGTGCTCCAGCCTCGCTGGGTCACCTCCCACCCCACAGCCATCCCAGGCAGGAGCTGCATCCTGCATGAGATGATGGGTAAAGCTCTCCAAAACTCCTAAAGGTGCAAAGGGGCTGGGATGGAGCTGGGTGTCGCAGCATTGGGGGAGGCTGTGAGCGTGATAAAGCATCCCCAGGGCTCTCCAGCTCCTCAGCCCTGCTGAAAGCAGCTCCTGCGCTGAGCCCATAGTCTCATCTCGGAGGTGACCCTGTTAAATCCTGGAGCCTGGAGAAGAGGAGGCTGAGAAGAGACCTCATTACTCTCTCCAACTACCTGAAAGGAGGTTGTGGAGAGGAGGGAGCTGGGCTCTTCTCCCAAGGGTCAGGGGACAGGACGAGAGGGAATGGCCTCAAGCTCCACCAGGGGAGATTTAGGCTGGAGATTAGGAGGAAGTTTTTCACACAGAGGGTCATTGGACGTTGGAATAGGCTGCCCAGGGAGGGGGTTGATTCACCTTCCCTGGAGGTGTTTAAGGTACAGGTAGATAAGGTCCTGAGGGACATGGGTTAGTGTTTGATAGGAATGGTTGGACTAGATTATCCGATGGGTCCCTTCCAACCTGGTTGTTCTATGATTCTATGAAATCAATCCTCCCTGAGCTGCTTCTGCATCAGCTGCTGAACGAAGGCTGCTCTTAGAGAATTCATTTGGGCTTCCAGAAAGTTTCCCTTCGCTTTGGTGCGGTGTTTGCGCCGGCTCCGTGGGGCTGGGATGCGTGTGGCGCGAGAACCTGGCTGGAGGACGAATATCGGCAGGAATCCCTCCCCTCGCCATTAGGTTTTGTAATCGTGTCGGCTATTAATTTCATAAAATGGGCCCTTTTGTTCTCTTATTATGGGACATCATAAAAATAGCAGCGGCGAGATGAGCACAGAGCGATCCCAGCTCCCTCACCCCTGCAGCAAATGGTTGGACGGTTCAGTCATTCCCACCCCATGTGGTGCTCGCAAGGAGCAGGAGAACCTGGGATTTGCTCTTTCCAAGGAATTTCTTTCAAGGCATTTTTCATCTCGGGTTCCTTGAAGCCCAAAATGCCTCACTTAGCCAAGCGACCAGCCTTCTGAAAGGAATATTTTATTAGCCTTTGTGAACAACTTAATGCATTTCAAACCATTGTTCTGGTGGTTGGGACCGAAATTGAGGCTTGATCTCACAGGGAAGCTGTCAAGCTGAAAATGCTTCGTTTAAATTAGTGTCCCTTCTAGTCCTACCAGCAACAGCTGACTTTGATAATGCTGAAATAATTAGCATTTTTTATTTTAATTGCTTTTTTTTTTTTCCACTGATGCTGCCTGCCTCTGTGTGTGTGTTCTAATTATACGAAGCGTCTCCCAAATTAGCTGAGACTGGACTGTCCGGCGTGACTGAGCGGTGGGTGACGGTTGGGGACAGGCAGCACGGGGTCACCTACGGCTTCACCACTCGGCTGTGGCAATGAGGGGAGTGGGATCTCACTGGGGAAGCAGAGCAGCATCCCTGCATCCCTGGGGAGACGCAGCCTGGGCACCTCTGGGAAGAATTGTGGAATGGGTTAGGTTGGAAGGGACCTCAAAGCCCAGCCAGTCCCACCCCTGCCGTGGGCAGGGACACCTCCCACTGGATCAGGGGCTCCAAGCCCCATCCAACCTGCCCTTGAATCCCTCCAGGGATGGGGCAGCCACCTCTACCCTGGGCAACCTGTTCCAGGGCCTCCTCACCCTCACAGGAAATATTTCTTCACAAGATCTCATCTCCATCTCCCCTCTTGCAGCTGAAAAGTGCTCCCACTCATCCTATCCCTGCCCTCCCTGATCCACAGCCCCTCCCCAGCTCTCCCCTTGCAGCACTGGAAGTTGCTCTAAAGTCTCCTTGAAGCCTTCTCTTCTCCAGGCTGAACAGCCCCAACTCTCTCAGCCTGACCTTGTACAGGAGGTGCTCCAAGACCTCAGATCATCTTCATGATCCTTCATCTCCTCAGGTCCTGTTCCAACAGATCCATATCCTTCTACAGATCCTTCTACAACTACCTGAGGGGAGGTTGTGGAGAGGAGGGACCTGGGCCCTTCTCCCAAGGAACAGGGGACAGGACGAGAGGGAATGGCTTCAAGCTCCACCAGGGGAGGTTCAGGATGGACATTAGGAAAAAAATTTTCATGGAAAGGGTCATTGGTCAGTGTCAGAGGCTGCCCAAGGAGGGGTTGAGTCACCTTCCCTGGAGGGGTTTAAGGGACGGGTGGACGAGGTGCTGAGGGACATGGGTTAGTGTTTGATAGGAATGGTTGGACTCGATGATCCGGTGGGTCTCTTCCAACCTGGTGATTCTATGATTCTTATGTTGGGGATTCCAGAGCTGGACACAGGACTCCAGGTGGGATCTCAAGAGAGACCCAGCTCTGGCTTCATTTTGCACAGTGATTTTATCTATTGGAAATTCAATTCCTCCTCGTTGGCACTGCCAATTTTGGCCTCCAGCAGGCACCGTTTTGGGGTAACGTTCAACCCTGATGCCAGCAAGGCAGCTGAGTGTGGCAGGATTAATCCCACGGAGCAGCTTTTCCCTCCGTCAGCTGAAAATCTGACACGTTTCAGGAACGAAGAGCTTCTGCGGAACCACCTCCGCTTTTCCCAGTGCCCCGAGTGCCGACTCTTTCGCAACAGGCAGCGACTCTGCCTGCACTTCCCTGCCCCTGTCCCTGACCTCGTCGTTCCCTGGGACAGCCAAGTGCTGCTCTGCTCCCTGTAATTAATAAAGCATCCCCTAACGAGGGGATGGGGCTGTCCCGACTCCCCTCTCTGCCTTAAATGCAGGATAGGAATGGTTGGACTAGAAGATCCGATGGGTCCCTTCCAACCTGGCTGTTCTATGATTCTATGAAATGCGGATGCCCAGTCTGTGCGAGCAGGTTGTTGGAAAGGCAAGGAGGGGTTTGGATGAGGAACTGGGAAATCTGGGTGGTTTTTTTCCTGGGGTGAATCACACATGCACTTATTTCACCTCTCAAACCCCTGGGGAGCTGCACCCAGGTGGGCAATGGGAAAGGCAATGGGTGCTGGGTCACCTGCAGAGGTGGAAGATGCTGCAGGATCCCGGAACATCAATGCTTTAACCCCTCTGGCCCTCTCAGTCGTTATTTGGGGGACGGATTATTAATTCAGGGCCTTTGTGACCTCTTTATGGCTTGTGTGAAAATCCAAGGGTGGGTTTGGTGGCCTCGGCAGGGTGGTGTCTCTGCGTGGGGATGGCTGGTGGGCATGGGGACATCTGGGTGCTCTGCGTGTTTTCTATTTTGCTGCTTGCAAAACTACGGGACTTTAGTTTTGCTGAAATACTTTAGGTTAGAGATACTATCACCTGGCTGGGAAACCTCCCTCAGGTTCGTTATGGTATAAAAATGAATTAGAAATTAATGGCCATGGTAATTACTCGTTGATGCCTGTGTTTTGCTGTGTGTTGAGAGACAAGCTCTCCTCCCGGTCTGCGGTGCGGAGCAGCGCGATCCTGTCGGAAACCCTCCGGGGAGACTGTTCGGGGGGCATTTGGAGAAGCGCTTCTGCAGGAATGCAGCACGGGTTTGGAGCATGAGTTTGAATCTTCACTTGATTGCTGGTTGTTTGTCCAGAAACAAATGGTTGGACTCGATGATCCAATGGGTCCCTTCCAACCTGGTTGTTCTATGATTCTATGATTCTATGACCCCCAGCCTTTCAGGCACTGACCCCTCACCGCAACCGTTCTCTCTCCCCTCTCTGTGCAGAGACATGTGCCGTCAACAACGGAGGCTGCGACAGCAAGTGTCACGACGCGGCCACGGGCGTGCACTGCAGCTGCCCCATGGGCTTCATGCTCCAGGCTGATAGGAAGACGTGCAAAGGTAGGTGGGTGCTCACCCATGGGTCCCTCAGACTCCCTTCTGTGTCCGTGGTCTTTTAAAAAATTAAAAAAATGGGGAAAAAAATTTTCCCAGAAAGGGTGATTGGGCACTGGCAGAGGCTGCCCAGATTGGGGGTTGAGTCACCTTCCCTGGAGGTATTTAAGGGACAGGTGGACGAGATGCTGAGGGACACAGTTTAGTGTTTGATAGGAATGGTTGGACTCGATGATCCAGTGGGTCTCTTCCAACCTGGTGATTCTGTGATTCAGCTCAGTTTTTGCTTGCTTGGTGTTTGCCCCCGTGGGATGGTGATCGCATCGTGCACTGCAACTCATTTGCCTGGCTAAAGGCACCACGGTCAGACCTTGGCCCCTGGTGAGGAGGAAATGGGTTGAATTGGAGGAGATAGCAGGAAAAAATATTTCACGGAAAGGGTCACTGGGCACTGGAACAGTCTGCCCCGGGAGGTGGTGGAGTCACCTTCCCTGGAGGGGTTTAAGGGATGGGTGGACAAGGTACTGAGGGTCATGGTTTAGTGGTTAGGAATGGTTGGACTTGATGATCTAGTGGGTCCTTTCCAACCTGGTGATTCTATGATTGTGGGGCTGGAGGGTCCTGTCCCACCTCGTTCCACCTTGCTGCCTCAGTTTCCCCAAAGGCCTGCAGGAAACCCACACACATGCTTCGGGGATTTGAGACACACAGTCCCTCAGGGCTTCACTCTCAAGCTGGATCTGAGCCCTGTGCCCACCTCAGGACACCGAACACCCCCTCGTGCTCCCTCCAGCATCTCCAACCACCTGCAGGAGCAGCCTGACTCACACGCACTGGGCTTCACCCCAGTTACCCTAAACCTTGAATCCTGTGTTCAGTTGTGGGCCCCTCACCACAAGAAGGATGTTGAGGCTCTGGAGGGAGTCCAGAGAAGAGCAACGAAGCTGATGAAGGGGCTGGAGAACAGGCCTGATGAGGAGTGGTTGAGAGAGCTGGGGGTGTTTATCCTGGAGAAGAGGAGGCTGAGGGGAGACCTCATTACTCTCTACAACTCCCTGAAAGGAGGTTGTAGAGAGGAGGGAGCTGGGCTCTTCTCCCAAGGGACAGGGGACAGGACAAGAGGGAATGGCCTCAAGCTCCTCCAGGGGAGATTTAGGTTGGAGATTAGGAGGAAGATTTTCACACAGAGGGTCATTGGGCATTGGAATAGGCTGCCCAGGGAGGGGGTTGAGTCACCTTCCCTGGAGGTGTTTAAGGTGTGGGTGGATGAGGTCTTGAAGGATTTGGTTTAGTGTTTGATAGGAATGGTTGGACTAGAAGATCTGGTTGTTCTATGATTCTCCCCAGGCGAGGGGACGCTGTGACCCCAGAGCTGGCCGGCGCCTGCGTTGTGTCTGTCAGCAGCTCCGGGAACTTGACCCTAGTCAAAAAAAACCCAATAACCCATCCTGCTGCGAGCTGCCTGTCTACCTGCTGACTGCTTCCAGAACCCCCCTGCCCCTTGTTATTTTATCAGAGCATCCCCCCCTTCCACTCCGGCAGTTTCCAGGAGCGTGCAATAATCCGGAGTCACGTCCCCTGTGTCTGGGGGTTTTATTACGGCTAGTTTACAGCTCTCTCCCTCGCGGTCGTAAAATATAAACCCCAGTCCAAGAGAGGCAGAGCGGCTGCCCCAGCGCTGGTGGTGGGGAAGGAGGCTGCTTCTTCCTGGCCTCCTTCCATTTTACAGGTCATTTCCTCGCAGTTAATTTTGTGATTAGGATCAAAAAAGCAAAAAAAAAAAAAAAAAAACAACACCAACTCCCAGCTTCTTTCCAGGTTGTTGGCGTTCTTTGCAGTTACTCTGCACTATCGCTTTTAGCTTTGGTTGAGGTAGGAAGGAGATGGAAAGTAGAGGAGAGGATTGCAAAGTATTTCTTTTGTCAAGCAGCTGGTTTTGAAGGAGGTGGTTTCCCTTTCCAATTTGCTTTTTCTCAATGCTGTTCCAAAAGTCGCCCCCAGCCCAAACCTGTGGCTCTGCGGATTCTGGTTTAGTGCTTTCCCCGAGCTGCAAGGCTCTTTTGGAGACTTTAGCTCCTGCCTGTGCTCCGGGGGCTGCTGAGACATGGAAAAGAGGAGGCTGAGAGGAGACCTCATTACTCTCTCCAAGTACCTGAAAGGAGGTTGTGGAGAGGAGGGAGCTGGGCTCTTCTCCCAAGGGACAGGGGACAGGATGAGAGGGAATGGCCTCAAGCTCCACCAGGGGAGATTTAGGCTAGAGATTAGGAGGAAGTTTTCCACACAGAGGATCACTGGGCATTGGAATAGGCTGCCCAGGGAGGGGGTTGAGTCACCTTCCCTGGAGGTGTTTAAGGGACGGGTGGATGAGGTGCTGAGGGACTTGGTTTAGTGTTTGTTAGGAATGGTTGGACTAGAAGATCCGATGGGTCCCTTCCAACCTGGTTATTCTATGATTCTATGATTTTGCACAATTTCCAAGGGGAGCCAAGCCCAGGATCCCTGGCTTTCTCCGATGTCATGTGTTGGCTCCTCAAATGCACCCAGAGAGGACCATGAGAACCCAGATGTTCTCCTCGCTTCGCTGGCTCCTCGTGGGGATGGGGTCCAAGGGGAGAAGACCCCTTCTGCCTTGTCCGAGCCTCCCAGCCTGGTTGTGATGCATGTTCCCTCTCCCCAACCAGACATCGACGAGTGCCGGCTGAACAACGGCGGCTGCGACCACATCTGCAGGAACACGGTGGGCAGCTTCGAGTGCAGCTGCAGGAAGGGTTACAAGCTGCTCATCAACGAGAGGAACTGCCAAGGTAAGGGCCACCACCTCTCCCTATCCTCCCACGGCTTCTGCTGCTCAGACTGGGAGAAGCCTGGCTGGAAAACTGCCAGGAGGAGAGGGACCTGGGGGTGTTGGTCAACAGCCGACTGAACATGAGCCAGCAGTGTGCCCAGGTGGCCAAGAAGGCCAATGGCATCCTGGCTTGGATCAGAAATGGTGTGACCAGCAGGGCCAGGGAGGTGATTCTCCCTCTGGACTCAGCACTGGTGAGGCCGCTCCTTGAATCCTGTGTTCAGTTGTGGGCCCCTCAGCACAAGAGGGATGTTGAGGCTCTAGAGCGAGTCCAGAGAAGAGCCACGAAACTGGTGAAGGGGCTGGAGAACAGAACCTATGAGGAGCGTCTGAGAGAGCTGGGGGTGTTTAGCCTGGAGAAGAGGAGGCTGAAAGGAGACCTCATTACTCTCTACAACTACCTGAAAGGAGGTTGTGGATAGGAGGGAGCTGGGCTCTTCTCCCAAGGGACAGGGGACAGGACGAGAGGGAATGGCCTCAAGCTCCGCCAGGGGAGATTTAGGTTGGAGATAAGGAGGAAGTTTTCCACACAGAGGGTCATTGGGCATTGGAATAGGCTGCCCAGGGAGGTGGTTGATTCACCTTCCCTGGAGGTGTTCAAGGCACAGGTGGATGAGGTCTTGAGGGACTTGTTTAGTGTTTGATAGGAATGGTTGGACTCGATGATCCGATGGGTCTTTTCCAACCTGGTTGTTCTATGATTCTATGATTCCATGTGTGCTAGGAGAGCACCCTGAGCTTAGCACCCACCCAGACCCCTCTGGGCTTCCCCCAAGCTGCTCTGCTTTATTGCACAAAGATTTTTTTTTTTTGCAAGCAGCATGGCTGAAGTCGTTCGATGAGTCAGTAGCACGTGAACTGACCCCCTGGCTGCTTCCTCCCATCCTGAGGTGTCACGGTATCCCTGGGATGGGGAATGGGAAGAGCAGCGGGACGTGTCTTGCCTTGCTTCTCCCCCTCTGCCAGCTGCCCCGTGGCAGGGGCTGGATCACACCCTGCTCAGAGATGTGCTGGTTTTTGCAAGCCTTGGAGGCAGAGCGAGGATTTCAGTGGTTTTTGCAAAGGGATCCCTCTTTCCCCTGTCTGTCAGAAGGCAAGAGGGGAGGGAAGGATCCATCCTGCGCTCCCTGGAGAAAACTGGCTGCTCTGTGCTGCTTTATTCCACTTTTTTTGCCCCTTCTTCACGTCCCACATAAACCCAGCAGGTTTAAATGACCCAGCAGGTCCCTGGGCTGTCCTGGTGAGAGCTCCAGATTCTGTCCCCCCAGCCCACCCAGGACTGAGCCCAGCACGGCTGGGAGATGGTGAGCCCAAGGGCTGCTTCCTGAAAGCACGCGGTCGGGGAAGGAGGGAGCTGGCACGCTCCAGAGCTGCAACCGCTTTCATCTCCATCCAGGTTCCGCGCTCTTGGGCGTTTGACATGAGCACAGCAATTAACTTAATGAAGCCAATGAAATGATGCTCAGACCCACCGGGTTGGGTTCACCCACCCAGCCGGGGCCTCCCTACCCCAGCGAGGTGCCCTGAGGGGACAAGCAGCATCCCTGGGGCAGGACCTGCCCACACAGCATCCTCCTGGGCACGGGCAGAGCCCTGACTGGGCAGCCACCAGGGCTCTCATAGAATCATAGAATCATAGAATCATAGAACAATCAGGTTGGAAGGGACCCATCGGATCTTCTAGTCCAACCATTCCTATCAAATGCTAAACCAAGTCCCTCAAGGCCTCATCCACCCGTGCCTTAAGCACCTCCGGGGAAGGTGAATCAACCACCTCCCTCGACAGCCTATTCCAGTGCCCAATGACCCTCTCTCACAGGGCACCCAGTGCCAGGGATGCAATGCTGGTCCTGTTTGAGTCCCAGAGGAGGTGCAAAAGGTTGGGACAGGAGGAGATGCTGGTGCAGTGTGCGGCTGCTCCCGTGTAGGAGCAGCTGGACCAGGCAAGGAGGGAGCTTGGAGGCAGGCAGGGTGGGAACACAGGGTCCCAGAGCAGCCCACTGCATGGTCCCAAGAGCATCCTGGTGCTGGATGCCTGGAGCATCCCAGCATGGGGTCTCCATAGGATCCCAGTGCAGGGGACCTGAAGCATGTGCCTTATGAGGAACAGCTGAGAGCTGGGGGTGTTGAGCCTGGAGAAGCGGAGGCTGAGGGGAGACCTCATTGCTCTCTACAACTCCCTGAAAGGAGATTGTGGAGAGGAGGGAGCTGGGCTCTTCTCCCAGGGGACAGGGGACAGGATGAGAGGGAATGGCCTCAAGCTCCACCAGGGGAGGTTCAGGCTGAACATCAGGAAAAAATTTTTCACAGAAAGAGTGATTGGGCAGTGTCAGAGGCTGCCCAGGGAGGGGGTTGATTCACCTTCCCTGGAGAGGTTTAAGGGACAGGTGGACAAGGTGCTGAGGGACATGAGTTAGTGTTTGATAGGGATGGTTGGACTCAATGATCCAGTGGGTCTTTTCCAACCTGGTGATTCTATGATTCTATGATTGGAGCAGGAAGGGAACAGCCCTTGTGCAGGTGGCTGCCCCTGCCCCGTGCCAGCCCTCACCTCCACCTTTTACCTTTCCTTCAGACATCGACGAGTGCTCCTTTGACCGGACCTGCGACCACCTCTGCATCAACACACCTGGCAGCTTCCAGTGCCTCTGCAACAAGGGCTACACGCTGTACGGACTCACCCACTGTGGAGGTAGGGTCAGCTGGATGCTGGGTTTGGGTCGTGGGGAGGCATGTGGGGAACCCAGGGATGGGGCAGCCCCACGCTGTGGCCACTGCGGGACCCCCAAGGACCACGCTCACCCCAAGGGCTTGCGGGAAGGGCCAGTTTCCCTTCGAGGCTGGTGAAGGGGCTGGAGAACAGAACCTATGAGGGGCATCTGAGAGAGCTGGGGTTGTTTAGCCTACAGAAGAGGAGGCTGAGAGGAGACCTCATTACTCTCTACAACTCCCGGAAAGGAGGTTGTAGAGAGGAGGGAACTGGGCTCTTCTCCCAAGTGACAGGGGACAGGACAAGAGGGAATGGCCTCAAGCTCCGCCAGGGGAGATTTAGGCTGGAGATTAGGAGGAAGTTTTTCACACAGAGGGTCATTGGGCATTGGAATAGGCTGCCCAGGGAAGGGGTTGATTCCCCTTCCCTGGAGGTGTTTAAGGGACAGGTGGATGAGGTCTTGAGGGACTTGGTTTAGTGTTAGATAGGAATGGTTGGACTAGAAGATCCGATGGGTCCCTTCCAACCTGGTTGTTCTGTGATTCTGTGATTCTGTACCCCAAGTTGGAGGCAGGCAGGGAGAGGGCTCACAGCCAGACACTGGTGTCTGCAACTTCAAACGGAGCGACAGGAACGATTTGCGACTTGTCTGCAGCGGGAGAGAGGCAGAAATCCCCGACGTTTTTTGGCAGGGAGCTGGGCTGGGGTGGGAAGGGGAACATCAAAAGGGTTTAAGTTTCACAAGGCAGATAGCTCCCAAGGGCGGGGGCGTGCGGCGCCCCGGGAAGCAGAGAGGCAGATGAAACACGCACCGGGGGGGTTGTTGAAGCGTGTCACGGCAGCCATGCCATTGGCCTCGGGAGATGGCAGCACGTAGCTGGGTGCTCCAGCGCTGCCCAGATGGTGAGAGCAACAAACCTTCCTCATGGTCTCAATGTCCACAGTTGGTGTGAGCCAGAGCAGCCCCTCGGATGCTCTCAGTGTGACCCCAGCTGGCTCCCAGCAAGGCTCCCAAGAAGGGGCAACCATGCAGGGAGGGACGTTTAGGGAGGCATCTCCATCCGTGGATGCTCTCTGCCTCTGCTTCATACCAGACCTTGAGGATCAAGTCCCTTTTCCTGCACTTGGGGCACAACAACCCTGGGTAGCTACAGACTAGGAGAAGTCTGGCTGGAAATCTGCCTGGAGGAGAAGGACCTGGGGGTGTTGGTCGACAGCGACTGAACATGAGCCAGCAGTGTGCCCAGGGGGCCAAGAAGGCCAGTGGCATCTTGGCTTGGATCAGAAACAGTGTGACCAGCAGGCCCAGGGAGGTTATTCTCCCTCTGGACTCGGTACTGGGGAGACCAAACCTGTGTTCAGTTCTGGCCCCTCAGCACAAGAAGGATGTTGAGGCTCTGGAGTGAGTCCAGAGAAGAGCAATGAAGCTGGTGAAGGGGCTGGAGAAGAGGCCTGATGAGGAGCGGCTGAGAGAGCTGGGGGTGTTTATCCTGGAGAAGAGGAGGCTGAGAGGCGACCTCATTGCTCTCTGCAACTCCCTGAAAGGAGGTTGTGGAGAGGAGGGAGTTGGGCTCTTCTGCCAAGGGACAGGATGAGAGGGAATGGCCTCAAGCTACACCAGGGGAGGTTCAGGCTGAACATCAGGAAAAAAATTTTCCTGGAAAGGGTGATTGGGCAGTGGCAGAGGCTGCCCAGGTAGGAGCTTGATTCACCTTCCCTGGAGGTGTTTAAGGGACGGGTGGACGAGGTGCTGAGGGACATGGTTTAGTGTTTGATGGGAATGGTTGGACTGGGTGATCCTGTGGGTCTTCTCCAACCTGGTGATTCTCTGTGTGATTCTATGATTTTTGGGGCTGAGGCAGAGGGTCTCTGCCATGGGGAGAAGGGCTGGGGCTGCCGAGCAACTGCCTTTTGAATCCAGCTGCTGAACACTTCCATGTCATCCCTGTCTGCTGCCCCCCACAGCTCCCCAGCTCACTGCGGGGCTGGGGTCAGGCTCAGCCTGGGTGGGCTGCACTCCTCGCTGCCCAACCCTGGGGGACGCTTCTCTTGTCCCATGTCGTGGCTGCGAGGAGGAGACATGGCTGGAGGCTCCCTACATCCTCCTCATGCCCAGCCAGGTCGTGCAATTTATCCATCCGAAATCACAGCCCTGAAACAATGCAGCAAGTCAGTGCCAGAGCCTGAAGGGGGGTCTCGCTTTGTTCCCACTGCTCCCCCTTGCCCACCACCTCGTACTTCTTCCCTGCAGACATCGACGAATGTAGCATCAACCGGGGTGGCTGCAAATTTGGCTGCATCAACACTCCTGGAAGCTACCAGTGTACCTGTCCCGCCGGCTGCAAGCTGCACTGGAATAAAAAGGACTGTATAGGTATGGCCTCAAACTCCGCCAGGGGAGATTTAGGCTGGAGATTAGGAGGAAGTTTTTCACACAGAGGGTCATTGGGCATTGGAATAGGTTGCCCAGGGAGGTGGTTGATTCACCTTCCCTGGAGGGGTTTAAGGGACGGGTGGATGAGGTCTTGAGGGACTTGGTTTAGTGTTTGATAGGAATGGTTGGACTCGAAGATCTGATGGGTCCCTTCCAACCTGGTTGTTCTATGATTCTATGATTCTATGATATTGGAGTAGGACACCCCATGGCTGGGTGTGCTCTAGCACAGCCTGAACATCCAATAGCCAGAAGGTTCCAATGTCCCACGGACCCTTCATCTCTTGGAGCTGTCGGGAGCAAGGTCAGGGTGGGTGGAGTGTGGGGATGCTCTGGGTTGCTTTGGGTTGGGGGTTCACACGCGTCTCCTATGGGTCTGGATGTGCCATAAGGTGTTGTCTCACTCCCCCTGCTATTGGTCTTCTCACTGCTTTGTTAACAAGATGTTTTGCCAGCCAATGTTCCCAAAGGAGCTCTTGTCCCGGTTTCATTGGGGACATGTTGCCCTCCCCCAAAAAAATGTCATTTCTCGTTCCCATGGAGGAGCAGGAGGGGTTGGGATGCTGGTCTGAGGTCCCCATGCTGTGCTTTGGCACCTTCTCCTCCCTGATGAATCCTCCCGGTGACACGGGAGGGTGCAGGGGTCCCCCCAGCTATGGGTGTCCCCTCTTGTCATCGCCAGCCGGCGCGTGTCCCTCAGAGCTGGTGAAATGCCTGCCAGGTTCAGTGCCACCACGGGCCACCCTCACCTGCAACAAGACGGGCAAGAAGGACAGCTGTGCCCTCACCTGCGCCTCCAAGGCTCGCTTTCTGCCAGGTACCAGCACCAGTGCCACCCCCAGCACGGGCAGGGTGGCCCCAGTTTCCTGCACGGCCCAAACTGGAGGGGGAGAGCACTCAAGTAGTGGCCTGGGCGAGGGAGGGAGGTGGGTACTTGGGGGTGCAGGTCCATGGGATGGTCTGTGGTGCAGATCGCTGGGTGCAGGTCCATGGGATGAGTTCCTGGTGCAGATTGCTGGGTGTAGATCCATGAGATGAGTCCATTGTGCAGATCACTGGGTGTAGATCGCTGGATGTAGGTCCATGGGGTGGTCTGTGGTGCAGATCGCTGGGTGCACGTCCGTGAGATGAGTTCCTGGTGCAGGTTGCTGGGTCTAGATCCATGAGTTGAGTCCCTGTTGCAGATCACTGGTTGTAGGTCCCTGAGATGAGTCCATGGTGCAGATCACTAGGTGTAGATCGCTGGGTGTAAATCCACGGGATGAGGCCCAGATGCTGATCCCTGGGTGCAGGTCCATGGGATGAGTCCACGGAGCTGGTCACTGGGTGCAGACCTATGGGTTGAGTCCCTGGTACAGATCCCTGGGTATAGATCACTGGGATGAGTCCCTGGTGCAGATCCCTGGGTGCAGGTCCATGGGATGAGTTTGTGGTGCAGATTGCTGGGTGTAGATCCATGGGATAAGTCCCTGGTGCAGATCACTGGGTGTAGATCACTGGGATGATTCCCTGGAGTAGATCCCTGGGTGTAGATCACTGGGATGAGTCCCTGGTGCGGATCCCTGGGTGCAGGTCCATGGGATGAGTCCCTGGTGCAGATCTTTGGGTGTAGATGCATGAGATGAGTCCGTGGTGCAGGATCCCCGTGGTGGGGTGCTGGGCATCATCCCTCCATGGCGCAGCCGTGCCTCCCTGCATCCCCCTGGCAGAGCATCATGGGGACCAGGCGGCCACTCCAGCATCCCCCGACTCCCTTTCCTCCATCCCACAGAGTCGGACAGCAGCTACACCGTGAGCTGTGGGACCCCTGTCCTGCGGCAGGGTGGCCAGCAGAGACCCACCAACAATAGCCAACAGTGTCTCGGTAAGGGGGCTCCCAGGGTGCCCACGGCCACCACCAGCTCGGCTGCCCCGCGCCAGGGTTGTTGAGCACCCACCTTTTCTTTTAGAGACTGTCGCCGCGCCAATCAAGCAAAAAGCCTCCTTCAAGATCAAGGATGCCAAGTGCCACCTACACCCGCGGGCCAAGGGCAAGCAGGATGAGACCGGGAAGGCCGGAGTGCAAGGTGAGATGGATGGAGAGGGGGAGATGGGGATGCTCGTCCCCCTGTGGGGAGGGACAGGTGCTGATTTGTCCTTCTGTGTGTAGGCGGCTCGGCGCCTTGCTCTGACTGCCAGGTTGCCTTCGTCAACCTCAAGTGCGACTCCTCCAAGAAGGGAAAGGGCCGCCGGGCTCGCAACTCCTCCAACAAGGAGGTGACACGCATCACGCTGGAGTTCGAGGCTGAGATCAAACCAGAGGAGATCACAGGTGGGCACAGAGCTGGTCTGACCTGTCTCGTGTGCAGACAGAGGTGCTGGGACCAGGGAGATGGTGGTGGGACCAAGGTGCTGGGACAAGAGAGATGTTGGTGGGATGAAAAGGATGGTGGTGGGACCAGGGGATAGTGGTGGGACCAGGGGATCGTGGTGGGACCAAAGTGCTGGGACAAGAGAGATGTTGGTGGCATGAAGAGGATGGTGCTGGGACCAGGGGTATGGTGCTGGGACCAGGGGGGATGGTGCTGGGACCAGGGGGGATGGTGCTGGGACCAGGGGGGATAGTGGTGGGACCAGGGGGGATAGTGGTGGGACCAGGAAGGATGGTGGTGGGATGAAGGGGATGGTACTGGGACTAGGGGGATAGCGGTGGGATGAAGGGGATGGTGGTGGGACCAGGGAGACAATGCTGGAACCTGGGAGACAATGCTGGGACCAGGGGGATGGTGGTGGGACCAGGAGAGGTGGTGGTGGGATGAAGAAGATGGTGCTGGTACCAGGGGTATGGTGCTGGTACCAGGGGGATAGTACTGGGACCAGGGGGATGGTGCTGGGACCAGGGGGGATAGTGGTGGGACCAGGAAGGATGGTGGTGGGATGAAGGGGATGGTGGTGGGACCAAGGAGACAATGCTGGAACCTGGGGGACAATGCTGGGCCCAGGGGGATGGTGGTGGGACCAAGGGAACAGTGCCCTCCCCGTGCAGCAAGGAGAGACAACCCAGTCCTCATCCCACATCAAGCTGGGATGCTCTGTGCAGCACTTGAATCCGAGCATTTGGACGATGGGTTTAATCCTGCTGGGTTTCCCGCTCCATCCCTCCCTTCTCGCTCACACCCTGCCCCCTCCCGAACCCCCACCTTCCCCCTGCACCCCCAGCCAGCTGCAACCTGCACTGCCTGCGACAGAGGGTGGAGAAAAAGCTGAAAGCGGCCATCAAAGCCCTGAAGAAATCCATCAACCAGGAGCGATTCCTGCTCCGTTTCGCCGGGATGGAGTACGAGGTGGCACGGAAGCTGAGCATGACCCCGGAGAGTCAGGAGAGCTGCGGACCAGGCCAGCAGCGCCTGGGTGGCAAGTGTGGTAAGGAGGGACACACTGTCCTGGGTGGAAAACTGGTTGGCACTGGCAGAGGCTGCCCAGGGAGAGGGTTGAGTCACCTTCCCTGGAGGGGTTTAAGGGATGGGTGGGTGAGGTGCTGAGGGACATGGTTTAGTGATTGATGGGAATGGTTGGACTCGATGATCCGATGGGTCTTTTCCAACCTGGTGATTCTGTGTGTGATTCTGTGACCAGGGTGGGGGACCTGCTGTGTCCCCCCAAGTGGTGCCAGCCCTCCTGCCACCCCACTGATATCCCCCCTGGCTCTCAGTTAGCTGCTCGCAGGGCACGTATTACCATGGCCAGACGGAGCAATGCGTCCCCTGCCCTCCCGGCACCTACCAGGAGAAGGAAGGGCAGCTCTCCTGTGACCTGTGTCCCCGTGGTGATGCTTTCGGACCCGTGGGAGCCACCAACATCACCGGCTGCACAGGTAAGGGAGGGACACACAAGGGGTGGCTGTGCATGGTGGCCAGGGCTGCAACCTCAACCCTCAGTCATCATCCCCACCCAGAAGAGAGGAAAGCCCTGAGCATCCCCAGCACCCACAGAAGTTGTTATTTTGGGCATTTAGAGGTTGGCCCAGAAAAGGCAGTGCTCGCTCTGGATTAACTGGTGCTGTCAAGGCTGGGAAGGGGAGAGGAGCCACTCTAGGGGTGGGGGAGCCCAGGGCATGTTGGGTGCCAGGTCTGAGGGATGTCAGGATTGAGTGATGTTGATTGTTGGGATTGAGTGATGCCAGGGTTAAGTGATGCTGGATCTGGGATTGAGTGATGCTGGATGCTGGGACTGAGTGATGCCAGGGTTAAGAGATGCTGGGTGCTGGGATTGAGCAATGCTGAGTGCTGGGATTGAATGATGCCAGGGTTAAGGGATACTGGGTGCTGGGATTGACTGACGCCAGGGTTAAGAGATGCTGAGTGATGGGATTGAGCAATGCTGGGTGCTGGGATTGAGTGATGCCAGGGATAAGGGATGCTGAGTGCTGGGACTGAGTGATGCCAGGGTTAAGAGATGCCGGGTGCTGGGACTGAGTGATGCTAGGATTGAGCAATGCTGTGTGCTGGGATTGAGTGATACCAGGGTTAAGAGATGCTGAGTGCTGGAATTGAGCAATGCTGGGTGCTGGGATTGAGTGATGCCAGGGTTAAGGGATGCTGGGTGCTGGGATTGAGCAATGCTGGGTGCTGGGATTGAGCGATACTGGGTGCTGGGATTGAATGATGCCAGGGTTAAGAGATGCTGGGTGCTGGAATTGAGTGATACTGGGTGTTGGGATTGAGTGATGCCAGGGTTAAGGGATACTGGGTGCTGGGATTCAGTGATGCCAGGGTTAAGGGATGCTGATTGCTGGGATTGAGTGATGCCAGGGTTAAGAGATACTGAGTGCTGGAACTGAGCGATACTGGGTGCTGGGATTGAGTGATGTCAGGGTTAAGAGATGCCGGGTGCTGGGATTGAGCGATGCCAAGTTTAAGGGATACTGGATGCTGGGATTGAGGGATGGCAGGGATAAGGGCTGCTGGGTGCTGGGACTGAATGATGCTGGATGCTGGGATTGAGTGATGCCAGGCTTAAGGGATGCTGAGTGCTGGGACTGAGTGATGCTGGGTGCTGGAATTGAGCGATACTGGGTGCTGGGATTGAGTGATGTCAGGGTTAAGAGATGCCGGGTGCTGGGATTGAGTGATGCCAGGCTTAAGGGATGCTGAGTGCTGGGATTGAGCGATGCTGGGTGCTGGAATTGAGCGATACTGGGTGCTGGGATTGAGTGATGCCAGGGCTAAGAGATACCAGGTGCCGGTACTGAGCTCTGCCTGTGCCTGCAGGTCAGTGTCCCCCCGGCCAGCACTCGTCCGATGGCTTCAAACCCTGCCAGCCGTGCCCGCGAGGCACCTACCAGCCCGAGGTGGGGCGGGCGCTGTGCTTCCCCTGCGGCGGGGGGCTGAGCACCCGCCACGAAGGAGCCCTCTCCTTCCAGGACTGCGACACCAAGGGTAGGTGGGAGCCGGTCCCTAGCGTGGGGGGCAGCGGGTGGGACCCCACTGGAGGCTGACGCAGCCCCCTTTGCTCTCTCCCACCCTCCCCAGTCCAGTGCTCCCCTGGGCACTACTACAACACCAGCGTTCACCGCTGCATCCGCTGCGCTGTGGGCACCTACCAGCCTGATTTTCGACAGAATTACTGCATCGCCTGCCCCGGCAACACCACCACTGACTTCGACGGCTCCACCTCCGTGACCCAGTGCAAAAGTAAGCAAGCTGGGGGGGCAGTGGAGAGGGAGGAGAGGCATGGCACGAACCAAAATCCCTCCTTAAAAATCCTTCTGAATGACTTAAAGTAGAGTTTGGGGTCGTTTCTGTGCTTTACGAGTGTGGGTAGGTGTGGAGTGGTACAACCAGCAGGGCCAGGGAAGTTATTCTCCCTCTGGACTCGGCACTGGTGAGACCAAACCTCGAATCCTGTGTTCAGTTGTGGGCCCCTCAGCACAAGAAGGATGTTGAGGCTCTGGAGTGAGTCCAGAGAAGAGCAACGAAGCTGGTGAAGGGACTGGAGAACAGGCCTGATGAGGAAGGGCTGAGAGAGCTGGGGGTGTTTATCCTGGAGAAGAGGAGGCTGAGGGGAGGCCTCATTGCTCTCTCCAACTACCTGAAAGGAGATTGTGGAGAGGAGGGAGCTGGGCTCTTCTCCCAGGGGACAGGGGACAGGACAAGAGGGAATGGCCTCAAGCTCCACCAGGAGAGGTTCAGGCTGGACATTAGGAAAAAATATTTCCCAGAAAGGGTGATTGGTCCCTGGCAGAGGCTGCCCAGGAAGGCGGTTGATTCACCTTCCCTGGAGGGGTTTAAGGGACGGGTGGACGAGGAGCTGAGGGACATGGGTTAGTGATTGATGGGAATGGTTGGACTTGATGATCCGGTAGGTCTCTTCCAACCTGGTGATTCTATGATTCTATGAATAGTGTTGCCCAGTAACATACCTCCCCCATCCCAGTGCCTGTGCAACTGGCTCCCAGTTGAAGGGGCTCTTGGTGCCTTGCAGACCGGCAGTGCGGGGGGGAGCTGGGCGAGTACACGGGCTACATTGAGTCCCCCAACTACCCTGGGAATTATCCTGCCAACGTCGAGTGTACCTGGAACATCAACCCTCCGCCCAAGCGCAAGATCCTCATCGTGGTGCCGGAGATCTTCCTCCCTTCTGAGGACGAGTGCGGCGACGTCTTGGTCATGCGGAAAAACTGTAGGTAACCGAGCGTGTCGCAGTGGGAGGTGGATCTGTGGATGGGCTTTGAGGTCCCTTCCAACCCAAACCATTCTAAAATTTTGGGGAATTGGGGGAGTGGAGAGATTGGCATCACCCTGCCCACCCAGTGTCTTGCTGGATCAGGGGGATATAGAGGCTCTAAGCATGGGCTGGGTTGCACATCTGGGTCTCTACACTCCTTTCTTGGGGTAAAAAAGTTCCATTCAGAGCTTTCCAGCACAATAAATGAAAAAACAACATCAGTACATAAGGATGTTGAGGCTCTGGAGCAAGTCCAGAGAAGAGCGACGAGGCTGGTGAAGGGGCTGGAGAACAGGCCTGATGAGGAGCGGCTGAGAGAGCTGGGGGTGTTTAGCCTAGAGAAGAGGAGGCTGAGGGGAGACCTCATTACTCTCTACAACTACCTGAAGGGAGGTTGTGGAGAGGAGGGAGCTGGGCTCTTCTCCCAAGTGACAAGGGACAGGACAAGAGGGAATGGCCTCAAGCTCCACCAGGGGAGATTTAGGCTGGAGATTAGGAGGAAGTTTTTCACACAGAAAGGGTCATTGGGCATTGGAATAGGCTGCCCAGGGAGGTGGTTGATTCACCTTCCCTGGAGGTGCTTAAGGCACAGGTAGATGAGGTCCTGAGGTATATGGTTTAGTGTTTGATAGGAATGGTTGGACTTGATGATCCGATGGGTCTCTTCCAACCTGGTTGTTCTATGATTCTATGATAATGTGAGGTTTGGGGAGGGGATTGCCTCACCAAACACAGACAATCCCCATACCTGATGCCCCCTTCACCCTGATCATTTAAGCTGTGGGTAGCTCTGCTGGTGGGCGTCCAGCATCACACGGCCTCTTGCTGCTCCCCTCCAGCCTCCCCGTCCTCCATCACCACCTACGAGACGTGCCAGACCTACGAGAGGCCCATTGCCTTCACCGCCCGCTCGCGGAAGCTGTGGATCAACTTCAAAACCAGTGAAGCCAACAGCGCGCGGGGCTTCCAGATCCCCTACGTGACCTACGATGGTGAGCGAGGGGATGCCAACCCGGCATCCATGCCCAGTGTGTGGTCCCCAGGTCACTCCCAGTCCACACCTCTGGTCTGTTTGGAGGGAATGGGCTGAGGGATGGGGACCAGGGATGGGAGGATGAGAGACATCTCATGCCTTACCATGTTTTTTTGGTTGGGTGTCGCAGAGGACTATGAGCAGCTGGTGGAGGACATCGTGCGGGATGGCAGGCTCTATGCCTCTGAAAACCATCAGGAGATCCTCAAGGTGAGCATGAGGGTACCCTTAGCAAGTTTGCAGATGACACAAAGCTGTGTGGAAGTGTCGATCTGCTGGAGGGTAGGGAGGCTCTGCAAAGGGACCTAAACAGGCTGGAACACTCGGCAGAGTCCAATGGGATGAGGTTTAACACGACCAAATGCCGGGTCCTGCACTTGGGGCACAACAACCCTATGCAGAGCTACAGACTGGGAGAAGTCTGGTTGGAAAACTGCCAGGAGGAGAGGGACCTGGGGGTGTTGGTGACAGCGACTGAACATGAGCCAGCAGTGTGCCCAGGTGGCCAAGAAGGCCAATGGCATCCTGGCTTGGATCAGAAATGGTGTGACCAGCAGGGCCAGGGAGGTGATTCTCCCTCTGGACTCAGCACTGGTGAGGCCGCTCCTTGAATCCTGTGTTCAGTTCTGGGCCCCTCAGCACAAGAAGGATGTTGAGGCTCTGGAGCAAGTCCAGAGAAGAGCAACAAAGCTGGTGAAGGGGCTGGAGAACAGGCCTGATGAGGAGCGTCTGAGAGAGCTGGGGATGTTTATCCTGGAGAAGAGGAGGCTGAGAGGAGACCTCATTACTCTGTACAACTACCTGAAAGGAGGTTGTAGAGAGGAGGGAGCTGGGCTCTTCTCTCAAGGGACAGGGGACAGGACGAGAGGGAATGGCCTCAAGCTCCGCCAGGGGAGATTTAGGCTGGAGATTAGGAGGAAGTTTTTCACACAGAGGGTCATTGGGCATTGGAATAGGCTGCCCAAGGAGGTGGTTGATTCCCCTTCCCTGGAGGTGTCTAAGGGACGGGTGGATGAGGTCTTGAGGGACATGGTTTAGTGTTTGATGGGAATGGTTGGACTCAATGATCCAATGGGTCCCTTCCAACCTGGTTATTCTATGATTCTATATCCACGCTGGGTCCTCACTGCCAAGGACTTGGGGTGATGCTGGGATACAGGAGCATCCTTCCCTTTGGGTGTGTCCTTCCCTGCACCTGCAGCTTCTCTTTGGATCTGCCATGGGGGAAGAATAGGGTGGGATGGTGACCCCCCTTTCCCCCCCCAACTTCTGGCTTGGCTTCCCCGCAGGACAAAAAGCTCATCAAAGCTTTCTTCGACGTGCTGGCGCACCCCCAGAACTACTTCAAGTACACGGAGAAACACAAGGAGATGCTGCCCCGCTCCTTCATCAAGCTCCTCCGCTCCAAAGTCTCCAGCTTCCTCCGGCCTTACAAATAGCCTGATGTGCCCCTACTGCGCCCGGGCCGTCCCGCAGCCAAGGAAAACCTCTTCTCCCTTCCTTCTCCTTTCCGATTTTCTCCTTCCTCCGCTCGGCTCCACCAGGACAGCCACCTCTTGCCCCAAAGATGTCCCCACCACGATTTATCCACTGCTCCCGTGCCGCCAGCTGGAGAGGGGGATGCTCCGGTCTCATCCAGCCTCCAGCGAAGCTGCTCCTCTCTTCCGAAGCAGCTTCTTCATTTCAGGAAACCACAGAGCTGGTATTTCCACCAGCCTCTCTTCCCTCTTTGGTTTCCGTCCCACCAGGTCATCCCGGCACCGGCTGCAGCCCTTCCGCAGAGGACGGCAAGAAGGTAACGGCCGCGTTTCTCGCAGCGCCTGGGGTCGTGGGGATCGGCGTCGCTTTGCAGAGGTCGGGGTGGGGGGAAAGAATTAAAAAATAGCATCCTTGGTTCAAAAAAAAAAAAAAAAAGAGAAAAAAAATTAAGAAAAACGAAAGGAGAGAACGGCAAAGCGCGCCAGCAAACGGCAACCGTGGTGGCTCCGGTGGCTCCGGGCTGGCGCTGGGAGGGGAGCGCAGCCAAGCCAACGTTCCCGGAGAACAATGTCTGGGAGCGAAGGAGAAGAACTTTCAGCCGGGTTTGGGCTTTCTTTTTCCCTCCCCTCACCCCTTCCCCAGACATTGGTGCCAAGAAACCAAGACTTTCTTTACAAGCTCTGCCAAAGAGTAACTCGGAGAAGCAAAGCTTTGCGAAGAGCAGGAGTAAATGTTGGTGCACTAGGATATCCTCCTTTCTACCTTTTTTCATATGAATTAAGTGCAATCGTTTGAGTCTTCTTTATATTATTTAGAGGGAAGGTGTTGTTTTTGGTTTTTTGTTGTTTTTTTTTTTTTTCTACTAGAAACGACGATATTTATACCTGCCTGAGAAATGAGAATGTGTATTTGTAACACAAAAAAAAACCACCCCACCCACCTAAAGCCAACCCCACTGACTGGTGGGGCAGCGTTTTCAGGCCTTGAAACCTTTTCTGCTGCATTTGTCCCTGATAAAAAAAACCTGTTTGAGGAGGGAGATGGGGCCTCTCCTGCTTGGGTGACGTTTAAGCAGGGGTTTGAGGCATCTAAGTCCGACCACAGAGTCATAGAACAACCAGGTTGGAAGAGACCCATCGGATCATCAAGTCCAACCATTCCCATCAAACACTAACCCATGTCCCTCAGCACCTTGTCCACCCGTCCCTTAAACCCCTCCAGGGAAGAGAGGGAGCGGCTGGAGCAGGCTGATCCACTACACTTTGTCATGAGGAAGATGCAAAATTTGGCCCCATCCCACCTGCCTGTCGCTCGTTTTGCTTCCCTGCAGAGGCTCAGGATGAGCCGAGACACAGGGCAGATACCCCAAAATCTCTCCCTCACCTATGGAGATCTGCACCTTCCATGGCTCTGGGGAAGCTTTGTGCTTCCGAGTCCCTTCAGGTGCTTTTTGGCTCCAGCTCCCTCCACGTGCTTATCCTGCCACGATGCTTTCATAGAATCATAGAATCACCAGGTTGGAAGAGACCCATCGGATCATCGAGTCCAACCATTCCTATCAAACACTAACCCATGTCCCTCAGTACCTCAACCACCCGTCCCTTAAACCCCTCCAGGGAAAGTGACTCAACCCCCTCCCTGGGCAGCCTCTGACACTGACCAATGACCCTTTCTGGGAAATATTTTTTCCTAATCTCTAGCCTAAATCTCCCCTGGTGGTGCTTGAGGCTATTCCCTCTTGTCCCATCCCCTGTCCCTTGGGAGAAGCTCCTTCCAGGGGGTTGTAAGCCTTGGGGGATCCCAACCTGTCACCCCGACTCCTTCTCCAGCTTTGCAGACAGGCAGGGCTGGGGACAATAGCCAGGTGGATGTCACCAAGGGGTTTGTCTACCCCCTGGCATCTTCTGGAGCCCTGAGGACAGGAACCTGCTGCCACCGGTCACCCCTCTTCCTTCTCCCCAAGCTTTGCTCCTTTTCCAGCCCTGGGGACAGGAACCTGCTGTCACTGGTCACCCCTCTTCCCTCTCCCCAAGCTTTGCTCCTATTCCAGTCCTCAGGACAAGAACCTGCTGCCACCAGTCACCTCTCTTCCTTCTCCCCAAGCTTTGCTCCTTTTTCAGCCCTTGGCTCTTCACTTCTCTCTGCCTTCATCCCCACCTTAGAATCATAGAACCATAGAACAACCAGGTTGGAAGAGACCCAGCAGATCTTCTAGTCCAACCATTCCTATCTAACACTAAACCAAGTCCCTCAAGACCTCATTCACCCGTGCCTTAAACACCTCCAGGGAAGGGGAATCAACCACCTCCCTGGGCAGCCTATTCCAATGCCCAATGACCCTTTCTGTGAAAAACCTCCTCCTAATCTCCAGCCTAAATCTCCCCTGGCGGAGCTTGAGGCCATTCCCTCTCGTCCTGTCCCCTGTCACTTGGGAGAAGAGCCCAGCTCCCTCCTCTCTACAACCTCCTTTCAGGTACTTGTAGAGAGTAATGAGGTCTCCTTCATCCTCTCAAGCACCCGGAGCTGCCAGGATTACAGCTTTCCCATCAGCAGGTCCTTTCCCGTCTCGCTGTCCCCTTGACCACATCTGAGGCGTGAGCCCTGCTCCTAACGAACCAATTATTTATTGCTCCGCTCGTCCCCTCTGGATCAGTCCTTGTCAAAAGCAGGAGGCAGCTGCTGGGCCGTGTTTTTCCCTCCTCCATCCACGCTGCTCCAGCACCTCAAGGGCATCTTCTGGGCTTTCTTCGGGGTTGAGGTCTGGATGAGCGTCGGCAGAGGAGGCCGAGCTCTGTCCCCAAGACGCAGCGATTGGAAAAGTCTGTCCTGATTCATCCCAGCTGTGGATTTCCCCCCTCCTGCCTCTTTGGAAGCTCCACATCTGCAGCCTGAGCTGTTTGTCACTGGCTTGGGGTCTGAAAGCAGTTGCTTTGATGCACAAAAGCTGTTGTAGGGATTTGGAGGAGGGGGGAGAGGGGGGTTTTTTGCTGCAGGGCAGGGGAGCAGTGACGACCGAAAGGGTCTTTTATAGCTAGAAAGGAAAAAAAAAACCAAAAACAACTGAACCCACAACAGCAAAACTAAAACCAAGCCAGGAATGACCAACCAGTGCGACGCAGCTGCTGGTGCTCACTGAGGAGTTCATTAATTCTTTGTGATTGAACAGCAGGGTCGCTCTGACCCTGACCCTGGGGGCTCCAGGACACCCCCCTGGTCGCCACCAACCACCTTCAAGCAGCTTGGGAAGAGTGAGCTGAGCAGCAGATCCTCCTCTAACAGCCACAGACACCACCTAAGGGCTCCCCTGACCCCTTTCGCCAAATAATTCTCCAAAAAAAACGCAGATCTCACCCCCTTGCAGCTCAGCCCCTCTACACCCCCACCCAGAAAAGGCTTGGAAGGCTGAAAACTGCCTCAGCACACACCTCAGACGCATTAAACGTTGCTCCACAGTGAATAAAAATAGGGGTTGTTGGGGTTTGGTGTTTTTTTTTTTTTTTTTTTTTTGTTCTTTTCATGTTGGGATATTTATATCTGCCTTTCGCAGCGAGCCTTGACGACCATCTCCAGCAAAAAGCGATTAAAGTAATGAGAAAGACATAGTTCGTGAAGTTATTTGCACTTGATTAAAAGAGGAGAGAAAAAAAAATGTATCTGAACTTTGTAAAAAGAAATGTTTGCATTTTGTATTGTCTTTTTTTAATTATTAAATGGAATTTCTTGGTGTTGTGTTGATCTTTCATGAAACCAGCTCCGAGACTTTAAAATTAAAGCCTTCGAACAGCAGGAGCCAAAGCTATTTTCATTGTTTTGTTCCCTCAGATGCAAGGCAAGTTCTCTGTTCATGGGGTATTTTTTTCCCCCAGAAACTTAAATCCGACACAACTCCATAAGCTCACCCTTCACTGCAAAATGTATTTATTTATATACATTAGAGTTATGGAAGGGGTTGGGTTGAAAGGGACCTCAGAGACAATCCGGTTTTACACTCCTGCCATGGGCAGGGACACCTCCCACTGGATCAGGGGCTCCAAGCCCCATCCAACCTGTCCTTGAACCCCTCCAGGGATGGGGCAGCCACCCCTGCTCTGGGCAACCTGGGCCAGGGCCTCCTCACCCTCACAGGAGAACATTGTTTACTAAGATCTCGTCTCAAGCTTTCCTTCTGCAGCTCAAAACTGTTCCTTTCAACCTATCCCTGGCCCTCTCTGATCTAGAGCCCCTTCCCAGCTTTCCTGGAGCCCCTCTCAGCACTAGAAGCTGCTCTAAGGTCTCCTTAGAGCCTTTTCTCCTTCAGGCTGAACAACGTCAAGTCTCTCAGCCTGGATGCAGCCCAGGACATGGTTCATTTCTGGATTGCAAGCACTCATTTGGAGAAGCAGCTCCAAGGGGATGGAAAACTCTTTACTTTCACCCTCAGTCTTTCACTGGACTGCAGCTCACACCCCAAGGCCCCATTATTCCTGGCAACCCACACCAGCTCCTCCAGAGCAGCTGCTGGGCAGGATCCCATGGCCTTAGAAGCTTCCCCACGCTGCTGCCCCACAAGCAATGAGGCTGCTGGGCTGGGGCACAGCCCTGCCTGCAGGACAGCTTCAGCACAGGACAAAGGTCCCCCTCTGGGGGCAAACTTGGGGCTGCAGCACCACTGCTGAGCAGTTAGCTAGAATCATAGAACAACCAGGTTGGAAGGGACCCATCAGATCATCTAGTCCAACCATTCCTATCAAACACTAAACCATGTCCCTCAGCACCTCATCCACCTGTGCCTTAAACACCTCCAGGGAAGGTGAATCAACCACCTCCCTGGGCAGCCCATTCCAATGCCCAATGACCCTTTCTGTGAAAAACCTCCTCCTAATCTCCAGCCTAAATCTCCCCTGGAGGAGCTTGAGGCCAATCCCTCTTGTACTTTCCCCTGTCCCTTGGGAGAAGAGCCCAGCTCCCTCCTCTCTACAACCTCCTTTCAGGGAGTTGTAATGAGGTCTCCTCTCAGCCTCCTCTTCTCCAGGATAAACACCCCCAGCTCTCTCAGACGCTCCTCATCAGGCCTTTTCTCCAGCCCCTTCACCAGCCTTGTCGCTCTTCTCTGGACTCTCTCCATAGCCTCAACATCCTTCTTGTGCTGAGGGGCCCACAACTGAACACAGGATTCAAGGAGTGGCCTCACCAGTGCTGAGTCCAGAGGGAGAATAACCTCCCTGGACCTGCTGGTCCACACCATCATCTACACCATCATCCACCCTTAGTTGTGGTAACCACCAGCTCAGTTTCACTTGTCCTAAATGTGAGCAAAGCTGCTCCCCTCCTGCCCTGACCCAATTCCTTCCTTCACATCTCCCATAACACAATATTCCACCTAAACTCCCATCCCTAGCAGCTCAACCGAGCATTTGAGATCGTTCTGGCTACAGGGAAGCCGGTAGCTCTTCAGCAAACCCTTCCCACGAGGGTTTGGAGGAACACAACCAACCACACAGCCGTAGGTGTCCTAGAAGTTTATTGCTGCCCCGTTAGTAGAGGCGCTGGGGCTTGCCCATGGTGCTCTTGATGTACAACGCACGCACGTTCTGCCAGTTCTTCTTCAGCAAGGACACCAGGAAGTTGATGGCCAGGTGGATGTTGTAGACCAGCTCGTCCTCCGTCATCTTCACGTGGCCGACGGCCACAGCCAGACAGAGCACCTGGGGACAGACAGCAGGGTCACCCACTGCCCAACCGTGACCGAGGGACCAGCAGGACAGGCCAACGCTGATCCAAACCCTTCAGGCCACCAAATAATCTCATAGCTTTTCTGTCAGACAAACATGACCTAGATCCATGGAATGGGTTGGAAGGGACCTCAAAGCCCATCCAGTCCCACCCCTGCCATGGGAAAGGACACCTCCCACTGGATAAGGGGCTCCAAGCCCCATCCAACCTGGCCTTGAACCCCTCCAGGGATGGGGCAGCCACCACTGCTCTGGGCAACCTGTGCAAAACCCTCAAAATGAAGAATTTCTTCCTGAGATCTCATCTCAATCTCCACTCTTTCAGCTTAAAACTGTTCCCCTCGTCCTATCCCTGGCCTCCCTGTTAAGAGTCCCTCCTCAGCTTTCCCATTCCTGAACTTCTCCAACTTATCCATCATATTTGGAGACATCAGGGAACACCATCTCCAAACAAAAGCTTGGGTCGGGCTGCCCTCCTCTAAGAGCCAAGGTGACAGAGATGGGGAAACTAAGTGCCCTGTGCCAAAGCAGTGCTGGAGCAGGAGCAGATCCCAGTGCAACCCCATCACATATCAGGTAGCACAAGACCAGCACAGGACAGTCTCTGCTGCCCAGGGAGGTGGTTGACTCGCCTTCCCTGGAGGTGTTTAAGAGACAGGTGGACGAGGTGCTGAGGGACATGGTTTAGTGTGTGATAGGAATGGTTGGACTCGATCCGGTGGGTCTCTTCCAACCTCGTTGTTCTACGATTCTATGATTCTCCCAACTTCACTGCTGACCACAGCACCCGCTCCATTTTCTAACTTGGGCCCAATCACTCTGCACACAAGATACCACCAGGCCAGGTCCCTGCCTGCCAGTCTCACCAAGAAGCCTAGAAACCTACATTCCCCACCAGATGAGGACAAAAAAACCCAAGTGAGCATCAAGCTCAGCCCCTTCCAACACTCCAGCATTGGCAAACTATCAATTCGCCCTCCCAGGCCCAGATCAGCTGGAGCCCAAGAACGTACCTTGGTTACCCAAGCTGCTAATTCCCAGTAACATCCCTGAGTCGCGTTTCAGATGAGATTTAAGTGCCCCAAGAAGCATATTTTGGTTTTGGGGAGTCGGTTTGCCTCAACATCTCGAGAACAAGAGCGAGTATCACAGATATCAAAGAAGACGCCCACGCTAAAGGTCACCTGCTTACTCCAAGAAGCATTAATTATAGAATCATAGAATTACCAGGTTGGAAGAGACCCACCGGATCATCGAGTCCAACCGTTCCTATCAAAATACAGATGGGCACCTGCCTCCTTATTTTTATTTGCTCAAAATTATGCTTCCTTGAGCTCAGTATTGAAACAACAAGACCATCCAACCCTTTACTCTTTCAATCACAGAGCAAAGACTCCACCCCTTCCTAGTCTCCAGTTGCTGTTTTGTGAAGATGGAGGGACATCTACAGCCCAGAGCAGGGATGGCAGCTGTGCCCCGAACCCCCTTCTCAGGCACAGAGAGGAGAAGTCCCACTTTACCTTCTTCATCTGGAACTTGATGGTAGATTTGACCTCATCCACCTTGGCCACCAGGTTCTCGTTGTGGGTGAGGAGGGATGGGAATTTGCCGGCTTTGTTCAGCCCTGGTCCCAGGATTCGAGGAATTTGCTTGATCAACGACTCGGAAGCCAGGAAGGCATCGTACTTCTTAGCTGCCAGGAGAGAAGTAATGCGGGTAAGGACAGATTCACATCTCCAACCCCCTCCAAAGAGCTCTTCTGACTTTCTCCGAGTGCCACTCAGCTGAACCTCAGCTGGTTTTGCTAATACTGTATTAGGAATGATCCTGTCTCAACAGCCAAACCCACCAGAATGCAGTTTCACCCCCTGAGAGCACACTCCTAACTGCACATTTCATTTCCCTGAAGAAACTGATGTTTCAGGAGCCACAGGCACCAAACACCAGACTCCAAGCTCCCTGTGCACACGTGAAGGGAGGGAGAAAGGGGTGGATGACACCTCAGAGGGTCTGAGCTAACAGTTCTGGCCTCCTACATCATCTCCTACCTGCTCCACAGCTAATTATAGACCTAGTGGGAGGTTTTGTCTGCCTAGGATATAGAATCATAGAACAACCAGGTTGGAAGGGACCCATCGGATCTTCTAGTATGTAGCAGAAGGACATGGGCTTTGAAGGGCAGGAAGGATTTTCTCCCTTACCAAGTGAAAATAAAAAGATTTCCTTCTCTTCATGTAAGAACTGCCAGACTAAAGCTAACTTTTCCCCCAGCCTCTCTCTGCTTTTGCTGCACTCCAGCTCCAAAACCGGGAAGACGAGAAACCAGCAGCTAAGGGAGAAAATTCCAGAAACACAAACATTTTCCTGTCCCCCTTCCCTCTGAATGAAACCATAAAATGGTTTGGGTTGAAAAGGATCTTTAAGATCGTTGAGTTCCAACCTCCCAATCGATCAGGCTCACTTCTGGTGGGCTGACCTGTCAGACCTTCTCCACCAGTACCAGTTTGTTAGTTTTTCCCTCTAGATTCTAGACGGATTCCTGTATTTCAGGGATTCTATTCCCTAAAGGCAACAAGGTAGAAGTCTGAACACAGGGAAAACCATCTCGCCTACATAAGCAGGCTGGAGCGCTGGGCAGAGTCCAATGGCATGAGGTTTAACACGGCCAAATGCCGCGTCCTGCACTTGGGGTACAACAACCCTATGCAGAGCTGCAGACTGGGAGAAGTCTGGCTGGAAAACTGCCAGGAGGAGAAGGACCTGGGGGTGTTGGTCGACAGCTGACTGACCATGAGCCAGCAGTGTGCCCAGGTGGCCAAGAAGGCCAATGGCATCCTGGCTTAGATCAGAAATGGTGTGACCAGCAGGGTCAGGGAGGTTATTCTCCCTCTGGACTCAGCACTGGTGAGGCTGCTCCTTGAATCCTGTGTTCAGTTGCGGGCCCCTCAGCACAAGAAGGATGTTGAGGCTCTGGAGCAAGTCCAGAGAAGAGCCACGAAGCTGGGGAAGGGGCTGGAGAACAGAACCTATGAGGAAGGGCTGAGAGAGTTGGGGGTGTTTATCCTGGAGAAGAGGAGGCTGAGAGGAGACCTCATTACTCTCTCCAACTCCCTGAAAGGAGGTTGTAGAGAGGAGGGAGCTGGGCTCTTCTCCCAAGGGACAGGACGAGAGGGAATGGCCTCAAGCTCCACCAGGGGAGATTTAGGCTGGAGATTAGGAGGAGGTTTTTCACACAGAGGGTCATTGGGCATTGGAATGGGCTGCCCAGGGAGGTGGTTGATTCACCTTCCCTGGAGGGGTTTAAGGTACGGGTGGACGAGGTTCTGAGGGACGTGAGTTAGTGTTTGACAGGAATGGTTGGACTAGAAGATCCGATGGGTCTCTTCCAACCTGGTTGGTCTATGATTCTATGCCTTCCAAGTTAGCCCTAAAACTCAGAACCTAACCCACACTGCCACTCACCCAGCTTCTTCACCAGCTTCTTATTTTTGTTGAGCTTCTTCAGAGCTTCGATGTCCATGTGGGGGATGTCGACGGCTTTGGCCTCATCGCAGTGCTGCTGGTCACCCAGCAGGCAGACCGAGAACTTCGGCCGCGGGGTTGACTTCAGCCTAGGGATGGAAGATTTTAAATTAGAACAATCCCGCAGCGCCAAAGGCGATTCCATGGGAGCTAGCACAGAGATACCTTACCACAGCGCTGGAGAAGCTTCCTCTGCGGCTTCCAAACCTGCCCTCTCGAGCAGGGCGGTGGGGAGGGCCCAGAGACCTCTCCCACCTCCCCTCACGTTTTAAGACCCAGGGTGAGGGTCCGTCCAGCCGCTCCCGCTGTGCCAGGGCGGACTGAACTACCCGGGCGGTTCAGCACTGCATCCTCCCCCGGCTGAGGAAGAAGAGGAGGAGGAGGAGGAAACGCAGGCTGAAGGCTGGGTGGGAGCAAGAGGATGGCGAACCTGACGGTGCCGGAGAAACGTTTGTCCTTCTGCGGGTCATAGTTCTTGAGGCTGATCTGCAGCTCTACCGTCTCCACGAACCTGGGGAAAGGGAAAGGGGTTAGGAAGAGGTGGGGGGGGGAGGAGGGGAAAGGCAGAGGAATGGGGGAGGGAAGAAAAGGGAGGGGAACAGGGAAGAAAAGTGGAAGGAAAAAAGGGGGAGGGAAAGGGGGTCAGGGAGGGGGTATAAAAAAGGGGGTCAAGGAGAGAGGAAAGAAATAGGGGCGTCAGGGAGGGGAGGAAAGAAAGAGGGGGTCAGGGAGGGAGAAAAAAATAGGGTTGTCATAGAATCATAGAACAACCAGGTTGGAAGAGACCCATCGGATCATGGAGTCCAACCATTTCTATCAAACACTAACCCATGTCCCTCAGCACCTCATCTACCTGTCCCTTAAACCCCTCCAGGGAAGGGGAATCAACCACCTCCCTGGGCAGCCTGTTCCAATGGCCAGTGACAAAGCCATGGATCTCAATTACCTCTACTTCAACTGAATAAAAATTTCTGATAAATTGAAGATCCTGCTCTTTCTTTCAGCTCCTATTTCTCTCCTGAGCCCTAGTCCTTCCACAGCCACAGGATGAGTTAGATCAATGCAAGCTCATCCAGGGAACAGCTTCCAGGAGATCCACAGCCCCAACAGCAGGGACAGGAACCCACAGCAGCAGCAGAGGGACAGATGGAGGAACAGGATCACCATTTCCCATGGTAATGAGACACTTCACAGCTTACGATCCAAAGAGATAAGATACATATAAATGCACTGAGGTGAAAAGCAATATTCTGTCTGAAGAGCTGCCCATTTCATACCTTTTCCCACTTTTAGCCCTCCAGTACCTCTACAACTGATGCCTATTAATAATTGTCACGGAGAGAGGAAAGAAAGGGGAGTCAGGGAACGTAAGGGGGAAAAATGGGGTCAGGGAGAGGGGGGTAAGAAAGGTGGGAGTCAGGGAGGAGAGAAAAAAGGGGGTTCAGGGAGAAGGGAAGGAGGAAGCAGGGACAGGGAAAAAAGGGGGGAGCAGGCGGATGATGGGGGAAGGGGCAGCAAATAGGAAGAAGAGGGGAGAAGCAGAGAGGGGAGGAAGAAGGGGGTGAGAGGAGAAGGGAAGGCCGCTGAGGGCCCAGGCAGTCTAGGAAAGAGCGGGTGCCCAGCGCAGGGCTCTTACTTGCGCTTCTTGACCCTGCTGCCCTGCAGCACCTCCTTCACCGCCTCGTACAGGGTGTCCCGGGAGACTTTGCTGCTGCGGAGGGGGAAGGCAGGACGGGCTCAGGCCTCACTAGGCCGCGGAGCCCCCGAGCCCGCCCCGAGCTCCCCCCCGGCCAACCCCACGCCCGCACCCGGCCGCCCGCGACCCCTCGGCCGCTCGGGGCGCCCCATGAGGACGGGGCGGGCGCGGATGGTGAAGGATGGAGGCGGATAGAGCGGCGGGGCCCGCACCAACCTCATGGCGGCGGCTGCGAGAAAGGAAAAGAAGGCGTGAGTTCGCCCCAACCTCTATAAATATGGGGAGATCTCGCGAGATTGGGGCGTGAAACGGCCGCCATGTTGGGAGTGGCGCCTGGCACCGCGCTGAGAATAGCGGAGCCTGCTTAGAGCGGCGGTGAGAAGCAAGTAGCGCCATGTGGGAAGGGGAACAGCAGGCAGCCCTGTCTCTATGCTGGAAGGGGTAGGGCGTGGTACCCTGCCCCATGTTGCGAGGAGCCGTGCTTAAGCGGAGCCATGTTGGGTGTGGGAGAGGGGCGCCATGTTGGGTGTGGGAGAAGCCGATTGGCCCCACCGGCGCCATGTTGGGAGTGGCGGGACAGCATCGGTGCCACATTGGGAAGGACAGAGCGCATTTGCGCTATGTTGGACGTGGCGCCATTTTGGGAGGGGCGGTGTGTCTCCCGGCGCCATGTTGGGTGTGGGAGAGGGGCGCCATGTTGGGTGTG
>JAUMJK010000063.1:2547500-2587895 GCA_033558105.1 Coccyzus lansbergi | reverse complement strand
CACTGACCAATGGGCGGCGCGGTTCTTGTGCTGCGGGCTCGGAAGCCGCACCCTGGCGGGCGGGGGCTGGTCCGGCTGCGGGGGAGGAGGAGGGAGCGGAGACAGCGTCTGCGGCGGCCCCGGCGTCCCCGCTCCCTCCTGCCGCGGCGCCTTCTCCTCCGGCCTTGGGGTGAGCGGGGCTGCGGCTGCGGAGGCGTGCGGGGAGGGTGCGTGTGCACGGGGGGTGGAAAGGAAGATGCGTGTGCAGGGGTGCGTGTGCCCCAGAGCACGGTGTGGGAGGGTGCCCGGAGGGCTGCGTGTGCGTGCACCAGTGTGTCCGTGCGGGCCCAGCTCGTTTCGCCCGGGGGAAGCTGCGGGTTCGAGTCCCCCCGTCCCCCCTCCCACCCTGCGGGAGGCGCTGGATGCTGCCGGCGCTCCGAGCGATGCGGCTGCTCCCCTTCTCCCCTTCTTCCCCCCTGCATCCTCTCTTTTCCCTCTCTTGCCCTCTCTCTTTTCTATTTCCCCCCAGCCCCTTCTCGCTTCTTTTCCTCTCACCCTCTCTTCCTTTCCCACTGCTACGCCCTCTCCCTTTTATTTTTCCCCTCCTCTCCCTTTCACTCCCCCCTTCTTCCTTTCCTTTCTATTCCCCTCATTCTCCCTCTGCTTTCCATTTCCCCCCCGCCCCCTCTCCCATCCCTTTCCCCACCCCTTGCCCCCTCTCCCATCCCTTTCCCCACCCCTTGCCCCCTCTCCCATCCCTTTCCCCACCCCTTGCCCCCTCTCCCATCCCTTTCCCCACCCCTTGCCCCCTCTCCCATCCCTTTCCCCACCCCTTGCCCCCTCTCCCATCCCTTTCCCCACCCCTTGCCCCCTCTCCCATCCCTTTCCCCCCACCTTGCCCTCTCTCCCATCCCTTTCCCCCCACCTTGCCCTCTCTCCCATCCCTTTCCCCCCACCTTGCCCTCTCTCCCATCCCTTTCCCCCCACCTTGCCCTCTCTCCCATCCCTTTCCCCCCACCTTGCCCTCTCTCCCATCCCTTTCCCCCCACCTTGCCCTCTCTCCCTTCCCCTTTCCCCCTGCCCATGCAGCTGTGAGGGCAGAAGGCAGGTGGCACAGAATTCTCGGTGTAGGCTGAGTGATGGAGCAGGGCTCATTGCGCTTGCGGGGCTGCTGGCTGGCAGGGTCCCAGCAGGCAGGCTTGGTTTCCCCTGCTGGAAGGGGCATCTCTGCTTGAGCATCTCCACCGTCTGCTTCGGATACAAAGCGTCACGTCTTTCTGCACGCAGTCACTGCAGAGGCTCTGTGCTGCTTTTGAGGTTGATTCTGAAGCTGCGTTCGCTTTAGGTAAAACGAGCGATTAGGGAAGGGGAAAATCCAGTCAGGCTGGAAAAATATCTGTGTCTGTACCGAGAGAAGGGGCTGGGAGTAGCACTGACTTTAAATCTTTCATGAGATGCTGCAGTAGCTTGATGGTGTAAGCTTATTGTTGGTTTTGTTTCATTCTGTGCTTTTTGGAAAGTTTCTGTAGATCATAACATTATTATAGAATAGTTCGGGTTGGAAGGGACTTTAAAGATCATCCAGTTCCGCCCCCCTGACATGGGCAGGGACACCTCCCACCGGATCAGGGTGGCCAAGGCCCATCCACCGTGGCCCTGAACACCTCCAGGGATGGAGCAGCCACAGCTTCCCTGGGCAACCTGTGCCAGTATCTCACCACTCTCATAGTGAAGAAATTCCTCCTTATGTCTAGTCTGAATCTGCCCCTGTCCAGTTTATAACCATCACCCCTGATCCTATCACAAGAAACCTTTGTAAACAGCCCCTCCTCAGCTTTCTTGTAGCACCTTTAGGTACTGGAAGGTCACTGTAAGGTCTCCTCAGAGCCTTCTCTTCTCCAGGCTGAACAACCCCAGCTCTCATATATATATATCTCATCGTATACCAAAAGTATTCTCTTTTCTTATACGGGACTTATGTCTTTATATGGAACTGTACAAAACACGTTTACCTTCAGCTTACAAATTCTCATACTGCAGCAGCTGCTGTATAATTTCCATGTACGTTTCTGGAAGCTACAGGTACTCCCTGCACACAGGCTATTTACGGCTCTGGGTCCTTGTAACGTGACTGCATGACTGTGCTAGTGGAATACTTGCTAGTTCTGAAATGCTGCAAATTTGTTCTTGTTGAGGTTTGGTTTTTTTTTTTTTGTAGACTAAAGAATTCATTTTTAACATAAAGAGAAACTGTTCCTAAAATAGACTTCCATTTTTCTTTATTAAATTGATTGATGTGACAATTCAGTGCCTCAGTAAGGAAATATTCTTTTTAGAGCTATTGTATAACAAGTGACAAAAAAATGTAACTATGGGCTGCTGTTCTGGAGCAGGTAGCTTTATTTGTTTATATTAAGTAAGCAGATTTAATGTGATCATATAAAAATAGTCCTAAGTGAATATGATGTGCTATGTAGTTTGCAGTTCTGGAACTTGAACTGGGTGATTTTTGTAGAGTTTTCAGGAAAAGACATGTTCTGTCTTCAGTGTAGCAAGTTAATAAATGTGTCTTGCATGTTTAAGTGTCTTGTCATTTTACTAGAGTTCAGTTTTCTGTATGAGGTTCCCCACTAAGGAATAGTGCTTTTTATCCAAAAGCTGTTGTTACCTGAATGTTTTCTTTTTATGATTAACTATCATAAAATGGTGTGAGAAATCAACATTTTTGCTTCATCTGAGGCAAGCACTTTTGCTGACATGTTGTGCCAGCAAGTGCATTAGAGTGTGGTTCACTAATGCCGAAGAGTGAAGGAGGTCACTTACTGAATCAGTATTTTTCTGTGACAGTTCTTTTTCTATGTCTCCAACAGAAGATGACTTGCTGTCCTCATTCTTTGAGAATCACCATCAATATTAAATGTTGTTTTGCACGTATGGGACCAGGTCATTTGATGAGATTGTGCTCAAACTTCACAGGAGTGAGAATAAAGCTACTTTCATCCCATTCAAGTCTCGCTTTTTGAAGGGTAGCTTCACAGCATGAAATGCTTTTACCAAATCTCCTCAACAAACGTTCTGTGACTTGATGTAAGAGGAAAAAGCTGAACTTTGAAGTAGCCAATTTTTTAAGTAAATAGAATAAAATGTAACGTAAGTGGAGTTTGAGACTAGAAGGATGCTCAGCATGTTGATTGCTAGTAAGCAAACAACTTCTTTGTGACAAATGCTCTCTAACTCTGAGGATGTTAGAAAGTAAAGCTTTTCTGAGTTGTAGAAATAGTTTTCTTAATTATTTAAGAACTGTGGTAGTGGTGAATAGTGAGTAATGTGTCAATCTCAAACAACTGTTGCTATACAAATAAGCCAGTCTTGCTTTGGGGGAAGTAATAATAGTGACAAAACTTGCCCACTGCTTTTATGAAAGATAGTGTTTCAGAGGAGTGTTGCTTTTGTTGTGTAGTGGGGACATGAAGTAAAAAAATAATGCTAAATTTCTGATTTTGATGACTTTTTAAGATTAGAAATTACTATTGGACCATGCTGCATGGCTGAAAGCAATGTCTGTAATAGCATTATATTAGTAAATCACACCAGAACTAAGTGTTCCTTGGACACTTAGAGAGTGGTAGGTGCTTTATATTTAAAAACTGATTGTAAGCAGTTATGAACATAAGTTTAAATCGCTTGTTCTGTTGGAAGGCCATTTTACATCTGCTGAGGAACGCGTCTAAAACCCTTCTGTTAAATTATAGATCGATTGTATTCACAGATTGAAAGGCAGATTGTTTGTTTTTTGAAAGTAGTAGATGTTCCTTGATCACCTGAGTTTTGAGGTCTTCATTCATGTAATTTAATCAGCCGTCTCAGGGGTATGGGAAAACATTACCTAGTCTTGTTGATTATTCAGCATTTCTCTTCCGTAATAGTTTTTGTTACGGCTAAGAACAGTAGCTATACAAACCTGTCGGTAAAGAAAGGTGTAAAATGTGAACTGTGTAAACCAGTTTTTTCCTGAGGAAAACTTCTTTTCATTAGAGGCAGTAATGCTTAAAAAATACTGCTTATACTGATATTTTGATCTAGAGTAATTTTTGCATTAAAATTACCATTTTCTGTGATTACATTTCCTATCATTATTGTGTATATGATAACAGGATTGTGTAGTAATTTAATGGAACGTTCAACATAACTTCATGATAACATGTGTTGTCATCTCAGTGAGCATCTGCTGTTTATTGAGAATAGTCTTGATCATTAGTCAAGCTGAAGCAAAAATTGGTTTCCTTCCTTACCAGGCAGAGGGTGTTGTTTACTGTGGTTTTGTCATTTCAGAAATTTTAGTGGTTAGTAGTTGCAAAAATTCTAAGGACAGAGACTCCAGGAAACGCCTTTTTTAGAACTGCTACTTTTTCTAATAGAGTATAAGCTGAGAGGACGTTATGTGTCATGAGGACTCTGATTTAACATTCTGACCAACAGTCCAGGTCTTGAATAAGGTTTAAGTATTACTGCTACTTTAGGGAATTTTAAACTCCAGCTATTCTTCATTTCAAGGCAAATTAAGTTTCAGTATACAGATGGATTTGAGTAACTACGACCAGTCCATGTATGCTCGCTGACTTTGTTGGATTGACTCTTTGACCCTTAAGAAGAAACTGAAAGTGGTGTCCTTGAAGGCATCGCCAAACAGGAGTAACAACTTCTTCAGCACTTTCCTAACTTCCTCCTTATGACCTTGCTCCTTAGACTGCATTTTGAGAAATGAGCTCTGCTTGCTCTGTTGGGTACAGATCAACCTTTCAACCATGGATCAGCAGACAGGGAATCAAGAGGGTTGTTCGCTATCACTTGTTTGAGTGGTTTTCCCCACAGATTAATTAAAAATCAACATACATTTTAATTCAGTTTTAAAACTGGAGGATGAAGAACTTACTCTTTACAACTGAGATTTGGCATTTCTGTGCTTTTTCAGACTAATATTCCTTTGTGTTTTAATTTACTAATGAACTTGGTTTTGTCTTTTAAAATGATTGATTTTTACACTGTATGTAATGCATGATTTTGAGATCTCGAGTCATGAAATCTGAAAAGATAGCAAGCAAAGTACTTCAGAGTTCTGAGATTTTCTTTGTCTTCCATATATCTCATTGATTTGCTGAAAACAGCTCATGGAAACGGTGAGCAGTAAATGCAGTTAATCAGTAACACTTTATGATATCTTTCGTACTTTCACATTTAATGAGTAGATAAATTTTAAGTTATGGTACACTCATGCACCAAAGATTAGGGGGAAATCATATTACTCTCTATATATCTTCTGTGTTTTTGGTTGGAATCAGTAAACACATAAAATCATCTTTGGGCTGAAACATCTAATTTTTGCTTGCAGCCATGAAAACTTGGTTTATTTTGTGTTTGGTTTTGGCTTGCACTAGCATATTTAAAATATTCGTTGTGGTGCTTTTTATGCTTTTTATATCTGTCTTGTTTCAGATTTTGAACCTTGAGAGGGCTGATGCACTATTTCAGCTTTATTATAGCTAATGCCAGATTAAACCAGAAAGTGTTTGGAAAACCTTGACCTCTTCTGCTGTATTTTCAGTTGTGTAGAGGTTTTTTGTTTGTTTGTCAGGGTTTTTTTGTTAGTTTATTTTTAGTTGGTGTGGTGGGTTTTTTGTTTGGTTTTGTTACGTACTGCTGAGCATAAGGTTACTGCTTTGAGACTCTGGAGTTGAAGGGTAAGGCGTACTTTGATTTTAGTTTTCTTTTAACAGATGAAACAATTTCTTCAGGCATTACCACTACAAAATATTTGTGAAAATCTATGAAGTATGTAAGCATGTGAAGCATCTATCCGTTCTGTCTAAAATCCAGCCAAATAAGACATTACTGCTGCTGTGCATTAGCTGAGAGATCTGATCTTGTCTAACTTAGCTTTACATAATGATCTTGAACCAGCACAGTTTTAGGTATTCCATAATTAAAGAGACTTATTTAATTTTTTTCTCTATAACTCCTGAACTTTAGCTGTGTTCAGCTACATTTAACAGGAAAGCAGTGACTTCAAACCCATGACATCTAACAGTAATGTGGTAATGGGAGGCCCAAACTCGTACCTCCACGAAGAGGGAGCCATGGCCCCTTGTGTGTTTTAAGAAGCAGTAGCATCTGGTTGCGTAGCTGTTACACGTTTGCCTGATAGTCAGTGTGTGGTAGGTCTGAACCTATTGTAGTGTGTTTTGCCACTTGCATGGCCAACCTCGGTGGACCAGTGCTTGAGGGAAGGCAGGAGCAAAGGATGGACTCATGTATGGGGAGACACAAGGACTTGGGATAAAAAAAAGTATGAACAGGGACGCATAGGAGACTTAGCTAATAGAGAACCTTGTTTTGTTATTTCTGTCATCTTCTCTAGGTGCTTCTAGTTATTGAGAAGTTTTTCATGATTTTCATGTGGTGTTTCATTTTGAAGTGTCACTTCAGGTTTCTATATGATTTTAATAACAAGTTCAGTGTGAGGCACAAGGTTCCCTTTTGATTCTGAAGTAAACTCTCCATCCTTACTATGGATATAATTTTTAAGCCTACTTGTATATATGGCAAAGTCTGAACAGGGATTGTTATTTTTTGGGGTTTTTTTTCCCCATTCCATCTTGGACTTAACTCACCATTTAACAATATTTTTTTCAAAGATATTCTAGTAATTTTGTTTCTAACTGATAACTTGGAAGCATTTTATAACAATTTTATATCTTTGAGTAAATTAAGGATGAAGATGTCGGATGTTTATTTTTGTAAATTATTTTTCATAAAGTATTGCTGGCCAGAAGTATACACTAAAAATTTATTTGATTATGTAGAACACTTGCAATATAGTATTGTTTTGGAATCTATTAACAGCAGGAAAAATAAATTAATAATGATCTCTGGATGTTTGCTTAAATCAACTATGAAATTAATATTTTTTTTTTCTCCTGTTTTCTTAGATGGGGATTTAGGTAAAAAAGTTAATTCTTTAGAGCTTTGCCAGAGCAAGTGAATCATACATGGTTTGGCTGAAGAGGGACAAAAAAAAATATATGCTTAATTTAAGGGAAAGGTATTATGTCTTGTATATATCCAGAGAAGGTGATGTATTTCTGTGTCTTTAACTCAGAGAGGACCATCCTGTTGTTCTCTTTGATGCTACTTGTGACTGAATGTCTGCCTATATGTTTTTCCCATTTCAGTCTACTTTAGGACCTGCACTAATTTTGATGCTGCTGAGTTATGTCGATCATCAAATGCTGATCTTCTTGCCCCTCATAAGGAAAGAGAGGCTGTTTGTGATTGCAGCATAGGGTAAGGATTTTGACAGGTGATTGTGTTCACTTTTGCATCTGCCATAGTCTTTGTTGTTGATCTAGGGCACTTACTGATTTAAAGACAAGGAGACCTCAGAGAAGATGCCTGTACCATTGTTTCACAGTTATGGAATGATAGGCCTTCCAGAATTCTTCAGTTTCTCCCTCACTGCAGCAACTTGGGGAAGAGCCAAGAGCAGAGAACACAGTGAACAGTTTGCTGCACAAATTGGAGGAAGGTAGTCTCTCAAACTCTCCTCTGGCCTGCCCAGCCACCAGAAGATAAAGAGCATTTTGGCAGCCAGTCAGCAAAAGCCAGAAGTGGTGAAGAGAAGGCTGGGAAGCATGGTTAAAGTCTGAACGTCAGCCAGAAAAGCTGGACTTGGTCAGTCTTGCAAATTATGAGGGCAGCCTTATTAATTGAACATTCTGGCTGGCTGACAAGTTGCCTGAGGCTTGGAGGCTTTATGGGTCAATACTTACCATTAAAGTGGGGAGACACTCCTCCATGCCTCAAGCAAAGCTCTCAATGTCAAAAGTGAGTCTTTGTAGCTGCATTTGCCACTTCAGCTGCGTGCTTAATGGGTTTGGGATCTTATCTAATGTAAATGGGCTGAAATATTGAAATAGCTGGTCTCCCCAGAAGACCAAGATTACTATTTTTCTTGCTCTTTTTTCAGTCATTAACGTTAGTATAATATTTGTTGATACCAGAATAGTATCTGTTATGCTAATTTTTAAGCATTTATTAAAATAACCCTCAAAGTACAAAGACTGCTAAAGATTACATAATGAAAAGAGATGCGAATAATTCATTACTTAGGATATTTCTGTGTTCTCTGGTTTTCAGGCTAAGTCATTACTGTGTTCACATATGAAATATGCTAATTCTTTAACAGGTGAACTATATTTTGGGAAATCCGTATACACTCAAGTCAAATGGGGGAATGCTATTGTGGTATAATTACTTACTGGCATCACTTAAGAATTCAGCAGGTTTTGAATGCCTCTTTTTCTTTTCAGACCTTTAATGAGAACTAGTCACCTTCCTAAATAATACTCTGTTTGTAATGAGTTACTAGTTTGAAGACCTGTTGTGATACCATATATTTAATGGTAGAAAAAGAAGGTGAGGCTCTTCAGTCTGAAACTTTGTATTTGCTACTTTACTTCCTGTACTACAGTTTTTCCTTGTTTAATTTAATCCTTAATTTGAAGTGCTAATCGTTAATGAATAGGATAAATTGAGCTCGTTTGACTGAAACAAAACTTAAATTTGTTCTTTCAAAGATGTGATGGTCTGAGACAGTAATTTTCCCCTCCCTCTTCTCAGTTGCTATAGTAATTGTAAATCCGAACCTGGCTTCTGCAGACTTCTTTTTCCTTCAAGTAAGTTTTATAATAGCCGTGCAGTATCTTCTCAAATTAAAATATTGATAATAGAGATTTTAAGCCCTCTCTTTTTTTCTGGCTCTGGGGAGATCTTGTAACAATAATCTTTTTATTTGCGTTTTAATGCACACATCATTTATGGGGGGAAACAAACAACTAGAGCAAAAAAAATAAAGACCCAAATCTGAGTGTTACAAAAAGCTGTTAATAAGTGTAATTATAGAAGTGAACATTCAAATTGCAAAAACCCTAACTTAATCTGGCATCCAAATGTTCTTGCTTTCAGTTTTACAGCCATGTTCAGAGCTTATTCAATGAGGTACTTTCACTACTTCTGTCATGGCTGAACTAAGAGCAAACTGAAGAGGAGCATCAGGAGTAAGCAGAAAACCTGAAAAAGACTGATCACCTGTCTTGTCAGGAAGCACAGGCATAATGTGACTGAAAATAATTTAGATAAAAGTGAAAAGTTTGCCTTAATTTTCAATGAAGACAGTTTTGAAAACACATACAGGGATAGGTGTTACTGAAGTGAGTCTATAAAAATGATTTCCATAAAGTTAGTTGAACTTCCAGGGTGTAGACCAGTGGAACTATGTGGTATTTACCCTAGGATTTTGAAGTAGGTGGTCTGTGTTGCAGGATTTGGTGTTGAATGTCCCAGCTGAAGGATATTGGCTGGCAAGCAGCAGAAGTGGTCACTATGTTTAGAGGAAAAGTTGGTTTTGGGAAAGTTATGGAATCAACACTGTGACCTTATTAGCCAGGGATTTTTTTAAATTAAGAAAGAGAAGCTGGAGTCTGTATGGAGATAAGAAGAAAATGGGATGTGAACTGATGCAGCTCTCAACAGAGGAAGGCTTTGTCAGAGAAACCTAATGGCTCTTTTTGTGAGATACCTGTCTTCTTATAGAGGATACATGGCTGCAGCTGACCTCTTTAACTTAGGAGTCGTGTAACGTGTGATATAAGTCCATATCATAGAATCATAGAAAAACCAGATTGGAAGAGACCCACTGGATCATGAAGTCCAACCGTGAGAACTAGATATGAGAACTAGAATGGTGTTCCTGTGCAAATTCATTTTAAATGGTGCCAGGATGTGTCAAGCATGCATAGGACTGGATGACCAGAAGGTGATGTATTGAAAGTATGCTAGTGGTGCAGTTTGTTGAGGGTTGGTTTCAAGATTTAGTATTTTCATTTAAAACATTGATGCATTCCTTCTTCTTATGCTTATTTTGTGTTTTCTCATCTAACTTCAGTAGTAAAGAAGGGTTTGCGGAAAACTAATTTGAGACCTTAGGATATAAACAGTAGGAAAAGAAGTCTTATTTAAATAGCATTAAAAAAATGAAGATCTTAAAGCACTTCAGGATAACTGACTTATCAAAGTCAGCAGCTGTGAAAAGTATTAGGATAACAAGTATACTGTTATTCCTATACTAATGTTTTCCTTTAAAGAAATAAAGTAGTATTGACTTTTTCTGGTACTGGTAAAAGATTGTCTGGAATATGTTGTCTAATCCCCATCACCCTCCATCAAGTAAAAAGGTTTTTCGGAGTGGAAGAGGCTGATTCCTAGAATGGCTTAGGGAATGGAGGACTGGCTTTGTGAGGGGGGACTCAGCAACTATGTTGGATCTGGGAAAACAAAGCATCAAAGTGGTTGCTCATCATAATAATGAGTGAAGCAACACAGGTGGGTAAATACCTTAAGCCTTAGGTATCAGAATAAATGTGTATAAACTATCCAAATATAAACCTTGTCTGGAAATTAGAAAAGATGGTTCCTAAGCAACAGAGGCATAGAAGTCTGGAACAGCCTTCCCTTGTGAGTAGTGGAGTAAGACTCTTTAAGATGGAGCTGGTTAGCTTTTATAAGGGAGAGAAGGGGATATACTGTAGTTTTCCACAGTACCTTGGAATTTGAACTCCTTGATCCAGGATAGCTGTTTTTTCCCCGTGATTCTTGTCTTGCTAGTCAAATATAATGCCGTAACTGGACCAGATGCTGTCCAGAGACCTGTAAGTATGCAGGTGGTCTGTTTCTTGGGCAAGAAGACCAGTCGCATTCTGAGGTGTACAAGTGCTTGTATCAAGTGATAATAAATATTAGAGAAGTAAGGGGTTTTAAATACTAGTTTGTATAATACATTACAGTCTCATGAAGTGGCTGTGTGTTATGTTTTGCATTAAGAAACCCCGAATAAACACAGAATAACTCAACAGATTTAATAATGAGCCCTGTACAGTTTTCTTCTCGTGCTGTCCTGCATGGATGAAGGAAGCTGCCCACAGTATGTCCACAGCTATGTCGTTGTCTTTGTATTTCTCTGAGAAGTCTCCTCAGAGCTGTTTAAAAAAAAGCATGGTGCAAGCTGAAGGGCTGTGGTGAAACCCCTATATACAATGTCATTGTGTATGTTCCTCTGTGTTGCCCTAAGACTCTTTCCATCTAATAAACTTGGAATGTAATTTTTTTAAGAAGTATTGTGATTTATTTGCACTGATGAGACAATCCCATATCTCTGCCGAATAGAAGATTGGTGGTTTTAAAGGCCACTTGACAAAGAAAATGGTTCTACTGCCTTCTCCTTGACACAAAGACACTAATTGGTCAATTGAGGAATTAATGTTGCCTGAGGTTACAATATTTTTCTAATTTTTTCAATTGTTATGACATGTTAAGTCATGCTTTAATTCCTGTTGAGGTATTTCAGACCCAGGAGGGAACTTGTAAACACTCATTTTTGCAATTGTGCCCTGTATCAGTAGTGCATGTTACAGGATATGGCTTTTATAAAAACAGAAAAGGCAGAAATACAGTCTGTGCTTTATATTTTTCTGTTCTCTAACTCTGCCTTACTTATTCTTTCTAAAGGTTCATCTAGAAAGCTTCATGTTTTGAAGGAAGTTCAGGCATGGAAAGTACTTTGAGTCGGACAGGATAGAAATTTAATAATGTTTGAAAGGTTCCTTCCTGACTGTGCTTAATGTGCATTATTGACTTCCCTTCAGCTGTTAGTTGAATTTCCTGTTGATTTTTAGGTATAAATTATTGCCAAAGCAGCATGCAGTCCTGTATACATGCTTTAAAGAGGATATGTTTTCTTTATTCACAAGTTTAACGGCATTTTAACGTTTTCAGAACTAATGTAGAAGACTGAGTAATAGATTTTATTCCCTTAAGTTACTGTATTCACCCATAATGATTAACATGACTAGTAAATACATAGGCATGACATGTATGACTTACAGGTCTTTGCACATGCTTAAGCATTAATGTCAGAGAGTTTACATCCCATAGTGAAGTTTCTTTGGAAAAGTGCTTAATGGTTATAATTTTGAAAGCTGATAAAGAGTAGTTAATACTTTAGAGCTTGTGGAAGTGTTCACTGTTATATGAATACTGACTAAACTGTACTTAATCAGCTTTATTGTTTAACCATTCTATCTTGCCTCACTTAATGTTAAGTACATTTGAACTAGAGACATTCTCATGTAATAAACTGGATTTATTTTTTTTTTTTAAGTCTCAGTCTGTTTGGCAATTGGCTGCAAAGAGTGGATGACTTAAGAAATGTCATCTTAAAGCTCTTGCAACAGGAATGTATTTAGGAATGCTGGCATTTTGAAAGAATGTATGGGCAGTAAGATAATTGTAGAAGTTTATTGCCTTGACTGTTTGTTCTTAAAGTATGTTTTTCAACTAGACCATGTAGGATTTGTCTTGATAACTGGAGAAGTATTAGATTAATGTAAATAATGTTATTACCTTGGAGTGACAGAAGTAATAAAAATGCTTGGCTTTCAGAAATTATTTCTATGTTTTTCAAATTTGCTTTACTAGTATGACCCTGGGAGGTTATCAGTTTCCCCCTTGCAGTGAGCCAGGCAATTTGTTTTTTAACTGAGAACATACTAATAAACCTTGGAAAGAAGAGGAAGCTCTGGCTTTATATGCATTTTTAGGTATATTATTTTTTAATTCATTCATTCAGAAAAGTCCTACCCCTGTATCCCCCAAAGAAGTGAGTGTATATCCTTTCCAGGACATGTTTGATTAGATTAGTTTCTGTGTGAAGAATGATAAGGACTGGTTGGTGGAAACAGTGTCATCTGCACAGAGCAAACTTGCAACAAGGAGCTGTGGTGCCATGACCAGAGAATGGGCTGTCCAGCTTTTGTTACCATTAATTTCTTCCTATAGTATTAGTGATCTAGAAAACTGAAACAAATTAACTTTGAGGTAACAGACTTGAGACTGTTGCTTGAGACTAGAGTAGATGAGGAACTTCAGGGTAGTGTAGAGAAAGATTTGGGGTAAGGTTGATAATAGACTCATAAATAATAATGAACGCTAGTGAGTTCTATGGTGGTTGTGTGTCATGGAACATCTTCATAAAACTGTCAGATTTTCAGTGATACTCAGAGGTTCATGAGATTGAAGGGATGGGGAATCTTATTTATATAAGTATTTCTTATTCATTGTTACTCGATAGGTCTCTGAAATTCTAAAGCAAGATCTGGTACTAGTAGGAAGGAAAATAGTATGTAAATGTGAGGCAGGAGGGAAAGTTGGTTTAGTTTAGGGAAGACAGATAAGAAACTGAAGTAGAATAGAAAAATAAATTGATACTGTAAGGTCAGAAACAGTTTTAAAAGTCTGGGTTGCATTATGCAGAGGATTTATCTAGGACTTTTTTTACACAGAATGTGTTTAAAATGCTGGTTTTGAAAAGTCACGTTCTGTATTAACCCTTAGGACGTGCTGCTGTGAGGTATTGTTACAGCCAAGATTTTAGCACTATGCAAAGTAAGACTACACATTCCCTATACGTTTTAACGGGTATGTTGGAATTTAATTGTTTTTCAAACAATTTTCAAACATAAATCAATGAGTCACTGCAAGTGTGTTACACTAATCTTAGTACATTGGCTGGGGTTAATCAAAATGTTTGAAAAGTTAAACTCCTGGGTTGAGTTTGATAAGTCTTCCCTTTTAGAAGTTGTGTTTACCTGCAAAACCCCAAATGGTTTTTACTCTTGTAGCTACAGGAAACACTTTATAATACAAAAGAGAACACTACAGAGTATCTTCTATATGAAATCAACACAGTTTACTAAAGCTTACTATTTTAGCATTAGAATGGATTTTGTTCTATTTATTTGTTTGTTTGTTTAAAAAACCCCACAGCTATGAACTTCTGGCTCCAGGGCTGCTGAGGTTGAGTGGCCTGCATAGACTGCATATATCTTGTGCAGGGATTTCTAGGAGAGACATGATAGAATACTTTAGTGTCTGGAACTGCACAGAAGGGTAACATATTAATGTTAAAAATGGGATAGTCAATATAATTTATCATGTGGCCCTTCAAAATACATTTTTATAGGTTTTCTGCTGGATTTCATAAGCTTCACTGGGTGCTTTGTTACTGAACAACTCCAACAAAGCAGGAATTGTTTGTGGCCTAATACTTTTAATTATGTGGGCATGTTAGATTCTACTGAAGTCTGTTAAGGGCTGGAGCTTCTGTTGAACCGATCTGATTGCAGATTTGTATAGGAGGGGCTTGTTTACAAATTATGTATACTATTCAGTTACTTGGCTTGTAGCACAACCACGCAAACAGTTGTGTAGGCTCAGTGATGCAGCAGGCACCCTAAGGAATGACTGTCAAAGAAGTTTGAAAATAATCCTGCGCTCCTGAGAAAGCATGATATACTTACAAAATATGGAAACTAACACCTAAAGAGTAGATGTTGCTGCATATAAAGTAATACCATCGTAAAACCAAATACACAATGCAAGTGATTACTGTTTTCATTTCTCACAGTTGTTTTTCCAGTCTCCTGGGAGAGCCGTTTACCAACTTTGTTGAGATCAATTGGACTTCACATGGGCAGAAACTGCTGGCATGCATCCAACTGCATGCTGTTTGGAAAATCACCGTAAAAGCTAGGTTTAGAATTCTGACTTAGAATACTATGTGCATTTCACTGCATTTTGCAATTTCTTATGCCAGTAGCCCTTCAATGAACTTGAAAGAACTGTACATACATATTTCAGCAACAGAATAGTGGCCGTAGGGTTTCCAGAAGGAGCTCATTTTACCATTTGACTCAGGAATAAAAGTGCTTTGACAGTGTTGTGTGGATTAATCCAGATTCTGTCTGACTCTCAACTGATTTGACGCAACTATGTATGCTTGATGTTCATTATTTTAATTAATTTCTCTTTCTGACCCAGTGCTGGCTAGGTGTGATTTTTTATTTTTTTTTTGAACACAATGGGGAATGTTTTCTACTAGGTAAACATAAGCATATGTACTCTGTTTTTACAAGTTTTCTAGCTATTGGTAGGGGTAATGTTGAAGGATGGAGGATGTTTCCTCTGTGGATAGAAGAGGAGTGACCTGGATAGGGATCTGAGTGAAAATCAGTAATAAAGATAGTATGATAGTCAGTGGATAGTTAGTTTTAGACAACCAATAATAAGGCAGATATGTAGAATCATTGATTTTTTTCATATTAATCTTCAAATTTTTGTCAACTGCGATAATTCTTGCCTAAAGATTTTGGTCTTTGTGGATGGTTAATGTTCAGTTTAATCTGGAAGCACAGGTATGTGTAGAATAGGGACCTTTCGTATTTTACATTGGGACTTGAATTCAGCAAGTGCAGGATGCTTAGAAGCATGATTTCAGTTTGTTTACTTTTCTTTTAATAATGGCTTTAGTTTTTGTTTTATAAAGCTCTAGAGCCATGCAAAAACTGTTGGGACCTTCAGATACATCAGCTGTTTAGGGTAGATGCACACCTCTTGTGAATGTTTTGGGACTTAACCTTAGGAGAGGATTTGTGTGCTTGGGACTGGTTCTCAAAGCTGAATATGTGGAAGAACAGGAGGGAGAGTTGCTGTCTGTTCCCTAGGATCTGGGATTAGATGGCTGGAACCAGACCTAGAATGTACATGCAGCCAGCTTGGCTGGTGGCGAAGGCAGCTTTGAGTGGCCCTACTTTATAATAGCAGAGTGAGTTGTTCTGTCCATTAACTAGATGTGGTGTGTCAGGCTCTGCAGCCGCTCCAGTAACTGACTAAGTATCAGGTTTCGGTTAGTCCTTATCCTCCTGCTATGCGAACACCATCTTTATGCTATGGTTTGTGCATGTCCTTCTGAGTTTTGTGCATTATCCTTTATTTCTGTTGAATATTTGCAGCTGTCTGGTCCTGATTAAGAAATTAAGAAATAGTTTTAGCGTTAAGTGTGAGAGCGGCCACAGTTCCTGGAATGTTGAAGTCTGGGCTTTGTCGAAAATTGTGTTTGTGATTCTGAAAGTAACTTCGCTAAAATGGCTATTAAACAAATGTGTTTGTGTGGTTTGCAGTAGTGACTGGAGAGACTGGACTACTGCATTTCTCTCCACATGTAGTTCTGAAACCCCCAGGACAAAGTAAATAGCATCTTTTTACCACTGTCAGGCGGAAACCTTGAGAATCTCAGCTGATAGGTAAGTCCTGAGTTTGCATAATGTTAATTTATATGGCTGTATTCAGTTGTACAGTACTTGCCTGACAAGGGAGACAGCATCATCAGGAGATGGTTTTCTCCTGGTGTTTCATCTGTTGCATTGTGGGGCATGCATAACTTTTCAGGTTTGTCTATAAGTAGGAAACATGACTGCATAATTCTGGTGGGGGAAAAGAAAAGCATAATTAAATTACTCCTAAAATAAGGTTCACAGCGGTTTCTTGATATACTGTTTCCTAATAGGTAACAATAAACAACCTAATATTAAATTAAAATGAACTCCAGTAAGATTTTCATGCATATTTTATATGCCTTTAATCCATAGATTATAGTTGTCAGGAGCATGCTTGGAGCATGCTCTTGGATTTGGGAACTGTGTAAAGGAATAAACTTTGTCTTACTTTCACTGCCAAGACTTCTCTGAAAACACTGTTAATGTCCTTTCTACAGGGCATGTGTTTTAGCAGCTGTTCATATATTTTCAGTAGATTTTCAGGGTAGATTGAAGGTTAGTGTAAACCATTTTATGTTCCTAAAATTTTTCATCTACCTGAAGGACTTCTTAGCTGCCATCTACAGGAGTTCTTTTGAATTTGAAGAAGCATAGTTGTTAGTTGTCTAATTTGGAAATAGGTTGACGATATATATGAGAGATTCACATTTCAAAGCTGTTTTCAAGTGTGAGTGCAGTATAAAAATCTCACATGGAAGGATTATGTCAGAATTAATACTTAGGCTCACATTCTTCAAAGGTATTTGTTTCCTTCTGCATACAGACATTTAAAATTCTGTCTAATTCTACTGTGTCAAGAGAATAAGTTTGTGTCGCAAGTTAATCTGTGTTTCTTTCCTTCCATCCTTCCCCCATCAAAAATGGGAAGTGCTATAAAAAGAACTGGAAAGTACCACCTAGTAAAGGTTCAGCTGAACATACAGGAGAAATTAATTAAAGATTCAGCATCTCTAGTGCCTTCATTGGCCAAATTCAAGCCTACTTAAAGTCTCCAGTCTTTGTATTGGTCTCTGCCTCACGTGCTTTGATTTACTCTCTTCTAGCTCAAACTGGTACCAAACCCATCAACAGTATTGGTGCTGCTTAAATATCAAACTTACTGGTTCTAGCATAATTCCCGTACTCTCTTTAATTGCCACAGCAGTTTTTTAGTGACTTGGATTCTTTGTGAGAAAGTAATGTCTGGATTCAAGCATCTATTTATGAATATTCAGGTTAGTTTCTTACCAGTCTCAACCAACCAGTCGCTTTTAATAATGCAGGGTTTTTTCCTGTGGGGCATTTACTGTAGGATCTCCAAAGTTTTAAGTATGTTAATCATGAATTCATCAAGAATCACGTTCCTGTGGCTCTGTTGCCAAGTGCTGGCACGCCGACTTAGTCTCTTCGTCCTAGTTTTTCTGTATTTTAGAGTAGCTACACCAGTTGTGTATACCGTTCTTAACAATTCCTGAAAGGCATAAAGAATTTCACGTAATTCTTGGTTTCTGTTGTTCAGGTGTATTGCATAATTTTGAGTAGCCACAAATGCTGCCTCTGTATACTTAAGATTTATGATGTTATTGTCCTGCAAATCCATCAACATTGATATCGTACACAGTTTTGGTGTACTTCTGAGTAAGGTAAAAATTGTATAATTAAGTATAAGCTCTTTAAAAAGGAGGGGAGGGAAGTTTTCAGATACTCTGAAAACTCATTATCACTGTTGATGGATGGGCCAGTGCAAGTGAGATTTTCTTCAAGGCTATGCACCTCAGAGCATAAGCTCAGTGCTTGTGCACTCTTTAGTTTATCCTTGCTGCAATCAGTATGTCTTGTTTCTAAATCATTGCGTATAAGAGTTTAAAAAAGCTGTTATTAAGGTTTAATACTTCCTGATGAATAAAGAAGTTTAACTAGAGTTTAGATTTTACTGCTCTTTTTGCAGAAATCGTCTATAAATCCCTAAGCTCTGTTAACACAATTGGAATAAACTGTAAACCCGGTAATTGATGTGTTTGATTTTTAGAATTTCAGTTTCTTGGTAGATGAAACAGATGAATGTTTTTCTTGATGGTGAAACAGAGAAGTTGGTTTTTTATGTAACTCAAGTAGGCCTAGTCTTGACGTTTAAGTGTCTCGTGGCTAACCCTACAGAATCTTTTCCTATTCCTCTCTTTAAATATTCCCATTTCAGCTTCTAAATGAATAGTAATAGTAAATAGAATTTTTTTTCTTAGGTATGGCCTTCTCTGTACTAGAGGTGAGACTGAGGAACAGTGCCAGTGTCTTTGTTCATACGTGCCTGTAGGCAGTTAGAAGGGACCATATGTTTGCCACCTTCACTGCTGGTGATCTGTGTGGGTCATATACTCGGACCTTCAGGTCTGGAATTGTCCTTTACAGTCTGTCATAATTTCTGTGGCTGACCCAAATCCCTGGAATACAATGCATTTTAATTTGCTCTAACATTGTCGATGCATTTTATTTTTCTTTTTTTAAAAAAAAAAAAAAAAAAAACAAACCTAAGATGACCTGATCATTGTTGTATCTGATCAGTTTAAGGTTTTATCCCAGGAAATCTTCTGTTCCAGAGGGTACTACCCGAACTGAGTAAATCAACAGATCCTGCATTCGAGGATGAGAGTATTTTTCAGTTTAACTTGAATTAACTTAAAAAAACCCAGAAACAACAGCCAAACCCATTAAATAGCTGTCATGCTTTCAGGAAGTGAAATCCGAACTGTAACAAATCTGGGGTAGTAGTTTTGCACTCTGTTTAACTGTAGCAAGAAGTCTGCCTACTTTTCCCCCTTAAGTAAGTAAAGATGTGAGATGTCAGCCAGCTATTCTGGGAGAAGTTATTTTTTTCAGAGTAGTTCAGAGGGTTAAATTGCATTGTTCTGTTCTTTGCCAGCATGTTTCAGACATCTCATCTCTCCCTGTTCAGTCTGTGTGAAAATAACTGGATCCTAGCCAACATGGGGCCGCTTTGCCTGTGCACTGCTGCATTTCAGTTGATCTTTTATGCATCATTATGCTAGTATGCTAGAGGTGAATGCTTAAAGTAACTGAAATACCTTGCGTTTTTAAAGCATCAAGGAAGCATCTGTCTTCCCAAAATGAATTCCAACTTCTGTTGCTTATAAGAGCTTTTGTTTTTTCATAATGCTTTTTGAAAGCATAGGTTCTGTGTGGCTTCAATAGTGGTGATCGTTAAAGGTAATTTAGATTTTAAACAGGAGTTACTTCAGTATTTAATATCTGTGATAGCAGTGGGTATATGGGTGGGGTCTTTTGCTGTTTTGTTTTCTTCCTGGATACTGACCTGTTATAGCCTTTTTGAAAACCCTAACAAACATTTATTAAAAAAAAAAAAAAAAAAAGAAACATAGCAGTGGATAGGCAATACCATCAGAAAATATTACTTATAAAACCTTATAGGCCAGTTGAAACATTTTGCATAGTGGAGGGGTCTTGTTCATTCTGCATATTTTGCTGAACCTTGAGGTCAAAAGAAAATCTTGAAGAGAACACTTTTCTGTCTTGATACCTAGAGCATGTGTGTGACTTTCTTTTAGACAACTTGCAACTTGTACTGTGTCCTGCATTCAGATGAGCTCTGAACCTTTCTGCTTTCTGGTAGAGTTGCCTATGAACTCCATCATTCTCATGCAGTGAAGGAAAGAGCCTGTTCTTAGTGACCTTCCTCCAGACCTGTGTCAGAAGCATCCCCAAGTTTATGATGGTTAGTGGTAAAACCTTGTCCTTGATTGTAGGTCCTGACCTACATCTTGTGTCTGTCTAAAGCCAGTGGTGCAATGACTGTGCCTGTCCTTTAACTTGCTTTTCTGTGAAGCAGCAGACGACTCCACTCAGGTGACTTTCCTTCCAGGGGACTGCTAGGGAATGTGGGGACTTCTGTGACTCTAAGTGTGTTGTTTCTTGGGTAAATCAGGTTTCAAATGCATCTGTCTGAAAATTTACTCACCTGATTTATTATATTGGCAAACTGAACATCTAGTTTTGCTTTAGTCAGTTTGGGCTCTTTCTTTGAGAAACTGATACGTGCATATGTTTGGAATTAAAAGCCTAGCAGCTTTTATAAATTCAGCTTAAGTCTTGTGTTCATTTTTGGGTCACATATGCTGATGTTTGTCTCAAGCTTTTCTAAATACTTGTTGGATGAAGCTGGGTGTTGCCTTTGGAAATCCAGTGCTCTGATTTGACCCATGTTCAGAAATCTGAGGGCACTGGCTTATTGGTATGAGGCTTGAGGAGTGCATGTGGGTTCACAGAAACCTAAAAATAAACAGCATTTGGGTTAAACCTCTTTATTTGTATGGACTGATGACCCTGATGGCAGAAGTAAATGTTGGTTTGTTTCCTGGTACTGCTGCCGCCATGCATGAATATTAATAGTGAAAAATTATTAGAAATTTACATTGTCTTTTCCTTTCTGTACAATTAGATGATGAAAATTAATATTAGTGACTTGACATATTCTTGTGAAGTACTGAGTGGTGTGTGTAGCTGACTCTCTGTGACATCAGTGACAAAATTTAATGTAGCAGCCTGGAAAAATACTTGCCACCCATGTTTTCCATTGAACAAATGTCATAGTTTTGTCAATAAGGCAGAGAGAGCTCTTCTTTCTAGTGCAACCTTTTTTATTCTACAGGCTGTTAAGTTTAACTTTAAAAAACATTAGCCTAAGCAATTCAGTTTCAGTGGGCTGAACTGCAGAATTCACCAAAGAAGCCATTGAGGCAAGCTGAGGTATTTGTGAATTTGCGTAGTTTTTGTCACTGAAATTTCTTGGGTGAGGTATGCCTGAATCATCCGGGTAGGAGATCTACGTTTCAGGGTGCAGAAGATCATTAAGAAATAAGGGATGCCCTACCTGGTCTGAGGGAAAATTTATCCTAATTGCAAGTCTGATCAATTTGACCTGAGTGCAGGAGAAGGATTAAAGCAGACTTTTGGTACTGTCTCTGAGTACCTGTGCCTTCTGTCTGACGTTTGGTCTCCAGCTGTCACCAGCCTACCAGCAGAAGAAGGTACTAGTTAGAAAAAAAAAAAAAAGGAAATGCTAGAATACTAGAAGTGCTTTGGAAGCTGCAAATAACACGAGCATATTGCATGTGCAGGAACTCCTTTCCCAAAGCTGAAGAAGGAAGGTCAGATTCATAGATTTCAGAGGCAGATGGGACTGATCGTGGAGTAGACAGTTAAAAGGTATTCTGAAAGTCCGATTAGAACTTGTGTTTTGTAAAGATTTTTTAAAGCAAGGTTACAGGTTACTAAGTATTGTCTGTGTGCATGGGGAGGAAACTTCCTTCTCTCTTGAGGGCTAGGTGTCTGATATTTGCTCCCAAGTGTGAAAAGTCTCTGTACTTTTGTTAGCAGGACAGAGAGGTCCTTTTGCCTCTATGACCAGTTAATCCTTCTGGTTAACCAAATAGGTCGAGTTACTGAGACCTACAAGTTAGTCTTCTACTCTCTGGACCGTTTTTGTAGCTCTTCCTTGAACTCTGATTTTCATATCTTTTTTTTTTTTGAAGTGTACATAAGAAGCAGAAATAATGTTGGGGTGTGGTGGGTTCAAATTTAGGGAAGATCATTTTGCTGCTTGATATTCTTTGTTTTATTGTACACTTACGGAAGATGACCTAGCCGTAGCATAACCTTTGCAATTCCTATGTAGTGATCTATGACAGCTCCTGAATTCAGTTCTAACCTTGCCTTATCAGCAATTCTGTAATCAGTAATTAAGCAAATCAGTAATTCTGACTTAATTTTTGTCTCCTGTTATGTTCCTCTGCATTAGCTTTGAGGTTTTTGTGAGTTGCACCAGGGTACATTTAGGCTGGACATTAGGAAAAATTTCTTCACTTAAAGGGTTCTTGGGCACTGGCACAGGCTGTCCAGGGAGGTGTTTGGAGTCACCAACCGTGGAAGGATTTAAAAGAGGAGTAGATGAAGTGCTTGGGGGTATGATTTAGTAGTTGACAGGTACAGTTGGACTCAAGTGATCTCAAAGGTCTTTTCCAACCTGGCAATTCTGTGATTAATTGTGGAATTCTCTGATTTTTACTTGAGAAGATTGTTTGAATTGAGACTCGGGTTCCTGAAATAAAATGTTGGACAAGTCAACTTCTGTGATGCTTGGCAGATTTTCATTTGGCTGTGTAATTATGAGGACTCATTTTGGGGGTGCTTGAAGTCCAAGTTCAATGTGCATGCTTCAATCTTTATGTTGGAGCAACTTCATAAAATAAATTTATCTGAAAACCATGGTACTGCTCCGAATTGTAACATTGAAACCCATGCCTTTCACTGAACTGTAAGCTATTTTGGGGACTAATAGACACCAAAGTAGTTAAAAGAAAAAGCATGTTCACTGCATTGCCACTTATGACCAATGGAAAAATGCATGATAGTTTACAGAATTCTTACTTCTACATTGTACCCAGAGAAATGCAAAAGACACTGGTGAAATTCCTGTTTTCTCATTTACATGCAAATTTTGTGATACATTTGTGAAACTCGGGGTTTCAGAAGAAAAGTTGTTTCTTCAGTCACATAGTGGTTGGACTCGATAATCCAGTGGGTCTCTTCCAACCTGCTTAGTCTGTGATTCTATGATTCTATAACTGTCAAGTTGGTACTTGGTTGTTGGGGTTTTGTGTGTGTAGGTGCTTTGTTTTTTGTTTTTCTTTTTTGCCAGTTAAGGAAGGATGTAATATTAAAAGTGTATGTCTTAATGAAACATTTTTAAAAGAAGTAAATTATAACTTTTTGGCCATCGGAAAGCAATTTGACTTTTTTTATGGTAAAAGGTCTGTAGCAGCTGCTGTTTTGACAGTTCTGTTACATAGGTTCTTGCCCTTCATAAATATTTGGAAATCTAGGTCTAATTTGAAGCAGATTTCCGGCTTTATTTTCTGTTCTTAACCATTTCAAGATATATTTTTAAAAGTAAGTATTGGAAATAAGATAAGAAATGGTAGTAAGTTCTTATATGCAAGTAATAGTGAACATTTATACAGTCTTAAGACTTCGGTATAGTGTGAAGTCTCATATCATCCCAAATAAATTTTTGCCAATTCTAGATGTAACCCACTGTGCTAGGCCTTCAATTTCAGTATCTTGGAGAAGGTGAAAATAGGAAATAATTGCTTACAGAGTAGATGTATTTCAAGTAAATTTTTGGGTCTTCATTTTTTTTTATTTTCCTTGCTCTTAAACACATTTTTTTTTCTTGAACTACTGTCATAAATATGAAGGTATGATATTATAGATATAAAATACAAAACTTATGACCAAATAAACACATTGTTGGATTTCACTGAAATTTTAGTGCCATATTTAACTTGCAGCATCTCTTTTAATAAGCAAGATGATGATGTCTGCATTCAGTAGAAGATAAATAACTGTTCTTGTTTGTGAAATAGTCTCTTCCTGTTTGAAAACAAAGAGTGGAGGAAATTCTGAAGATGCATGAGCTAGGAACATTTGCTAAAAAATAATTTAATTGTTAATGATGTTATGTATGTTGTCTAGTTAGTAGTTCACTCATGATTTGCTTTCTTTGTTCTTAGACTTCCGAAGATAGTGCCAGCTTTTCCTTTTTAAAGTTCAGTAGGAAACATTTGAAATGGCAAGAACAAATCCAGTGTCATTGCTGCCAAAATGTTCTTACTATAAATGATGGAAATTGTGATGCATATCATAGATAATTTCCCTATTACAAAGTTGTTTGGTTTTTTAAAGGATCAAGTTTGGTAAATGTTGTTCTAAAGTAAAGGAAAAGTTGAAAAAAATACAGAAAGTACAAGAATATTGAGTGAAGTGGTAACTGTGCTAATTTATAAACATGTTTGATTGTTGTTTTGAGTTTTTTTCAGATACCAAGTGATAATGAAACCTTATTTTCTGAAGATGGATGTTCTGCTTCCACCAGCTCAGTTTTCATGGGAACTCTTGTCTGTTTGCAATGGCTCAGTTAGCTCTCAGTTTCCTGCTGTGCTGCACCACCTCAGTGCTGCCTGACCCTTTCGGTTCCTCTTGTCACCTGTCACTTCATGACTTCCCCATGCACTAATTTCAGCTCCATAGCTTTCCACAGTCACCCACTCCACAGTCTTTCCTGGGCCATAAAATTACTCTTTCCTCTGTTCTTTCCCTGTGCTTTTCTGATTTTCTGATACAAAATAGAGAGCTCTTCCCTCCCTGTGCCAGTACACTGCCTGACTTGTCACTTACACGAGCCTTTTTGGTAACTTTTGCTCTTCAAAGACTGCCATCTCACAACTATAAAGAAAACAACTTATTTTCTTTTTATTTGTTTTGCTTCTCACTTGTTCTTTTCCCAGTAACTTCTTGTCAAATCTGTTTTCACCACTGTTAGACTTAGAGCCATAGCTGTGGTGTGAGAGGAGATAACTTGCTGAAAGAACTGCCAGAGAAGAATGAATACAAAGCAAATTATGATGTTGTTGTCAAAATAAGTATTAGAAGCTCTACGTTCTGGAAATGGGTACCCTCAATCTTAGTTTCTAGTGACTGGGATTGTATTGAAAGCTGAGAAGCGTGTGCTCATTTATTTTATAAATTTAACACATGCTTCCTTACAGCTGTTTTGCTCTCATGTTATTTTGTACAGAGAAGTTGTAAGCTACCAGGAATAGGGCAAGATTTTTATTTCTTTTTTTTTTTTCTTCTCTGAAATGACTTGATTTTTGTAAAATTTGCATAAGGTAACTCACCTGAACTTAAAAATAATAAATTAACTGGACCTGTGACCAGCAGGTCCAGGGAGGTGATTCTCCCTCTGTATTCAGCACTGGTGAGACCGCTCCTCGAATCCTGTGTTCAGTTCTGGGCCCCTCACCACAAGAAGGATGTTGAGGCTCTGGAGCGAGTCCAGAGAAGAGCAACAAAGCTGGTGAAGGGGCTGGAGAATAGGCCTTAGGAGGAGCGGCTGAGAGAGCTGGGGTTGTTTAGCCTGGAGAAGAGGAAGCTGAGAGGAGACCTCATTGCTCTCTACAACTACCTGAAAGGAAGTTGTGGAGAGGAGGGAGCTGGCCTCTTGTCCCAAGTGACAGGGGACAGGACAAGAGGGAATGGCCTCAAGCTCTGCCAGGGGAGATTTAGGCTAGAGATTAGGAGGAGGTTTTTAACGGAAAGGGTCATTGGGCATTGGAATAGGCTGCCCAGGGAGGTGGTTGAGTCACCTTCCCTGTAGGTCTTTAAGGCACGGGTGGATGAGGTGCTGAGGGACATGGTTTAGTGTTTGATTGGAATGGTTGGACTCGATCCAGTGGATCTCTTCCAACCTGGTTGTTCTATGATTCTGTGAACTAGGTGGGGGTTTTTCCTGTTCTCTCTTAGTTAGCAGTTGTTTTGAAGTTTTTCTGGAATTCTTTCAGGTTCACTTGTTGTCTTGTCATAACCTTCTTCCTGCTTCTCGGACCATATTTTTATTCTGAATTGACTTCAACAGAGTTAAAGCTGCGGTAAAGAAGTGTGCTCAGCCCTTCAGTGGCAGCAAGCCTTTAGATCAGGTCAGATCCTGTCAACTACACTCTTAGTAAAAACCATTTTCTCTAGGTGTGGAGGAACAAAAGATAACCCATTACAGGTAATTACAAATAATTCAAAAATTGTCTTTTTTCTAGGAAGTGTACTTAGCTGATCTCTGCTACTGTGTACGAGACATTTAAAGTCTTCGTAAGGTTCCCACAACAATAATGATGATTTGAGTGAGAAACAGTGGACCTATAAACTACCAGAGGCATAAGAACTTAGATTCATCTCAGATTTCAGCTGTTGAAATGAGCTTAATATTAAAGTTTTAGATGTATTTAGTAATCACAGTGAGCTCCCTGACCAAATATAATGTTGGTGGTTTTAAATTATTTTTTAATTTTTTAGATTTTTAGGGTTTGGGGTTTTATATGCCCTTAAGTTATAGTAGGTTCTTATTTTGTACTATTCAATGTCTTCCTTGTTTAAATATGTTTAAAACTATATGTGCATCATCTAGCTATCCAGATTGAGTACTGAGGAATGTAAGCTGTTCAAAATTTGAGATTTTTCTTCTTTTTAGATGTTAATGTGAGTAATCTCATGGCATTTCTGTCTTAGCACTTTCTTCTTTTGTTTAAAATACACTCTGTAACACCACTTTCTCTTAGGTGAATCCTGTGATGAGGTATTCTTGGGTTAGAGGATGAGGAGGAAGGGGATTTTGAATGATAAAAAAATGTGAAATATTAATAATAATTTCAGAACATTTTTTAAAATTATGCTCAATATCTGTAAATGCGGTGTAAATTCTATAAAGCTGTTTTTCTGACCAAAAAATATGCCTAATGAAGAACCTGTTTTATAGTACTTGCAAACACCTGCCCATGCTCTGTGATAAATACAATATTCTGTTAGCTTGGTGGCTCTCATTTGATATGGTGGCTTATTGGAAGCTCTAGTGTCTGTACATGTATACATATGAGAAGGATGGATGTAATTGCTTCAGTTACTATAACGTATGATTTCCATTTTATGATTTCCCCCTCAGCGATATATGTTGTTCCCTCTGACTCTCTCTGTATTTGAAAATAGCTGCTTGTGAGGGAAGGGCTTTTTCAGTTAAGGGTGTGGTTTTGTCTGACACAGTTGTGTTCGAATAGGCATGAAAACGCTTATCATGGCAAAAAGTCCTTTGACATTACAGCTTATCTTGGGGGCTGTTGTACACTGCGTCAGGAAGGAGCTGTCTGAACAGCTGTGGGGTTGAACATTCATTTTTTTCCATTTTATTTTACTGCCTGGGCAGCCTGTTGTGATTTTTGGTGTGACTTTCCAGTTTACAGAAGCAGTGGCCATTCCACAGTGTGTTCAGCTTAACTGTTCAGATTCCATTTATTCATCCATATTACTGAAGCTTTTGCATGAGAGTTCATTATGTCTTACTCCCAAAGGATCTTTCAAGGAAACCCATAAATATATTTCAATGGCTTGTGCAAAATGTTGTCAAACACATCTGTTTCTAATTAAAAAATCGATAGCTTTATCATCAGTAGCTGACAGCCATTAAAATAAATGATTACTATTACAGTTATATTAAAACAATTGCTGAACCTTGAGGGGGAGGGATGCCATTGATTTTGAGCATCTACAAAACTGAGCTATGAAACCGATACTTAACTTGAGATATAAAATGTTAGACTTCTAGAATGGTTTAGGTTGGAAGAGATCTAAAGATCCTAAGTTTCAACTCCTCTGCCATGGTCAGGGACACCTCCCACCAGACCAAGTTACTCAAAGCCCCATCCAACCTGGCCTTGAACACCTACAGGGATGAGGCATCTGTTGCTTACCTAGGCAACATATTCAGTTCCTCACCACCCTCATAGTGAAGAAATTCTTTCTAATATCTGATCCAAATTTGCCCTCTTTCAGTTTAAAGCCACTACACTTTTGTTTTATCTCTACATGCCCTTGTAAAAAGGCCCTCTCCAGATTTCTTGTACACCACCTTTAAGTACTGGAAGGCTGTTATAATGTCTTCCCAGAGCTGTCTGTTCTCCAGATATTGGGGTGGTTGAAGTCTACCATGAGGACCAGAACTTGTGAATGTGAGGCTGCTCCTGCCTGTATAAAGAGGGCCTCATTGCCTTGCTGTTCCTGCTTGGTGACCTGTAGCTGATCCCACTGTAATGTCACTTGTCCCTACCTTCCCTTTAATCCTGACCCATAAGCTCTCAATCAGCTCTTCATCCATCCCCATGTAGACCTCCATGTGCTGATGTAGACGGCAACACCCCCTCATTCTTCCCTGCTCTGTCCTACCTAAAGAGCCTTTATCCATCCTTCCATTCCAGTGCCTGAGCCATAGGAGCCATCCTACCAGATATTTGTGATGCCAGTAAGGTCAGAGCCCTGCAGATGCACTCGTGTCTCTAACTGTCCTTCTTTATTCCCTGTGCTGCATGTGTTTACACGAAAGCGTTTCAGTTGGTTCCCTGATGAATGACCACTTAATGTTATGTTGCATTTCCTTTGAGATTGTTCCTGATACATAGTAGTGAAGCAGTAATAGTTTCCCAGGTCCTTTTTTAATGCCATTTTATACTTGAGTGAAGGAGTAATACAATTTTGGCCAGACGCAGCGATCCCATTGTGTTGCCTGTGCAACCTGTTAGGGACCAATGTCTTCCCAGACTGTGAAGGGAAGTAATTGTGTATGTAATACATTTGGAAACAGCTTTTGGTGCTCTGAACATTAGATGGAAGTAGTGTAAATAATTAAGCACAAAATTATATTTGCAGATGTGTGTATCCTCTTCCTTAAATTAAGGCAGTACATGCACTGTGTCTTGTGTCTATGTGTATTATCAGGACTGCTTGGCAGGTACCATCTCAATAAATGAGATTATGGATGTTTGTCTGTAAAAAAAAAAAAAAAAAAAGCAAGTTTTGCAATCCAGTTGCCTAAAGAGTGTGTCTTCTGTATCAGTCACGTCAGTCCAACATTTACAAGTAGGTAATAAGTGGACCTAATCCACCCCCAGACATACTTACCAGGTGATCCTCGAGGTCCTATGAAGTCAGGGACTCTAATTAAATATGCTTCAGTCTGTTTTGGAAGTTGAATGCCTCTGCAGGCAGGCATGGACTGATGTTCTCTGCTGATAGCGATATGCATGAACTTGACAGTTTTCCCATGGTTTGCTTTGAAGGAAATAAGCATTTTGGGCAACACTCAACAGAATGCAGCATGAATTCTGAACTACTTCAGTGGTTTGGCTTGCCCTTATTTGTGGGCTTGCCCTTGTGCTGTTTCTAAACTCCGTGATTCTTTGTGATAAGCAGAGGTTGGTGAAGTTCAGAGTTCCGTTGGGCGAAATGAGCTGTGGTTGTAAGATTGAGATATGTTTGGATCTGCCAAGTGTCATTTTCAACAAAAGCCTGGATGCAGAGACATCAGAGGTGCTGACAAAGCTCAGAAGAGAGCAGTAGTGAACCTTCAGAGTAATTTTTGTAGTGTTACATGGCAGATGGTGCAGGCTGGTGGTTGTGATGGGAAGGTGTTTGTTAGGGATCTGAACCTGCCAAAGGAGATGAGACTCCTTTGCTACAACTTAGCTCATTTGAAGCTTTCTAGGTATGCTGTAAAAGGTTTTCCGTGCAGATAAAAGCATCATTTCTTCTCTGCTATACCTCGTATTTCTTCCTGGGTGGAGGAAAGCTAGTAATTAAAAGAGGTTGTAATAATAAAGATGTGCATATGTTCTTACTATAAGGAAAAAAACCAAGAAAAAAAAATCTGACTATGACATCTAAAGCCTAAGCCGATTGGTTTAAAGGCAAATACTTGAAACAGTGTGGAGGAGTCTCTGTGTGTTTATTTAGCAACTCAGTGGGTGGCAATCACTGAGCATCTAAAACTCAAGTGTCTTAAGTGCTAACATATTTTGGTGGTAGTATCCTCTTCCGCAGAGTCAAAGAACAACTTTTCTTTTGCTCGTTGTGTTCAACTGTCTCAGTTCAGTTGTTTGTTCCTTCTGAAATAAGAAACCAGTTATGTCTTGAAACATTTTTTTAATATCAGAATTCAGAACTAGCAGATCTCATCCTTTTCAAGTCTTAAATTAGATAATTTTCTTCACTGCAATGATTTTAACATATCTGCATCTCAAAATAATTTATGCAAACTTGCCTTTTCTGTGTGGATCCACATCTGAGGTGGGTTTAGCTGATTAATATGCAAGTAAATTCCTAATCAAATTAAAATCTACAAGGAAATACAGTTGAAGACACATCACTAAGAAAATCTGATCATAGTAAAAGAATAGAGTTGTATATGAATATTTACTGGTTATAACATGTAGAAGATAAATCATTACTTCAATGAAGATACATACAATCTTTCATGCTACATAGTAAAGAGAATTGCAGTGACTTGATATTATTATACCAGCAGATTTTAATGGTACTGGTCCTTGTAAAACTGAAGATGCATGATGAAACTGAGTGTTTAAATCAGGGTTCTCCTTATTGTGTGAACCCCAAATCTGAATTGGTATTACTGAAATTACTCTGTTTTGTCTTCCTGGGACAGGGAACTGGATTCTGCTACTTGATTCTCTTTATCTATTCTTCCACTTCCAGGAAAAGGACTATCAGTTTTTCTTGGATCATTTTTGTAGTGAAATTGCTAAATGTCATGATGGCAAGGCATTTCAACCTTGCATATTTTGTTTATAATGTAGGTAATTACAGTTTGCTGAACTAGCAAGCCGTTAAGAATTGAATATTCTTATAGCAGTTCAGTGAACTATGGTTTGTATTAGTGAAATTTTTTTAGTCATGTACAACAGGCAAAGAAAATAAAGCTTTTCTGAAAAAGCTTAATTTGATATGTCGGGTGATCAGGAGTTGGAGGTTTGAGTCTCAAGGTGTTGCAGAGGTGCCTTTGTTGAACTGGTTGCTTGTCAGAGGAAGACTTCAAAAGATATTCTGAAAAGGATTTTGGAATGAAGATTAAACTAGCATTCCCACAGAACTGGGATAATGTTACACAAAGGAATTCTTGTGAGTGGAAGAAGGATGTGTGTATGAGCAATACCAGCTGAGTTTTCAGGCTTTCTAGTAGACCCATGCAGTCGCTGATTACAACATACAAAATTGAAACGAAGCCTGGTCAGTGGGTGGGGTTTGCATTTGGGCTTTTCAGATTCCAAAAGCCACATGCTAATGTAGTGACGTGTGTGTTGTTGAATGAACCTAAAACAAGTGATTTGTGAAAAATATGCCTTACACTGAGGAGTCGGTATTTCTGAGCTTGTCTCCAGACATTTGTTTGCAGTCTGAGCATGCTCTGGTGGGGTCAGTTCTTCATATTAATTAAGATAGTAGTACCCCTTTTTCCTTAATAACTTAAATTCTGGTTTATACAATATTATTTTAATTATATCTGCTTTAACTTTTTAAGTAAAAAAAAAAAACCCAAACCAAAGCCAAAAAAAATTTAATTTAGACTTTGAAACTGTCTGTCATTGTCCATGAGAAGGTTTGGAGGACTTCCAAGCTCCTGAAAATCAAACTGTGTAGACTACTTTAAGAACTGGAGGTAGTTTAAATGAGAACTCATGCATTGCTTCTGTGAGCGTGTACATGTGTAACGTATCTGACTTTTCATATATCTTAGTTTACTTTTATAATCTTATATTATAAAGTCTTTTTCTCTCCTCTAAAATATTGCCATCCAATTGCACAAACATGGTTTCTGTTGTTTGGGAAGCCATGCTAATATTAGATGAATTTGGACTGTTACTCTGAAACAAGAAATACTTATGAAGTTCTTAATTATTTCCTTGATTAATTATTTTTTTCTTCTTCTCTCCTCCCTCTTCACAGGCTCCTTAAAACTGTGCTATGAATGGTGATTCTGGAGTGGGGGTGGTGACTTCACCACCTCCAACAACAGCGCCCCATAAAGAGAGGTATTTTGATCGAGTTGATGAAAACAATCCAGAATATTTGAGAGAAAGGAATATGGCACCTGACCTTCGACAGGATTTTAACATGATGGAACAGAAAAAGAGAGTTTCCATGATTCTTCAAAGCCCAGTAAGAAAAGAAAATGCTCTGTCTTTAAAGTGATAAATGTATTATCTCTGTTTTTAATATCCCTGTAGAATTTGAGAACTTTCTGGCACCTTAGATCCATTTAATCTTTTTTCCAATTGGCCTGTCTTCTAAAATATCTTAATTGTAGCCTAATTTTTCCTCATATTATCCAGTTGAATTTTTATTGTCTACACATAAAGCAATTCCTTAGCCTTGCTTCCAGAATGCTCTGTGTAATCATCAGTGTTATTCATATTTTCCATCCAGTCTTGGTCAGACATTTTTCATTTATTTCATGTATTCGGTATTCATTTAAACAAATAAATTAAGTAATATTTGTAAGAGTAGTTTACTGTAAGCAAGATTGTCCTGTGCTCAGTTTTTCATGCATGATTTTACCATATGAAATTTTTTCATATGTATCTTTCTGAAAGTGCACAGTAATGAACTGTGAATGATTGACATTTAATATTAAAGGTGTTTCTCTTGGGCAGGTAGTAGACAAAACAATTTCTCTCATAACATTTGTTCTTTTTCTAATAACTGATGGGTGACTTTAGATACAAAATATTTCATGACACAGCTTTATTAAGAATAGGGATGTAGTGGTCTATTTCCTGTTTCTCCCTGTGAAATCAACCCATTTTATTTACATTCACTTAGTGACTGGAATACTTCTTTCAGTACAAATTCCATTGTTTTTGTCAAAATAAGCAGCTACCTGCACTCGTAAAAAAAAAAATCTCGGTTTATTCCTTTCAAAGTTAAAACTTTTTTTTTTTTTTAATGAAAACAGCAAAACAGAAAAAAAGTAAAAGTGATTAAGTATTTTAAAAATGTACTGGCTATTCGTTCCTGTGTTCCCAGAAGCCCTTTTGGCTCTCAATTCCCTGTGAACCACACTGACAATTTTCCTTCTCTTTTCTGGTTCTACCACACTTCCTTTCATGTTTTGTGTTCAAGTTGATTGTACATCCTGCTCCTTCATGCCGAAATCCCTATTAGTAGGCTCAATGAGTTTTGGTGTTTGAAGAGTGTGCTGGGATTTCCATTCACAAAAAATGTGAGTCGTATTGGAGCTCCAGGGAGCAACATTTTCAAGTAACAGTGTCCACCCAGTAATTCTGTGCTGTTTTTTGGAAGAGGTGTAGGATGTTTCCATCTAAGCACTAAAAAGCAATTGTAATTGAAATTCATTTGAACGTGTTTTACAATGGGCCATGTCCTGTTGCTAGGCTTTTTGTGAAGAACTGGAATCCATGATCCAAGAACAATTTAAGAAGGGGAAGAACCCAACAGGTTTATTGGCTTTGCAGCAGATTGCAGATTTCATGACAACAAATGTACCAAATGTCTACCCTGCAGCACCACAAGGCGGAATGGCTGCGTTGAACATGAGTGAGTGCACTTAACTTCTAATAAAGTAATTCTTTAATATAATTCTTTTATTTTTGAAATGTTTAAAATGAAGACAGTGTGAATGAAATGAAAAGTACTGTGAAGTTCAAGTGCTATCCTGTTCTGCTAACAGGAATGTTGCAAACATGAAGTGAATTGATTAGTTCCTAAATGCTGTAGTGATATGCAATGTGATTCATATATAAAATTTATATCAAAAGCAACTTCAAATATGGTGTATTAATTGAAAAGTAAGCCTGACAAACTGTCATTAGTAAAAAATTAAAGATTTAAACATTGCTGATTTTTATCACATGGATTGCCTGCAGGGAAATTAAATGCTCGTTAGTAGTCTACTAATTGTGTAGGCCTTTAGAAACTAACTGTATTTGCCATTGAAATACTGTTTGCAGCTTTCTCCTGTGAAGTTATAGACAAGAAACATCAGCAAGTAAAACAAAGAGGGGAAAACAAAACCTCAAATGTGTGAAAGCATATGCACACAGATTTTCTGTTAAGATAGTATACATCTGTGTCTGTGCTCCAAAATACATCTGTAATTTAGACTGTAGTATGGCCTGGTTCTGTTTTATTGCGGTTACTTTTTAACCACAATTCTAGTTTCACTGGAACAAGAACTTGAGTATTTGTAATTATTTACCTTAGTCTTTCTCTCTCTAGCTTCTGCTTAATTTTTACTGATTGAATGGACTTGTATGCATCTTTTCTTTGCAGTTCTCTTTTTCATGAATACCGCACTGTGTATCTCAAAAAGTGGAATATTTGAGTTGCATTTTTCTGTTAACAATAAAGTTGTATTTTACAGACAGTCATTAGTTGGAGGGAGAGAAAAATATTTTACTAAGCAATGCACCCATCACCTTAGCACTAACTTCTCCTTTTCAGGTCTTGGCATGGTGACACCAGTGAATGATCTGAGAGGATCAGATTCCATCGCTTATGAGAAGGGGGAGAAGTTGTTACGATGTAAATTGGCAGCTTTCTACAGATTAGCAGATCTCTTTGGCTGGTCTCAGCTTATTTACAATCACATAACAGTGAGTATTGAATCAACAGATAACTGAACCTATTGTTTTAACATACAAGAGCATTGCGTCCCTCTCCCATCTGTCATTTTCTCTTTGTGTGGCAGAGGAGCAAAGTGGTATTGAAAGCAGTATAATAGTGAAGAGATTTGTCATTGTATCTCAAGAATAAAAACTGGAACAGCTTGGATGTCAGCTACCATAGCCTGAATAGAGTCTTAAGAGAGTGTACATGAAAGTTCCTATGATGAAATTAAGATCCCTGAAAGACAGTCTTTCGGTATCTTAAATGCTTTGAAGGACTGTATTGATTCTTCTGCAAGGTTGTGTCTTAGTTTCCTTGCTGAGTACTAAACTTCTTATTAGTCTTTCGGTTGTATTTTAAAATTCAAAGTACCAATGCTTTTGAGAAAGAAGCCATAGTATTTCTGAACATGAGTGAACTACTTAGCTTAATGGAGTGTGCCAGCAATTTTCCTTGTGACTGAGTAATCGCTGGCATCCATAAAAATAATGACAAGGAGGTCAAGTCAAGGAGGTTTTATATGCCAAAAGAATGATCAGCATGAGTCTCGTGAGCAAAGTCACAGCTGTGGTGTGCAACCCAGTCAATTGTTCTCCCAACAGAGCTGAATTGTTTTTCTTCTACACAGTGGAGGTTGTCTTTTATGTATTTTTAGTTACTCTAGCTGCAGTCTGATGACATATGGTAATTTTATTAATATTATTTTTGAGATTTCAAGGTATGTTATTTATGAACTGATGAAATTGATACATTATATAGGTAGGCATAGAATCAAGCAATGTTGGTTAGATCATTTGGTCCCTTTTGGAAAGGAACATATGCAAAAAATGGTTCTTGTAAACAAGTCTGTGCTGTCCCTTGATTTTTCATACATGACAGGAGAATTGATTTTGTAAAAGGGACATGAATGCAGTAAAAATAGAACTAGGCTAGCAGATTTGAAGATGGTGTTCCAGTGTAAAGTTCAACCTTGGGAATGTTTCTGCATTTAGATAAAAAGGGAAATGTAATGAAGAGCAGCTTGCCTGGGGGAAGTGGTTAAGGCAGGGGCCTGCAACTGGTGTGGAATGCCTCAAATTTGCTTTCTTTTGGAAGGGGGAAAACACAGAAAGATTTTCTAATGGTGGTATGGATTGAGATGGAAGACAGCCAAAGCACATTAAGTATGAGATACTGCAAGTATTTTAGACAGTTTTGAAGGACAAACTGGTGCTGAATAGCTCTTGGTTAATGGTTTGTCAGCAGCAGTCACAAGTTGCAGTTCACCCACAAACTCCTCTAGTGAGTAGCAGTCGGAAAGTCGACTGATGGACACAGTTTACTTTCAGAAGCTGATACAGAACAAGGCTATTATATTTACAAAATAGTCCTTTCTTTATTTGGTATGACCTTCCATTAAGAAATAGCATGGTGGTAGGGCACTCCTCTGGGCTGTGGTCAATGCCTACCACTTCATGCAGAGCTGGAGTTGGTCTCCAGGCTTTTTTTTTTTTTTTTTTTTTGTGAGTGGATGCTTTCTCTAATCGTTAGGCAACTGCACTCAAGTTAAAAACTGCCAGCGCATTTCAAGAAAAAAGACACATCAGCCTTCTGAAGGGCATGAATGTGAAGTCGGTCAGAATGTGAAGTCGTATTTTTTTTATTTTAAACTTAATTGGACAAAAGAGCAACAGTAGAAGTGAGAGTCGGGGTACTTGGTAGAAAACCTGCAGTGCGCTGTACTGTTCGCAGGTGTCTTGCAGGCACCAGCACTAGTGATGAAACCCTTCTCAGCATCAAGATGTTTTAGATATGTGGACCAAATTATTGTGTTTTCTGACACACTTCTATTTCATATCTCCTGTTGTTGAGGCTCTGGAGCAAGTCCAGAGAAGAGCAACGAGGTTGGTGAAGGGGCTGGAGAACAGACCCTATGAGGAGCGGCTGAGAGAGCTGGGGTTGTTTAGCCTGGAGAAGAGGAGGCTGAGAGGAGACCTCATTACTCTCTACAAGTACCTGAAAGGTGGTTGTGGAGAGGAGGGAGCTGGCCTCTTGTCCCAAGTGACAGGGGACAGGACAAGAGGGAATGGCCTCAAGCTCCGCCAGGGGAGATTTAGGTTGGAGATTAGGAGGAGGTTTTTCACGCAGAGGGTCATTGGGCATTGGAATAGGCTGCCCAGGGAGGTGGTTGAGTCACCTTCCCTGGAGATGTTTAAGACACGGGTGGATGAGGTCTTAAGGGACTTGGTTTAGTGTTAGATAGGAATGGTTGGACTAGAAGATCCGATGGGTCCCTTCCAACCTGGTTGTTCTGTGATTCTGTGATTCTGTTTTACTAGGGTAGAAATACAGTTGGAGTATAAAGTCTTTCTTCTAAGAAACCCAGTAAAGTTTTTTTCTCGTTTCTCTTGGTGTCATTGCTTTTATCCACAGTAGAAGAGTTGTCTTTCCCTCGGGACCTAAGGATTTACTACCGTCAACCAGTGTGAAGGCCTCTGGCATGTACCTGCCGTCTGGTGTGGCTCAACATGAGATAATTAGCTCTGCTGCACATTGATTATCTGTTGCAGGATACATGGAAGTCATACTGCATGTGTTATAGGCATACTTGCCTATTCCATGCTCAAGAAGTGAAAGTAATTTTCATGGTTCTGAGCTCTCTTGTATGTCTTAAAATATTCTTAATAACTTTTTACTCTTGTTTTATCCTTAGGCCAGAGTAAATTCTGAGCAGGAGCACTTCCTCATTGTACCATTTGGACTCCTCTATAGTGAAGTTACTGCATCCAGTCTGGTAAGCAATGGCCATTTTTCACAGCTGTAAAATACGGACAGATGAATCTGCCCTGTCTATAGATCTCTGTCACTGTTTAGATTCTTTTCTAGAGGATAGGTTACTCTGTTACGTGTTTAGAATAGTTTTGTTCAATGTGGTTGGTTTTGGTGCAGCTGAAGTGCCTCGGAGGTTTCTTTTGCAACATGTTCACCACCAGGTGACCTTCAGTTGATCAGGCTGTAAAGAGGAGCCAGGTTGCTTGGATAGCTAATGTCATCATGGCCTTGAAAGCTCTTGGCTGTTGTTAGGCTTGTTGAGGGAGATAAGGATATATTTCGGACATCAATGATGCAAAACAGTTATGATTTCAAGATGATGTCAGATGCCTGATATAGTTGCCATTGTTTAATGATGTAAGTAGCTGAGAATGCAGATGAATTCAGGTTTTGAGATCTAATGATTGCAGTTGAAGACTCAATTCCCTTAACTGTTAGCTAGTAGGAAGCATTTTATGAGCATTCATCTTCAGTGTAGTTCACACTGCTACTGAAGGCAACTTGAGTTAATATTGTTGGCTCTCTTGTGTCGAAAGAAAGTGGAAACTTTCACACTATCCTTTCCACATGGCTACTGTGAGGTAAGTAACCCCTGCAAGAGAGGTGAGGTAAGTGTGTGCAGAGTTGTAACATTTCAACCTTGTGTTCCTCTTGACACCTGAAGGTCCCAGTACTCCCCCAGCTCTCTGTTGAGTTGGCACTCTTGTACAGAATTGCACCGTAACCATCTGTTACATTTTAATTGAAAAAACTATAGGAAAAGGAATGCAGAAAGCTTAGACCTGCTTATTCTTGTTCCTACAAGATTTTTAGAAGAGGCTAAGGGCCATGCTGTGGGGATGCATTTTTGGTGGTTTGTTTTTAAAGGTATTCTGCTTTTATCTCTACATCCAGGAGTGTAAGTACCTTGGGAATGAACGTAGCGAAATGCACACAACCCAGAGTAGAGAGCATGTTCATGTCAAAAATAGCTTTCAACGGGATTTAATTAAAAGATGGAATATAGTAGTGAGGCATGTGGCTTAGCCAGATGAACACATTGACCAGCAGTTTGCTTACAGGACTAGCCATTCATTGCCCCTTTCTCTTCATTTCTCCCATGCTTGTTCTCCCCTTCTCCACTTTGAAACTCCCATTTTCTCCAATCTTCTCTTCCCAAATAAACAACTTATGCATAATTACGTTTTCCCTTTTATTCCAGTTTTGCTACATCCATATCCAAAATTGGTATTTATAATATTATCACCTGGGCAATCTCAGCCATCAGTATTATGGTTACCTAGGTGCTGGCTTTTCAAGAACCTACTCCCCAAAAGGTCCCAATACTGCTCTTCAGGTATCTGTAAAGTTTGCAAGTTTCTTCTATAACTCCACCATAACTCTCTGAAATGCAGCCATTTGTCACAGCGCTGTCTGTAACTTCTGTCAGCTTCTTGCACCGTTGCCTGTTACATGCAGCGATTTCTCATGTCCTATCCAGTAGTTCCTCATGTCCTCTTCAGCTGGCTTAATCTCAAGCCGGGGCCCTGGTCACCTGCCTACAGCCTTATTGTGCACATTTTTACACTTGTTAAAATAAAATACTGAAAGAAATACAGTTTTAGAGCTTCAGTGGTAGATGCTGAATTAAATCAGATTTTTGACAGTCTTGATTGATGTATGAAACAAATTCTGTTTCTTTCCAGGTTAAAATCAATATTCAGGGAGATGTAGTTGATCGTGGAAGCACTAACTTGGGAGTAAACCAGGCTGGTTTTACTTTGCACTCTGCAATTTATGCGGCTCGACCTGATGTCAAATGCATTGTTCATATTCATACACCAGCAGGGGCAGCGGTAAGCACACGTTTTAGTTTGACATCTGTCCTGTTCCCACCACCTCACTTAGCTGTAGAATATGTGGGTCCCCTTTAATCATGTGTTGCCTTCCCTTTTGAAGGGCACAAAGCCAAGTCTGTTTTCAAATATATAGTTCTCTTTGAATCAATTGGATCTGCCTTAATTTGATTGTTAGATGAGTGGTCAGACAGTAAATTCAGCTCTGTGATTGGAAAATGTTTTTTATATTTATGAGTCCTTTACCACAAAAGCCCATATCTTTTGGTAGTGAGTTTTAAGAGCTTCAGCATATTTCCTTGGGTTTGTAAAGCACAATTTGTCAAAATTTTCTTAAATTTGTAACTTTTCTAGTACCTCTCATTAGAGCAACTGGTTACAAGTTAGTTTTACTGCTTTTGGAATTTTCTGAGTCATCTGGTGACTGTTTCAGAAGTTCATGTTCTGATATTTTTTTCTTCTAATATACAGCAGTGGTATGACCACTTAAGGATAGATTATCAGATCCCTAAAATGGCGAATTATAGAGGAATCTTGAAAAATCTTTTTTAACTTCTCCTGCAGTGCTGTGGAATTACCAGTGTCAAAGTTCATCACTCAGTTTCTACTTGTAGGGTGGGAAATAAAAGAAAAAAAACCAAACTAAAAATCAGAGTGGAGTGAAAGGAATGAAGGATGCAGTTGATTTGGGGGTTTGTCTCGCCCCATCTAGTTTCAACGTATTCGTGTTGATATCACATAGAAGCAGCCTTACTAAGTCAGACTAAAGATCAATGTGCACTTTGTACCCAAGCCAAAAGCTATGAAAAATAGAGGCTTTAGAGATGGAGTGTAAGACCATTATGTATGTGCCTGTACAGATACATAAATGTAACACATGATAATATATTTTTTTTATTAGAACTCTTATGTTTTGGTTTTTGTTGTTGTTTGTTACGTGAAATTCAGTTACTTGTTTTAATATTTCTCAGGTTTCCGCAATGAAGTGCGGTCTGTTGCCAATTTCACCTGAAGCCCTTTCTCTAGGAGAAGTAGCTTATCATGACTACCATGGTATTTTAGTGGATGATGAAGAAAAGGTGGTTATTCAGAAAAATCTGGGGCCTAAAAGCAAGGTCAGTTTTTACATCTGCAATTGAAATATGGGTGTAAGGGTGGGAGAGGTATATTTCTCATCAAGAGCTAGAAAATACTTGTCTTCCTGCTGTTAACTTCCTTTGCAATGTCTCTCTAGGTCCTTATTCTCAGAAATCATGGCTTAGTATCAGTTGGAGAGACTGTTGAAGAGGCTTTCTACTATATTCATAATCTAGTGCTCGCCTGCGAGATTCAAGTAAGAGTTTTAGTATGTTATGTTACAATGCAGCCTACTGTATTAACCTTCCAACACATTAATAGTT